>JARQOC010000006.1:116579323-116886823 GCA_033576535.1 Allobates femoralis
TCTCAAAGTAACACCTAGAAACATCATTGTCTGCATGTATTGGCTTAACCAGTGTGCGGCTATCATTTTGATACACACACACACACTCATATATACATATATATACATCCCCACAGTGTGTTCAGAAAGTATTCAGACCCCTTTAAATTTTTCGCTCTTTGTTTCATTGCAGCCATTTGCTAAATTCAAAAAAGTTCATTTTTTTCTCATTATTGTACACTCTGCACCCTGTCTTGACTGGAAAAAAAAAAATGTAGAAATTTGTGCAAGTTTATTAAAAAGAAAAACTGAAATATCACATGGTCATAACTGCAGTTTTCTCCCTGATCAGGTTCGATCAGGTTTGTGTGTCAAAACTAGGAGAGGAACCTGGAGAGAGGAACTTGTAGAGAAAAACTATAATTGAAAGATTGACACTTGTTCTAAGTTTTTGAGACACTCCTGGTTTTGACACACACCTGATCAAACCTGATCGAACCTGATCAGGGAAAAAACTGCAGTGTGAAATCAACCTAAGTATCCAGACCCTTTGGTCAGACACTCATATTTAAGGCTGACTGCACACCACGGTTCTATCAGGCCCGGGCCTGTCGAACAGAACCGGAGTGCTAATCTGCCTTCCGCTCCTGTTTGTAGCCGGATGCAGCCGAGCTCAGCTGTCCCCTGCGAAATGGTGCTGAACCGCTTCACAGGGGACAGCTCCCTGGTGCTGAAGTTCAGCATAGCTCATGCTGAACTTCAGCAGCCAACGTCCGGTTTCCAGATCCTCCCAGATCGGGGCAATCCGGCCCCATAGACTCCCATGTTAGAGAGTAGCGGATTGCCCGGATCCGGGAGAATCTGGGAGGATCCAATTTGGGGCAATTTTTCTCCCCGGACACAAAAATGCTGCAAGCAGCATTTTTGTGTCCGGGAGAAAAATCAAATACACCCGGATCCTCCCAGACAGCCTCATAAGACTGCACTACAGTAAAATCGGGTCAGGGGCTGTCAGGTTCACCCAAACAGCCCCGGACCTGATAGAACCATGATTTGAAGCCAGCCTAAGTCACATGCTGTCCATTTCCTTGTGATCTTCCTTGAGATGGGTCGGCTCCTTCATTAGAGTCCAGCTGTGTTTAATTAAACTGATAGGACTTGATTTGGAAAGGCACACACCTGTCTATATAAGACCTCACAGCTTACAGTGCATGTCAGACAAAATGAGAATCACGAGGACAAAGGAACTGCCCAAGCAGCTCAGAAACAGAAATGTGGCAAGGCACAGATCTGGCCAAGGTTACAAAAGAATTTCTGCAGTACTGAAGTCTCCTAGGAGCACAGTTGCCTCCATAATCTTTAAATGGCAGACGTTTGGGACCACCAGAAGTCTTCCTAGACCTGGCCGTCAAACCAAACTGAGCAATCGTGGGAGAAGAGCCTTGGTGAGAGAGGTAAAGAAGAGCCCCAAGATCACTGTGGCTGAGCTCCACAGATGCAGTAGGGAAATGGTAGAAAGTTCCATAAAGTCAGCTATCACTGCAGCCCTCTACCAGTCGGGCCTTTTTGGCAGTATGGCCCGACGGAAGCCTCTCCTCTGTGCAAGACATATGAAAGCCTGCATAGAGTTTTCAAAAAAACACATGAAGGACTCCCAGCCAGACTATGAGAAATAAGATCCTCTGGTCTGATGAGATGAAGATAGAACTTTTTGGTGATAATTTTAAGCGGTATGTGTGAAGAAAACTAGGCACTGCTCATCACCTGCCCAATACAATCCCAACCATGAAACATGGTGGTGGCAGCATAATGCTATGGGGGTATTGTTCAGCTGCAGGGACAGGACAACTGGTTGCAATTGAAGGAAACATGAATGCGGACAAGTACAGAGATATCCTGGATGAAAACCTCTTCCAGAGTTCTCTGGACCTCAGACTTGGCCGAAGGTTCACCTTCCAACAAGACAATGACCCTAAGCACACAGCTAAAATAACAACAGAACAACAGTGGCAACAGAACAACTCTGTGATCATTCTTGACTGGCCCAGCCAGAGCCCTGACCTAAACCCAATTGAGAATCTCTGGAGAGACCTGAAAATGCTGTCCACCAACGTTCACCATCCAATCTGACTGTCATGCTGGGTGTAGGGAGACTCAGTGCTAGATGACGACGGGGGTGGGGGGGAAGGTGTCCCTGATGCTAAGGGCAAAAGGACGAAGCATTCACTGATCTCAGGGAGACAGTCCAAGAAAACACTGCGGGCAGCCAGCTAAAGTGCTCAACACAGTGAATTTCTAGGTGCATTGCCCCCTGGGAATTACAAATATGCAATTAAAGTCTGTGGGGCCTTGTTTAGGAGTCTCAACACAGGACTAGCCAGATATCCCTCCAGGGAAGGACCTAGCCATGGGGTGGCTCTTTAAGGAGACCACCATAACCACCATATTAAGTGGTCCTTTGAGTCAATATCCAGCTCTTTACGAGCTCAAAGATATGACAAGGGAATACGAAGGCCAGGTATCCATCCACAGACAGCTGTTTTGGCGAGCCCACCTGACTGGGCGCTACATCTTTCTCAGTCGATAGAAAAGCTGTCCCAAAACCTGGTCCAAGCTATGCAGTACCACCCCCGAGCAGCACAGCCTGTCAGGGCAGAGCATAGGCAGATAATCCCTCATTAGACTGCACATCAGACAGGGGCAGGTCGCGTACCACTACTACTGATCCGACGAGGAAAAGACCGAATAGAAATGCATCACCCGTTTCTTCTCAAGGTTCTCAGTCATCCACCTAGTGCATTCAGTATTAGGCTCGCGCTATCAATGAGCACCAGCATGGTGACTCCGACCTGGATCCGAATTATTCTTTTGACATTGACTTTTCAGATGATCAGGTGATGGTAAGCTATCTAATCGTGGCTGTCAACCACACACTGAAGGTTTACGAATTCCTGACCACCACTCCGGACCATACAGTGTCCTTCAAACGAGCCAAAAGACCACAAAAGGTCTTCGCTGATCACTCTGAGTTCCAGGCTATTCTGACTAAGCAAACGGAGAAACCAGACAAGTGCTTTGGTGGCCACAAACCCATCGACACCAGATACCCTTTTGTGCCAGCGCTCCACAAAGATTGTGTGGATCCTCTTCAGACGTTCCCCCCCAGTCTCTCGCCTCGCAGCAAAAACATTGCTGTCCCTGGTGGACGGGTCTTCCATCAAGGACCCAACCAACAGGCAACTCGCCTCTTTGCTTTTGAGGCCGCGGGTTGTTCTCTGCCCTCTTTTGCTTCAGTGTGGGTGGCCAAAGCTCTTATGATATGTACCAAAAGCCTACAAAAATAATTGCAGGATACTGACCTCCCCCAGAAACACGTAGACCTCACCACCCAAGTTGTTATGGCAGCTGAATATCTCATTCAGGCCTCCCTAGATTCCGCCACTTGCCCACTTTCGCTGCCTCCAATGCGATTGCTATTCGCAGAGCCCTTTGGCTCAGACAATGGCGTGCCGATTCTGCCTCAAAAAAGTCCCTAACGGGCCTCCCCTACCACAATGGTTGACGTTTGAGCGAACAACTAGATAAACGTATCTCCGACGCCACTGGGGGCAAAAGCACATCGTTCCCCCAGCAAAAGCCCAGACGTCCTTTTATCAGACATCAAAATAATTATTTTCATTCCTTTCGGAACTCCTTCACCTGTCCCTACTAACCGACCTCCACGTAGAGATAGACCCACACAGCCGTCCTATAAGACGAACTCTACCTGGCAATCCAGACCTAGACAGTCTAGAACCAAGGAGTCCCGATCCCTTCGCTTCACCTCCTCATGACTCTCAACTACCTCCAGAAGACACTCCCACTGTTTGCAGCCGTCTACGCTTCTTCAGTCGCGTATGGCTATCAGTCACAGACGACACATGGGTACAAGACCTTGTGTCTTCCGGTTATCACATAGAGCTTACCTTCCACCCGCCAAACCGTTTTTTCCCCTCCAACCCTTCAAATTGTGCAAAAGAAAATCGCGCGTTTTGACACGCGACCTTTTTACTCCAGCATCAGGAAGTCATTGTCCCAGTGCCAGACTGAACAATTCAAAGGGTTCTACTCAAACCTCTTCATAGCCCCAAAAAGGATGGATCAGTCCGGCCCATCCACAACCTAAAACATTTAAACATATTTGTCCGCATTCAGGATGGAATCTGTGTTCCATCATTGCGTCCATGGAGGAAGGAGAATTCCTCACCTCCATAGACATACAAGATGCCTACCTTCATGTGCCTATTGCCCAGGCTCACCAGCAGTTCCTGCGGTTTGCGGTCCACAATGGTCACTTTCAATTCGTGGCTCTACCCTTCAGCCTTGCTACCGCACCAAGGGTATTTACCAAGGTCATGGCAGCCGTCATGGGCATCCTTCATTCCACAGGAGTAGTCGTCCTGCCTTATCTGGATGACTTCCTAATAAAGGCTCCGTCAATCCTGGCCTGTACAGAAAGAGTCCTGATCACTATAGACACTCTGTCACGATTAGGGTGGCTGGTGAACCTAAAAAAGTCTTTGCCAATCCCGGCCTAGTCGATCACCTTCCTGGGCATGACCTTCAATACTTACTGAGGTCTAGTGTCCCTCTCTTGGGACAAGGCACAAGCCCTACACCGGGGAGTACGCACTCTACTCCGTCCCATCCCACACTCCATCTGTTTTGGCATGAGGGTCCTGGGCAAAATAGTGGCAACAATGGAAGCTGTCCCATTCACTCAGTTTCATCTCCGCCCACTGCAGATGGCCTTACTAATGGCATGGGACAGGAGTCCCTTCTCCCTACACAGAGTCGTATGCGTAAGGGCTCACAAGATGTCCAAGGTGCAGTTCACAGCTTATGAATGAGGGTCTACATTATGCTTGCTCAGAATCTTCTTTATCTGGGCCTGGATCCGACTTCAAAAGCTTCTGGGCATCAGTGCAGATAATTTCCTTGTCTTGACTCAAAAAAGCTTTGGAGAAGACCTCTGATTTCCAGGCTATAGTATGAGTGAAGAGTGATGCATAGCCAACCAACTGTCTTACCCCATACTCAGATGGGTGGCTGGAAACTTGGGAGCTGTGCGGAAGCAAGTGGGATTGGGGTGACACCTCTGAGGACTGGTGTATTTGTGATGTAGAAGTTGAGGTGGAGGAGAGCCCACTTGCTGAAGCGCTTGCTATCCATTCAAGCGCCTGCTCTTTTTGTGCCTCATCGAGAATTGGTATTGATCGTCGTCTGAGTCATGTCCGTACGAAAGGGATCATATCAGTATCTCCACTGAAAGAAGTAGACATCTTACTTTGGCTGGAAGATGGCCTTTCTTCAGCAGATGTTACTCTTCATTTCCCCCTTTCCCCACGGACACAAACTTTTCTTCCCTTTCCACCACGCTTATTCCCCCTTCCACTAGCAGCAGGCCTTTTGCCACTCATTTTGTATGTGAACAAATTGACAACTCTGCAGTTGTTTGCAAAAAATGTTCTGATGGAAATCGAGCAGAGCTGAGTGGCCAGAGAGTGGTACAAGGCACAAAACATTACGTTTGCTAGGTACAGTTAAAAATTAGTAGAATGAACTAGGTGTACTTGGTTGTATTACACGTGGCCTACAGTAATGTTTTTGTGGACACTGCTTTTTGGCAAAAACTGACAGGTTTGCTAGGTGCAGTTAAAAATTAGTAGAATGAACTACACTGAAGGTGTACTTGGTTGTATTACAGTGGCCTATAGTAATGTTTTTTGTGGACACTGCTTTTAAGCAAAATATGACAGATTTGCTTGTTGCAGTAAAAAATTATTAGAATGAACTACACTCAAGATCAGGGGTGGATTAAGGGTAGCCAGGGCCCGGGGCTGTTCAGACTCTGTGGGCTCCCCTGAATCATGTGGCGGGAGTCATGTGGGTCATGTGACGGGGTCACGGGGTCATGTGACGGTCGCAGGGGTCATGTAACAGGGTCACGGGGGTTGTGTGATGGGGTCATATGACGGGGTCATCATATACCTGAAATAGATTATTCCAGAAAAATAGCTGCTGAGTGAAACTCTATCCTGTCAAACATTGATCTGGTCAATTTACCCTTCAGTTAGGAAGAAGAAAAAAAAACACTTTAAGCCATAGTATTGAACAGTCCATTAGAAGGAGGCTATTACGCCCTGACTGCCCCTGTACTCAGAATAAATAACTTATAAAAATGTCAAACAGTGTGCACCCTGTATGATAATCACCTGTTACTATTCTGATGGACTTGCTTGCAGATCGGTCCATCCCGCTTCCTTGCAGTCCAACAGAGTCTTCTTCTGATTAATGTAGATAACGCCTCCTGCCACCTGCGTTATCCACGTGACCACGTCCAATGTTCCCATTGCCTACACTACGCCCATACCTCTCCAGCTTGTGCAGGTGCAATGTGCTCCACTATGGGATTATCCTACAAGTTTAAACTCTCAGTGATGTCACCACACATTACACGCAGCAGACTGGGAGCCTGGAACCATGTGCAGAGACCCCTGTGGTTCCCACATGTGTAGATGAGTTTTACATTGTAGCAGTAGTAGCGCAGAGCACGATGCGTTTGCGTAAGCTGGAGAGGCATCTGCACAGACGTGAGATGGGAAAGTGAGACGTGGATAACGCAGGAGACGTGATCCATATTATCCAGAAGAAGAGGCTGTCGGACGGTGAGGAGAGGCTGAATGGACCAATCTGAAAGCAAGAATTTCGGACCGGTAACAGGTTAGAATACAGGGTGCTAGATTTATATAAATTATTTATTCTATGTGCAGGGGCATTCAGGGCATAATAGCCTGTTTCTTATAATACAGCATAGGCGTGTGCACGAGGCCTTACAAATACCGAGGGAAAAACTCACCAAATACTCAGCGTGTGCACAAGGCCTTAAGGCCACTTTACACACACAGATATCTGTGACCAACTTCTGAACAGATCTCTGGTTGCAGTGAAATCATGGACACATTGTTCCATTTTGTGGCTGTGTACAATGGAACAATGTGTCCATGATTTCACTGCAATCAGAGATCTGTTCAGAAGTTGGTCACAGATATCTGTGTGTGTAAAGTGGCCTTTACAGATACTGAGGTAAAAACTGACCAAATACTCAGTGTGTGCACGAGGCCTTACAGATACTGAGGTAAAAAACTCACCAAATACTCAGTGTGTGCACGAGGCCTTACAGATACTGAGGTAAAAACCTCACCAAATACTCGGCGTGTGCACGAGGCCTTACAATTACTGAGGTAAAAACTGACCAAATACTCAGCGTGTGCACGAGGCCTTACAGATACTGAGGTAATAACTCACCAAATATTCAGTGTGTGCACGAGGCCTTACAGATACTGAGGTAAAAAACTCACCAAATACTCAGCGTGTGCACGAGGCCTTACAGATACTGAGGTAATAACTCACCAGATACTCAGTGTGTACACGAGGCCTTACAGATACTGAGGTAAAAACTGACCAAATACTCAGCGTGTGCACGAGGCCTTACAGATACTGAGGTAAAAACTCACCAAATACTGAACATCTACACAAGACCTTACAAATACTGAGTTAAAACTCACAAAATACACAATGTGCGCACCCACTACCCCCCACCTTGGATAGACATGTGAAATACCTCTACATGCTGTATGTGCCCCTCTATGTGGATATTTTTCTTGAATCATGTATGCATGGACTCCATACATACTTGATCCAAGCAAGATAGCCACTTAGAGGGGCACATGATAGACCATGTATAGCCATTTCACATGTTTCTGTGTTATCCAAGATGGTGGGGCACAGTTTACATGGGGCAAATTTGACAGTCCTCTGTCCAGTATTGTCTCCCCACACCCTCCCTGACCACTCCAGTGATTAAGGTGCCTCTCACATCAGCGGTTTTGCTGATGTGCGGTCGATTCGGCAGGTGGCACTGGATCAGCCGCCTAATGGCTGACTTGCGGACCAGATGCTGTAAGCCCTACGCATTGTCTATGGGGCTTGCGGTCCAGAGCGGCAAGTGAGGTTCTGCCAGGTGCGGCAGATCCGACACTTGCGGCCGCAAAAAAAAAAAACACCACTTGTAGCGGGTTTTTTTTCGCGTCCACAAGTGCCCGATGTGCCGCACTCGGCAGAACCGCACTTGCTGCACCGGACCGCAAGCCCCATAGACAATGCATGGGGCTTGCCGCATCCGGGCCGCAAGTCGGCCGTTAGGCAGACGATCCAGCACATGCGGCACCAACTGCTGGAACGGCCCAATCATCAGGTAAACGCTGATGTGAAAGCAGCGTTGGTTAGGCCCCTTTCACATCACCGTGTCTTTCAAATTGCGGCCGATCCAGCAGATTTACCATATTTGCTGCCTAACAGCTGTTGCGACGATAAATAATAACGCGGTCAGCAGCGTTTTTTTTCCACCGCCGCAAATGCCGGATTTGCCGCATTCGGCAGTACCACACTTGCCGCACCCAACTGCAAGTCCCATAAACAATGCATGGGGCTTGCTGCAAGCGTGCTGCAAGTGTGGCCGTTAGTCAGCAGATGCGGTAAATCTGCCGGATCTGCCACAATCTGAATAAAAAGCAGATGTGAAAGGGGCCTTAGTACACAAATCATTTAATTACTGCTTATATTCTTTTTTTACACTGACTGAGTCCTCCCTGCCATGCAGCAGCCACCAGGAGGGTCTGGCTGGCAGTGCACACACAGAGCACAGCCACAGGCAGCAGCTGCAGCAGCGGGGCAGGAGTCAGGAGTGGACATATCACTCACCTCTCTGTCACAGAGGCACGTTCTCTCTGTGCTCTGTGTTGGCATTAGGTGACGGTCCCTCTCCTCAGACTCCCTCTCTTCTTACAGGCGGTGACCCAGGAGGTGGTGGACAGCGGGTGAAACACAGACTCAGTCAGGAGGACGGAGGAGTCTGCTCTGCCTCAGGCGAGATCAGCTGCCTGCCTGGATCTCGTAAGTCTGGGTTCTCCTACAGCAGGAGAATTCAGCAAAGCCCAATCGGGCCCGGCAGAATCAGCATAGCAGGGAGGACAGCGGCGGCCGGCACTCGGGAGAACAATGCTGCCGACAGAGGCGGCTGGGACTATAGGAGTGGGAGCAGCATCCGCAGGGGGCTACCACTGGTACACACACCTTGTAAACACACAGCTCTGCATGCTCCGTACATACATGGCTCCGCTCCTTACACCTAGTACACACTCAGCTCTGCTCCGAACACCTCGTACACGCTCGGCTCCGCTCCATACACCTCATACATATGCGGCTCCGCTCCATATACCTCGTACACACGCGGCTCCGCTCTGTACACCTCATACACATGCGGCTCCGCTCCGTACACCTCGCACACATGCGGCTCCGCTCCATACACCTCGCACACATGCGGCTCCGCTCCATACACCTCGTACACATGCGGCTCCGCTCCATACACCTCGTACACACTTGGCTCTGCTCCATACACCCTGTACACACACGGCTCTGCTCCGTACACCTCGTACACGCGTCTCTGCTCCATACACCTCGTACACACTTGGCTCTGCTCCATACACCCTGTACACACTCAGCTCTGCTCCGTACATCTCATGCACATGCGGCTCCGCTCTGTACACCTCGTACACACACAGCTCCGCTCCATAAACCTCGTACACATGCGGCTCTGCTCTGTACACCTTGCACACACACAGCTCCGCTCCATACACCCTGTACACATGCGGCTTAGCTCTGTACACCTCGTACACACGCGGTTCTGCTCCATACACCTTGTACACACTAGGATCTGCTCCGTACACCTCGTACACATGTGGCTCCGCTCCGTACACACTCAGCTCTGCTCCATACACCTCATACACATGCAGCTTGGCTCTGTACCCCTCGTACACGTGGCTCTGCTCTGTACACACTCAGCTCTGCTCCGTACATCTCATACACATGCGGCTCCGCTCTGTACACCTCGTACACACACGGCTCCGCTCCATACACCTCGCACACATGTGGCTCCGCTCCATACACCTCGCACACATGCGGATCCGCTCCATACACCTCGTACACACACGGCTCTGCTCCATACACCCTGTACACACACGGCTCTGCTCCGTACACCTTGTACACGCTTCTCTGCTCCGTACACACTCAGCTCTGCTCCGTACATCTCATACACATGTGGCTCTGCTCTGTACACCTCGTACACACACGGCTCCACTCCATACACCTCGTACACACGTGGCTCCGCTCCATACACCTCGTACACACGTGGCTCCGCTCCATACACCTCGTACACACACGGCTCTGCTCCATACACCTAGTAAACATGCGGCTCCGCTCCATACACCTAGTACACACGCGGCTCCGCTCCATACACCTAGTACACACGCGGCTCCGCTCCATATACCTAGTACACATGCGACTCCGCTCCATACACCTAGTACACACGTGGCTCCGCTCCATACACCACGTACACACTCGGCTCCACTCCATACACCTAGTACACACTCGGCTCCTGCTCCATACACCTAGTACACACTCGGCTCTGCTACATCCACACTGTAAATCTCCTGACCCCACACATAACCTTCATCTCATCTTCTTCTTCACCTTATCCAGCACCATGACATCCAGCACAATGGAGGGCTGCATAACAAGGAGCTGATCATGTGATCCCTGACTCCTCCCCTATTGACATCATCACAGGTCCTGTAAGTACAGGTCTTCCTGACTGTGCGGCTCTACAGGTGGGCTCACTCTGCGGGGGGGGGGAGGTGTAACGCGGCGGCGGCCGGGACTGTAGGAGAGAGAGCGGCATCAGCAGGGAGTCATAACACCACCAGGCGCCCCTGCGGATGCCGCCCCCTGTCAACTAGCAGGGCTCGTCATCTCATGGACGCTGCAGCAGCCCTGCGTGCACAGTGCTGTATGGTGGCGCCGTGGCGGATTATAATGGGGCAATTTACCCCCTGGGCTGTGGGCCCCCCAACACAATTGGGCCCGGGGCAAAAGACCATATTGACCTCATTATAATCCGCCACTGCTCAAGATGTAGCTTCTCTCACAAGTAGGCTACACCACTGTGGGACACAGCTAGTCTGCTACTAGCCCGAACAAAGTGCCTGGACTAGCTGCAGCAAAAAAAAAAAATGCCTAATTAAGACAGGTGGTGTAGCTTTCTTCACAGCATGGCTACTCTACCTGCCCTAATGGCGGGTTTACACGTTGCGATATCGTAGTCCAATTTCACTGATCTTGGTCAATGTCCAGTCTGAGGCTTTCTAGGATAATAGATCCTAAATACCGTGCCCCATAATTACCAAACACGTTCACCTGATCGGGTTTTGACCTCTTCCTATCAGGAGTGCATTCTAAATTGGTGTCGCCACGCCCCCTTATCTTGTCGGGTGATAGTGGCAGTGTTTGCCATACCTTGCCGCCACCTAATTAATAAGCGCCTCTTCCGGACCCATGTGACACTGCGTCATTAAACAAGGAAATACAAACAGCGGTCTGTTGGAGCTAAAGGAAGGAGCAAATGGAATCTATTTATAGCATCCAAACCTTTATTAGAAGTCCCTTATAAGCCACGACGTGTTTCGACAGACTGGTAGCTGTCTTCCTCAGATGATAACTTTGCACCCCTCTCTCTTTTTGTTATTGCAGCGTCATTAAAAAGCACAGTATCACATGACCCGTTTGTTGTAGTTACGGGCAGATACATCAAGCCACGCCTCACATGACCTCACATCACAGAAAGGCGCCGCATGACCTGGTCAGTATATCACATGACCAGTGTGTCATCAAAGGGGCATTATCATACATTCCCATGTAGGAAACAGGCAGAAATTCGCCCTCTGCTTACATACTGATCTTTCAAAGTGAGGAAAAGGAGGAGAGTGACTAATCATGGTTTACTGACCACAGTAAGGGATAGTACCCTGGTTGGTCTTAACATATAGCCTGCACTTAAAAAGGGGGAAATTTGATGGAGTGAACATTAATCCAATTAAATACTGAAATTCATGCAGGGTTATGTACATACATAAAATTGGTTGGTTAAACAACACCCACAATGTACAATACAGCTAATAGGGGAGTATAGGACAACAGTCCAGTGTAACGGAAATTCAGGGTCACTTGTCATAGTGCTAGCAGATACAGACATACTACAAAGTATGTAACAATGAATAAAAATTCCTATACCCTTCAGGGTCAATGGGTAAATAGCTATCTCGTCATAGAAATACCTATGAATTGAGAACTCTAATGGAAACATAGACATTTCTGTTAAGGGAAGTTATCAATTTGACTAATATCTTAATGTCTACCTATCGAAAGTCAAAGAGTAAAATTATGGTTCCTCAAAATAAAGAAAATGTTGTCGAGTGAAGGGTGGAGGGTGTGTCAAGATGATTGTGGTTTCTGACCTAACTCATAGGTAGGAACTGTCATCCTAAATAAAACCCGTGTAGAAGATCAGCTCATTAAGTTCCCTGCAGGCAACTGTCTTGAGGCGATGGATCCATCTTGCCTCTTTCTGTAGGAGAAGACGATCCCAATCACCTCTTCTAGTGGGGGGTGGAACAACCTTGATTCCACAGAAGGATATGAGGGTTATCTGAGGGTTTTATGATGATATCTTCTCTTCGTGATAAACTATCAAGGGCACCCCTCTCACTCTTGTCCAGGTTAGGAAAGAAGTCCTTCTTGCTCAATCTAAGGTTGTCCAGATCTTCTGTTATCAACTCCAAAAAGATTTCCACGCTGATGGTGCTCTGTGTAGGCAGTGCTTGTGTACTCCTTGGTTTCAATCTTGTGAATGGTCCGATTCCTGACAGTCTCAGATTCTCCCCTAGTAGATCTCTTAGGTCCTCCAATTCTGCGTGATCCTCCTCCTCAATTCCAAGTTCAATACATTCTTTCTTACTATATTCTTTGAAAAATTTCCTCTAACACAGTTTCCGTGTGAACAGGTGGATGTCCTTGATGCAATCAAATGGCCCAAAATTTCAAGTTGGGACATGGGATAAACCCTTCTTGAGCACTTTAGTTTCCACATAAGATAGTGTGACACTAGTTATGTTAATAATCTTTATATCATCAGTTTTTTCTTGTCTTCTTGGAAGCCCCCTATTAGTTACTTGTAGTGGGGGTTCCAGCCCTGTCCCTCAGATGGTGGCGCAGGTAAGGGGAATAAATCACCTGGACACTGTGGAGTTGGGTTTGGTTGTTTTGGTTTTGGTCCCCATCCTCCTCTACCCCTACCCTGCCTCCTTTGGGTTGTTTCGGTCCACCCCTATTGCTCACCCTATTGATCCATTCCAACCTCTCACCTAGTGTAATTGGAGTTGTTTCCATATCTGACGTCTCTGTCTCTGAAGATGAAACGTCAGATGGTGTCGTTGGCACAACCGGTTTCGGTGTTTGTTCCTCGGTTAAGAAAGGGTAAGCCTTCATATCTCTGAAATCCAAGAAGTCTCTACTAAATTGTTTCTGTTTCCTCTCTGTAAGGTTGTTCTGGAACCTTTCAACTGTGTGCTGCAGATTGGTTTCTTTTCTCCCAAAGTCGGGGTCTGATTTACATTTCAGGGCCTGTTCCATGACTTCGCTTAGACGTTTTGAGGTCCATTCGTAGATTAACTTTTCTTCCCTCAAGTGTATCTCCATGAACCTCATGGAACTATCAATCAACTCCTTTCTCCAAACTTCTAATAGCTCTGGTGACCTAGCCCTTGCTGATGGAATAAGATTAATCCTCAACCCGTTAGTGGTTATACAACATTTTAAAGAGGGCATGTCACGCCCCTGGTGCAGGGTAAACTAAATGTACCACTGAATGCAGCATGCCTGCTGCATTCAGGGAAGGGTTCCCCCATGTGTACTGAGAAATAGACTGTATAAATCTTACATATAGTGAGTCCGGAGGGCCTTCCTGGTTATGAAGTCAGCGCTGACATGGGGTATCTCCCTGCCTCCAGCCTCTCTATGCCGCCTCCTGCTGCTCTGCTCCTCTTCCTCTATGTGTGCGGCCCCCTGCTCGCTTGCACCGATGTGTAAGTATCTGATCTCACGCAGGCGAACAGCAAGGAAGGGGGCTGACGGCTGACGTCACGGCCTCGCTATGCGCCTGCGTGAGATGATCAGACGCTTAGATGATGGCACAGGCGAGCAGGGGGACGCACACAGAGAGGAGGAGGAACACAGCAGCAGGAGGCGGCACAGAGCAGCTGGAGGCGGTGAGAAGCCCTGTGCCAGTGCTGACTCCATAAGCAGGAAGGCCCTCCGGACTCACTATATGTAAGATTTATAAAGACTTTCTCAGCATACAGGGAGGCTAGAGCCATGGGGGACCCCTTCCCTTAATGCAGCAGACATACTGCATTCAGTGGTGCATTTAGTTTGCCCTGCACAAGGGGGGGTGAAAGGTCCTCTTAAAAATTAGACAATTATGAAAGTTTATTAGACTTCATTTTCGGCTACACTGCAGTGCTGCAGCAGTCAGTTTTGTGATTAACTCCTCAACCATCCAGCCTGTTTTTACCTTCATGACCCGGCCAATCAGTTTAATTCTGACGAGTTTATCTTTATTAGGTTATAACTTTACAATGCTTCAACAGATACCAGATATTATCCACTTTTCATCCCCTTAAAGATTGTGAGCCCGCGCGGACAGGGTCTCACCGTCTCTACCTGTGTACCTCATTTTGTCTGTTCTTTGTTCATATCTTTGTGTATCCTCCCAAATATAAAGCTCCATGGAATCAATGGTGCTATAACAATAAATAATAATAATAATAATACCAGTGATTCTAAGACTGTTTTTTATTGACAAATTGTTCTTGACAGTGGTAAATTAAGGACAATATTTTAGTCTATTTTACATGTCTATTTTACATCAGCACAATTTTTTAAGCAATTTTGTTTTTAAGTAAATAGAAGGGTTGAAAGTTTATCAGCAATTTCTAATTTTTTCAAAAAAATTTACGAAACCATTTTCTTTTGAGAACCACATAACATTGAAGTGATTTTGAGGTGCTGACAGAAAACAGTATGACAGAAAACACCCAAAAGTGACACCATTCTAAAAACTGCACCCCATAAACTGCTCAAAACTACATTTCATAAGTTTATTAACCCCTCAGGTGCTTCACATGAAGTAAGCAATATAGAAAGAAAAATGTTTTTTAAATGGTCCGAAAAATGTTACATGCAATGTTTTTTGTACTCATTAAATATAGGATCTTGTAGCAACCCGATGCAATGGGATGCTAAAGGACACCTTTAAAGTAAATTGGCAAAAACAGGATCCTATCAGCAGCCAGTTAGGATTCTGTTTTAGGCCGGCTTCACACCACAGTTTTCAACCTGACAGCACAGGATGAGCACAAAGTGTGTCCAAATATGCCCTCGTATCCTATTTTTTGCAGGATTCGTTTTTGTGCTGCTGTCCACAGTGCTGAAGTTCTGCCTGTTTTGTGCAGTGCTGCTGTCCATGGTGCTGAAATCTCAGCCGTGGCTTTGAAATGCTGGCGTGCTCATTCAACATCATGGACAGCAGCATTTCAGAGACACGGCTGAGAGTTCAGCACCATGGAGAGCAGCACCGCACACACAGGCTGACAGATCAGAGCCTGCGCTGTGCTTTTTATCGGATTTGGGAAACAATCCGATTTTTTAACGGATCCGGGTTTGCCTATAGACTCTCATGTTAGGGGTGCTAGATCGCCTCGGATCTGATTTTGTCTGATTTTTGCACTGGAGACAAAAAATGATGCTGACTCGATTTTGTGAATGATGCAAAACTGGACAAAATCGGATCAGGGACAAAAACAAAAAAATCGGATGGCCAATTAGGCCAATCCGGCACCATAGCGATACATGGTGGCAAAACCGGATCAGGTTCTGTCTGGTTCAAACTGGACAGAACCTGAAAGCTGAAAATCGTGGTGTGAAACCAACTCAGCTGAAAAACTGAATCCCTGGCCTGATTTCAAAAACCGCCGGGTGTGAAAGTAGTCCTACAATGACATGCCATTGCTGTGGTAGCCATGCTGTTTAACTGGAACTTGAATTTGGAATAAATTGAATATCAAAGTGCCTGCCATTTTCCCAGAAAACAAGTGACCAATCTGCCCTTCAAAAACCTCATAATAAAAAAGGTATTTAGACAAGATTCAACATTAGTGACCAAACCTTGTTGCAATGATGGTGGCAAATAGGCTGCATTATTGTGGTAAATATGATGGCTCAGACATCAGTCCAACCGATTAAGGCTAGGGTCACATTCGTGCCATGCATGCACTAAAAGTGACTCACCGGGGCCCGGGGCTCCGGTTTAGACAGGCGATGCTTCCTTCCTCCTTGTCACGGGTGGACCGCGCCTGCCGGTAGTGGGGCCCGGTGTAGTGCAGATCAAAAGTGTTGAAGACGTCTTGGTGGAACAGATTAAAGGGGTTTTAATTTATTCGTGACGCCACCTATGAGTAGATTCGGTAAGGACTACCGACGCTGCGGAACCTCCGGGGGATGGACAGCAGCAAGATGTTACGCTCCCCACAGGCTGAGCGGTGATCCCCGGAGGCTGGAGCTGCTCAAGATGTTGTGCGACAGCTGCGGTTACCTTGTAGTGCGGACGGACAGTTCATAAGGAAGCACGGACACAGAAAGTCTCTGAAACGGGTCTTTACTGTAACCAGCAGGCAGTACATGGCTTTACAGTGGTTGGGTAGTAGACCGGGTGGACTCAGCAGTGATGGTGTCCCTTAGAAATCCGCAGTGTTCCTCCATTCTAACTAATTGGTTGCCAGTGTCGCCCAGGAATACCAGGTCGGGTACGGGGAGGCTGCTTCAATGCCCTATCCATGATGTACGTTCTGGATGTTTTGGGGAGCCTTGGATCCCTCAGTGGGTACACCGCTGGTTAGACGACTGGAAGTTGGCTGGTGGTGGGGTGCTCCTTTGAAGCTGCTCCTCCACACTTCTGGTTCGCGTAGCAGAGGTGAACTGCTGCCAGCTTCGGTACCAGTGAACCGGCTGTGAAGTTGTGGGCACGGGAGTCTTCTGGGAACCCGTGTGAATAATGCCCAATCCGGTTGGTAAGGCCTCAGGTGCTAACACCCGACCGGTGACGGCCCGGGGGCTGCACGGGGTGCGGAGCCCCCGCTCCTCTCCAAGTTCTAGTCCTAGACCCTTCTTCTCCGAGTTCTAGACTATTCTCTTCTGTTCTGTCTAGACTATTGTGTGTGTCCTACTACACTTCTCTAACACTCCACCCACCAGGACCTAGGATTGGTCCTCTGTTCTAGGTGATGCATGCAGGGTTGGATTTCTAATTTAACCAGATCACTGCCGGGTCAGAGAATATTGCGGCTGCTTTTATGGCTGCAATACCCTCTTGTGACGCACTCGTTGCGGGGCGCCACACTCCCCCTTGGTTGAATACGCTTGTCCCCAAGCGTCACACTACTCACATTACAGAGGTTTTTGTATTTTATAACAGGTAATACACTTTTATTAATGACAGGTCATTGTATGGCATCATTATATGGCATAAAAGTGAAGTAGACAAAATAAACAGGTAAAGCACTTGGTGCGGATCCGGCGGGCAGTCGGCTGTTCTTATGTAAAAGTACAGGCTGTGGCCCGCGAGATCACACAGTCAGTGATTAACAGGAACAGAGTTATTGAATGAGTTCAAGTTTTAAAGTCACTGGCACGGAGAACGATGGCGCACCCGGATAGCGAACCACCCATCTGGACAAGCATAGCGTTCATAGGTGATTACATTGCCCCGGTATAGGTCGCGATCGGGATGTCCTCTCGGCAACCTTGACTCAACGTCCGGCGCCCCACAAACACTCCTCATTCAAACCCACCTCCCAAGCGAACCCCCACCCGGTATGTAAGTTAAAGGTGGAAATTCTACCTTCACGGCGGAGTTCAGCAGGCAGCGGCGGCTGGCGGCGAGCCTCGGCACGGGCCTGCATATTGGCGCATTCTCGGGCTTGCCACTCCTCTCGTCGTCTCTGGTGTACATCTCCGTCGTTACGGCTCGGGGTGTAGAGATGAGTAATGGAGCTGGTGGTTTGGCGGGAAGCTTGAACTTGTCGGGCTGTCTGGACCGGCACCCGGTGGAACGGCACAGGGGAAGGTGTCAGCGTTGCACCGACCAGTGTACCCGAGCTGTATGCCGGTAGGAAGTTCCTCGGTGTCTCCCCAAGCGAACCCGGTGTCGAAATCCTCAGCGGTGCTGCGGGTCTCGTCGTCATCCTCTCCGACCTCTCCTTCAATGACTACATCAGGCTGCTCGATGGCTGGAGATGTTGAAGCTGGTTCCGTTGTACAACAGGGCGGTGGTGCTGCGGATCCTTCCACAGAGACGTCCTGCAGGGCTTCCAGGCTGCCTGCCTCTTCATCTGTTTCTGTTGGTAGAGGGGTCTCAATCCGGTTACCAGGTAGGCCTCGGCAATTGCAAGGGAAGCCTCCGGTACGGGGACGAAACAAAGCGACTGTCATTGTAGTGGTGAAACATTGTCGCGGGTTCCTCGGTGGGAACCTGGTAGAGATCAAGTTTCCTTATGGAGCGTGTTATAAGCTCGGCTCAAGAACGGGGTCGGTTGCTGGTATTAATCGCTGGAACGGGTCGAGTTGCGGCCTCCACCGGAATGATGCAGTCTATGGGCTCGGTGACGAAGCAGGGCAGGTGGTAGGTGACGGTGAGGCGGTCGAGAAGCTGGTGACGTCGTTGTGGCTTGGAGTAGCTGTACCCGGTCGGCTCTGCTGCATCGCATGGTGTAGTCGTCTGCCTAGGGTCGCACTCCAGCTGCGAATCGTCCATTCCACAGTCTCAATTAGTCACACCGGAGGTCTTGTAGAGCCTCTAGCCAGAAGTCGGGGCTGCCGTCTATGGTAAGGGCAGGACCCGGACCCGGTTGGCCTATGGCTGCTTGGCCTCGCCTCGACCTCCCGCATTAGGTCTTGGAGTCTCATGCTGGCCATTCTCTTCTTCGGAGGGAAACCACACCCGTTCAACCGGTAAGCGTTCGGTAGAGCTGGTGAAGAACTTCTGTGTCACTCCATTTCCTGTGGGCTTTTGTAGTCCAATAGTGGGAAAAGTCTTTGGGGTCCGCCCCATGGTTGATTCGAGCAATCAGGGCGGACAAAGGTTTGGCGCCTTTTGTCCTTAGCCCTCCACGATGAGGGGGGGCTGAATCACTCCTGGCTTGCACGTGGCGGATTCTGTGGCGGGAACGCCATCTTGGGCGCCATCTTGGCCCGGCGGTTGAAAAGGCGGGAAAGTTCTTTTAGGGACGAACAAAGTCCAATTTGTAGACAATAAAGTCCATTTTAAGCACATCATACCCGTTGGGTAACGGGCCTGCTCGTATCCTGTTCGTGACGCCATTTTTGACTCACCGCGGCCGGGGACTCCGGTTTAGACAGGCGATGCTTCCTTCCTCCTTGTCACGGGTGGGACCGCGCCTGCCGGTAGTGGGGCCCGGTGTAGTGCAGATCAAAAGTGTTGAAGACGTCTTGGTGGAACAGATTAAAGGGGTTTTAATTTATTCGTGACGCCACCTATGAGTAGATTCGGTAAGGACTACCGACGCTGCAGAACCTCCGGGGGATGGACAGCAGCAAGATGTTACGCTCCCCACAGGCTGAGCGGTGATCCCCGGAGGCTGGAGCTGCTCAAGATGTTTTGCGGCAGCTGCGGTTACCTTGTAGTGCGGACGGACAGTTCATAAGGAAGCACGGACACAGAAAGTCTCTGAAAACGGGTCTTTACTGTAACCAGCAGGCAGTACATGGCATACAGTGTTGGGTAGTAGACCGGGTGGATCAGCAGTGATGGTGTCCCTTAGAAATCCGCAGTGTTCCTCCATTCTAACTAATTGGTTGCCAGTGTCGCCCAGGAATACGAGGTCGGGTACGGGGAGGCTGCTTCAATGCCCTATCCATGATGTACGTTCTGGATGTTTTGGGGAGCCTTGGATTCCTCAGTGGGTACACCGCTGGTTAGACGACTGGAAGTTGGCTGGTGGTGGGGTGCTCCTTTGAAGCTGCTCCTCCACGCTTCTGGTTCGAGTAGCAGAGGTGAACTACTGCCAGCTTCGGTACCAGTGAACCGGCTGTGAAGTTGTGGGCACGGGAGTCTTTTGGGAACCCGTGTGAATAATGCCCAATCCCGGTTGGTAAGGCCTCAGGTGCTAACACCCGACCGGTGACGGCCGGGGGCTGCACGGGGTGCGGAGCCCCCGCTCCTCTCCAAGTTCTAGTCCTAGACCCTTCTTCTCCGAGTTCTAGACTATTCTCTTCTGTTCTGTCTAGACTATTGTGTGTGTTCTACTACACTTCCCTAACACTCCACCCACCAGGACCTAGGATTGGTCCTCTGTTCTAGGTGATGCATGCAGGGTTGGATTTCTAATTTAACCAGATCACTGCCGGGTCAGAGAATGTTGCGGCTGCTCTTATGGCTGCAATACCCTCTTGTGACGTCTTTGTCAGCGCATCAAAAAACGCGGTCTACAGCATTTTTTGGGGCATTCTCAAAAATGCTAGCGATTTTTTTTAACATGGGAGGCTATGGGAAACACATGCGTTAACACATGTACATATATGTGCCATGCGTTAATGCATGCGTTTAACACATGAGCTAAAAATGAAGTATATGCCATGAAAATTTCAAGGGTCAAAAAGGATCCTTTAATGCATCCTTCCAACGGATGCAAGCTTCCAAGTGTGACCCTAGCATAAAAACACTCTTAGGCTCGGGGTCAACATGTCAATCCGTTTTTTAGGTGTTTTCCCATTGTAATGGATGCCCTCCACACCTTTCGTGGTGGGCTATCATCTTAATTGTCTGCCGCCAAATTGGGTGCTTTGTCTGAGTGTGTGCACGCCCCCGTAAGAACCACGCTGACAACAGTCAAAGTAGAGCTTAATGACAAGACCTTTATTAAGGGAGGGTTAACAGTTTTATACGACTCCTTAAAGGGTTATTAAAAGGGGTATTACTAGAGGTGATTGCATCATATTATGCTGAATCTACATTTTATTCTGAAAAATATTCAATTATATTCTGTGAGTTAGTATTCCAATTTAGCCTTGAATTGTACAGTACATTCGGTCCATGCGATTAAGAGCTTCTGTGCAGCTAATTCCAAGACAGTGGAATTCGAAGGGGGGGGAGGATGAGGAAGAGGGATGCTGCAGTCTGCGCACTGGAAGATTTCTGAATGACTTCTATAAGAGTTATTAGGTTTTACCGTATATACTCGTGTATAAGCCGAGTTTTTCAGCCCAAAAAATGGGCTGAAAAGTCCCCCCTCGGCTTATACACGGGTCAATACGGTAATCCTATGGTGGGAGGGGGCGCGGGGGGTGGGGGGGGCGGACTGCGCAGTATTTCTTACCTTGTCCCCCGTTCTGCAGTGCTTTCGGTGTCCTCCGTGCTCCGTTCCCGGTCTGCTGGGCCTTGTGGTTCCTCCTGGTTCCTCATCCTTCGGTTCCATCATGGGGCTGCCATCTTGCTTGTTCTCTCCGCCCCCGGCCAGTGATGTCAGAGCAGGCCGCGCTGTGATTGGCTAGCACCCGTGATCACATGTCACGGGTGCTAGCCAATCACAGCGCGGCTGCTCTGACATCACTGGCCGGGGGCGGAGAGAACAAGCAAGATGGCAGCCCCCATGATGGAACCGAAGGATGAGGAACCAGGAGGAACCACAAGGCCAGCAGGACCGGGAACGGAGCACGGAGGACACCGGAAAGCACTGCAGAACGGGGGACAAGGTAGGAAGCTGTGTGTGTGTGTATGTGTGTGTGTATATATGTGTATTGTGTGTGTGTGTGTGTGTATATATGTGTTGTATGTATGGGTATGTGTATGTAAGTAGGCTGGCTGCCAATATTAAGCCATACCTCTGGGGCTGCTGTATTACTTCTGGGGCTGCTGGATACTACCACTGGGGCTGTATATACCTCTGGGGCTACTGTATACTACCATGGGGCTGTATATACCTCTATGGCTACTGTATACTACCACTGGGGCTGTATATACCTCTGGGGCTACTGGATACTAACACTGGGGCTGTATATACCTCTATGGCTACTGTATACTACCACTGGGGCTGTATATACCTCTGGGGCTACTGGATACTACCACTGGGGCTGTATATACCTCTATGGCTACTGTATATACACTGGGGCTGTATATACCTCTGGGGCTACTGGATACTACCACTGGGGCTGTATATACTGTGGGGCTGCTGGATACTACCACTGGGGCTGTATATCCTCTGGGGCTACTGGATACTACCACTGGGGCTGTATATACCTCTATGGCTACATGTATACTACATGGGGCTGTATACTACCTCTGGGGGCTGCTGTATACTACCACTGGGGCTGTATATACCTCTATGGTACTGTATACTACCACTGGGGCTGTTATACCTCTGGGGCTACTGGATACTACACTGGGGCTGTATATACCTCTATGGCTACTGTATACTACCACTGGGGCTGTATATACCTCTGGGCTACTGGATACTACCACTGGGGCTGTATATACTGTGGGCTGCTGGATACTACCACTGGGGCTGTATATACTCTGAGGCTACTGGATACTACCACTGGGGCTGTATATACCTCTATGGCTACTGTATACTACCACTGGGGCTGTATATACCTCTGGGGCTGCTGTATACTACCACTGGGGCTGTATATACCTCTATGGCTACTGTATACTACCACTGGGGCTGTATATACCTCTGGGGCTACTGGATACTACCACTGGGGCTGTATATACCTCTATGGCTACTGTATACTACACACTGGGGCTGTATATACTCTGGGGCTACTGGATATACCACTGGGGCTGTATATACTTCTGGGGCTGCTGGATACTACCACTGGTGCTGTATATACCACTGGGGAGGCTGCTGTATACCACACTGCTGGGGGCTGTATACTGTGCTGGGGTTCAACCCTCGGCTTATACACGAGTCAATAGGTTTTCCAGATTTTGGGGGCAAAAGTAGGGGGGTCGGCTTATACAGGGTCGGCTTATACACGAGTATATACGGTAACTATTTATTGCCATAACACCATAGCAAATCAATTTTTTTAGGGTACATTTTGTGCCTCCTGTGCCCTTGAACATTTTTGGACTCAGGCTAGGGGTACACTTAAAGGCATATTCTGGTAACCGCATTCATTACAGATGTGGTTTTACCGTGTGCCTTCATGCTATCATTTGATAGTAAAATTGCAACCCTCATTCCGGATCTGGATGCATTAATGCTTCCAGTGTTTGCAATTTTGAAAACCAAATCCGAATCCGATACCGCAAGGTACATTTATGTTCCTTCTGGTACCGGATCCGATTCCATAGGCGACCATGTTAAAAAAAAAATGATCGGTTTTGCAACCACTCCGAAAAATGCAGCCTGCATGATTTTTACAGCAGGCTGCAAAACCGGATGCGGTAACCGGATTGCAAATAGTGCAATCGGTTTTTCTATTGAAGCTATGGGCTGCGGATCTGGATGCGGTTTGAGCATTTTTAATGCTCAAAACTGGATCGGATGTATAAAAATACGCAGGTGTGACCTAGCTTCAGTCATATTTTCACAAAAAAAGCATATGCGTTAACGGATGGTACCTATATGTACCATACACTAACACATACATTTCCCATAGGGCCCCATGTTAAAAAAAAGCATGCGTTTTTTTACTGCACCCAAAAACGTTGCCTGCAGCATTTTGGCCAGGGTCACTTGTACCATCCGTTTTTGGCCTTAAATACGTTTTTGGGATAATTTTGGTCATTTTTTTTTCAAAGTCCAACACCGCATATGCATGTGTGCGTGTGTTTTTCAAAAAACGCATGCATTTTTGGGCAAACATTCCAAAAAACACTGCTAGCAGCGTTTTTGGGTGCAGTAAAAAAAGCATACTTTTTTTAACATGGGCCCTATAGGAAACGCATGCGTTAACGCATGCATTTTTGCATGCTTTTTTGGGGGAAAAAGGACTAAGGCTAGGGTGACACATCCCAATCAGGTTTTTTAAGCCTTAGAAAACAGATCCATTTTTCTAGGGTGCCAATAGAGTCCCCTGAGGTCCAGGACATTTTATGGAACTTTCATAGTCATTTTTTCACCAAAAACCGCATGCGTTATGCGCATGGTGCCTATATGTACTATGCACAATAACGCATGCATCTCAAATAGGTCCCCATGTTAAAAGAAAGTATGCATTTTTTTACTGCACTTAAAAAACGCTGCTAGCAGCGTATTTGGGATGCTGCACAAAAACGCATGTGTTTTTTTTTTTAAACGCACGCACATGTGTTAACCACGTTTTTGGACTTTGAAAAAAAATGCCATAATGTTCCCAAAAACGGTATTTAAGGCAAAAACGGATTTTTATATGTGACCAGGCCTAAGTCTAAAAAATTCAAAAAACGTCCAGGACCTCAGGGGACACTATTGGCACCCTAAATAAAACGGATCTGTTTTTCTAAGGGCTTAAAAAAGCGGATTGGGATGTGTGACCCTAGCCTTTTTGGAAGCAGGAACAAAAGGCATAGCGCTTTTGAAAAACGCAGTCGCACTTAAGTGCACCATCCGTTAACGGATATTTGTTTTTGGACTTAGGAAAAAAAATGCAAAAAATGATGCCAAAAATGGATCCAAGGCAAAACGGAGTTCCATGTGTGACCCTGGCCTTATTTTGATGTGGGAGTGGGAAAAGAGTCTTATGTGTTTTATAGGTTAGGGTCACATTTGAGGTCGGATTTGCAGATCCTGATCCAGTTTTGAGCATTTTTCAGGATCCGTACCCATAGGCGCCCATTATAAAACCAGATTGCACTTAATGCAATCCGGTTCCCGCATTCCGGTTTTGCTGCCTGCATGAAAAATCATGCAGGCAGTGTTTTTCGAAGTGGTTTGAAAACCGCAGTGGTGATGCTATAATGGGTGCCTATGGGAGCCCATCCAGCTACCACAAGGGACATGTGAATGCCTGCGGTAGCCGTATGCTTTATTCATCCCTGCTGCCATGGGGATGAAGAAAGGGTTAATGTTAATATTACATGTGAGCAACATGTCTCCAGGAAGTGTCCACCCTCCCTAGAGACATGTTGGCCACATAGAGCGGCATGTGAGGGGTTAAACCTCTTTATTACAGTATTGCCGGCTTTTGTTGGCTTTTACAGTTTTATCAATGACAACCGGCGGCTCCTCGCTGTAAGGAGGAGATACAGTACATAATGTGCGTACTGTACATGCCGCTATCCATGGTGCTGAAAGCTTTACCATTAGTTCTAAGGGCAGCACTCCACCATAGAATTAATGTTAAAACTTTCAGGATCATGGATAGCGGCATGTACTGTACGCACATTACGTACTGTATCTCCTCCTTACAGCGAGGAGCCGCCAGCTGTCATTGATAAAACTGTAAAAGCTGACAAAAGCCGGCAGTACTGTAATATAGAGATTTAACCCCTCACATGCCCGCTCTATGTCTCTAGGGAGAGTGTACACTCATATAATATTAACATTAACCCTTTGTTCATCCCTGCGGCAGCAAGGATGAACAAGGCATACGGCAACCGGATTGCACATTATGACCCGGATCTGGATGCGGTAATCGCAATGTGCCTTCTAAATGTGACCCTAGCGATATTCTGGATGAGATTTGTGTTTTGCTTTGCAGCTACCTTAGGGCTTGTTCACATGACTATTGACACATCATATTGTGCTTTTTAAGCTTGCAATCTCCAGCCCTGCTGCGAGTCTCATGATCTGAAAATTTGTCTTTAATGTTGGTAATTTAGTTCATGAGACGTGTGTGCATGCTGGGAATCACGGCAATATGGAAGCTAAAAGAAAGTATGTTATATTATTAGACTAGCTTCATATCATGGTTTTTAGCTGTCCGGTTGGATTCTGTGTTTTGTAGGACAGAAAAGGACACAAACAAATTGGTGTAAAAAGAATGTCAGTTGTGCCTCTGGATCCTGTTTTTTATAGGATCCGTTTTGTTCATACTATACAATACAAGAATGTGCTGTGCCGGTGCAGATAGAGATATTTCCTGAACAGATTTATCATTTCGGGACCACAGGAAGCATTTAAGCAGGCGTAATACAAAAAGACAAATCTGGGAAACAAATTATTACTATTATTATTTATTTATATAGCGCCATTAGGTTCCATGGCGCTTTATATGAGGATAAGGGAGACAAGAACAAGTACACTAAATCTAGGCGATCAGGACGTACAGGTACAGGAGGGGCAGGGACCCTGTCCACGAGGGTTCACAGTCTATGAGGGGCGGGTTAGGATACAGTAGGATGGGGGAATAAACAAATCTGTTTTTTCCCGGATCCGGTGCCCATTGACCCCCATGTTAAGTGCAATGCACCACGCCGGATTCATTTCTTTCTGGTGTTATCCGGATTTTTAATCTGAGCCCAAAACGTTGCAGTCTCCAATTTTGGGGACAGTGAAAAACCGGACAAAAACGAATCCAGCACAGAATACACAAAACCAGATGGCCAAATAGGACCAATCCGGCACCATAGGGATATATGGGAGGCAAAACCGGATCCTGTTCTGTTCTGTTAAAACTGGACAGAACAGGATTCCAAAAACCATGGTGTGAAGCCATTCTTAAGCTAGGGTCACATTTGCGGTAGCAAATGCAGATCCTGATCCGGTTTTGAGCATGCAAAATGCTCAAAACCAGATCAGGATCCGCAGCCGATAGAGCCCATTATAAAACAGGATTGCACTACATGCAATCCGGTTAACACTTCTGGATTTGCAGCCTGCGTTAAAAATCATGCAGGCTGCAGTTTTCGGAGCGGTTTGCAAACCGCAGCAGGCTTGCTCTAATGGGCTTCTATAGGAGCCCATCCGGCTACCGCAAGGCACATGTGAATGCCTGCGGTAACCGGATGCTTTGTTCATCTCTGCTGCCACAGGCATGAACAAAGGGTTAATGTTACTAATAGATGTGGGCAACATGTCAATAGGGAGTGCCCACCCTCCCTAGAGACATGTTGTCCAAAGAGATTGGCATGTCAAGGGTTAATCCTTTATTTTACATGATCGCCGCTATTGTCGGCTTTTCCTATACTTTACAATGATAGCCGCCGGCTGCTGGGTTTGCAGGAGTACACTACGTACTTTGCGTAGGCACCAGGGACAGAACAGCATCCTTTATAAGGAGTTGTCCCTGGTGCTTACGCCATTTGCGTAGTCTAGAGGCTGCTGTCCTAGGTGCTGAAATCATTTACAGTAGTTCTATGGCGGTGCGGTGTCCATACAACTACTGTAAATGATTTCAGCACCCAGGACAGCAGCCTCTAGACTATGCAAATGGCGTAAGCACTAGGGACAACTCCTTATAAAGGATGCTGTCCTGTCCCTGGTGCCTACGCAATGTACGTAGTGTACTCCTGCAAACCCAGCAGCCGGCGGCTATCATTGTAAAGTATAGGAAAAGCCGACAATAGCGGCGATCATGTAAAATAAAGAATTAACTCTCGACATGCGAATCTCTGTGGACAACATGTCTCTAGGGAGGGTGGGCACTCCCTAGAGACATGTTGCCCACATCTATTAGTAACATTAACCCTTTGTTCATCCCTGCGGCAGCAGGAATGAACAAAGCATACAGTAACCGGATTGCTCCGGGTTACACATAATGAGCAATCCGTTTACCGTATGCGGGGTTAGGGACACATTTTTGATGAAAAAAGTGTCTGAAGGCACTTGCAATTACCGCATCCGGATCAGGATGTGGTAAACGCAATATGCCTTGCAAATGTGACCCTAGCCTTAGAAAGCTGCAGAACGTTTCATTATAAATTGATACCGTGGCAGACGCTGACAGATATGGGTCCATGTGCAAGAACAGTATATGAGCCCTTTGCTGTCCAATAGCTCATCTATAAGGCCAGGCTCAGACTAGCATCAGCCTTTTGGCTGACAAGTCTGTTTAAAATGTAAGAGTTTTGCAGCCTGAGCGCATAGCATTGACGTGGTCTAACGGTGTGCTCAGACTGCCTATACATCGCTATGGTTACCGCTCTCCCAGCGCAGCCAGCCGCTTGACACAGAAGGACCAGATATGCGCTATTCCTGAGCACACACGAAAACATGGTTTGCATCTTTTCCCTGTGTGCTCAGGAATATTGCATATCCGGTCCTTCTGTGTCAGGCGGCTGGCTGCGCTGGGATACCGATAACCATAGGGATGTATAGGCTGCCTGAGCACAGAGTTACACCACGTTAACGCTATGCACTCAAACTGCAGAATTCTAAGTTTTAAACGGATTTGTCAGCCAGAAGGCTGACGCTAGTCTGACTCTAGCTTAAGGCACACTTTCACCTGCTGCTCCCTTACCTCTTACACTCCTGGACAGATTGTACCAATGATATGCCTGCCATTACAATAATAACATCACAATTTCAGTCCCCATGATCAATACAGGCAATCACAGGGTTCAGCGGCTTGTGTCATCTACATTGAAAAAACCGCGGAGACTAGTGATTGGCTGCAGGTATCATGTGTATTGTCATGTGCACTGCTGTAGCCTTTCAAGGGAGACCAGAGCAGGGACAAATAGATAGAGGTGGGTAAGTATAGCTACTAATGAGGAGCAAGTGTACTCGTTAGTATTCGCACGGATAGTACGGTAATCGCGTTAATCATTATTCTGCGAGTATTTGTGTACTCTCCTCGCTATAGTTGGATATCCCGTCCTGCAGTTTTGGAACCTCCTTTGCAGCCACTAAACATGCCGGGCTTCTTAACCAATCACAGTAATGTCGCAGACATCTTGGTTTGTGGCATTACTGTGATTGGCTGGCTGCCCAGCATCGTAGGGTCTATTTAAGCCCTTCCGCTGCCTTTTTGCACACATTGCATCCAGAGCCAGCATTGGCGAAGCAAAGGGAGAGATAGCTGAACTGCCGAGGAGAGTGTTTATTAGTAAAAGTTAAACAAGCGGTTTAAGCAGGCGCATTCTGAATAAACTCCGGGAAGTTTGTCCAATTCAATTATAAAACTTCTTTAATGAGTATTACTGGTCTCTCTCACTACGCGTTTCGGCGTACTAGCGCCTTCCTCAGGTGATCACTTGAGGAAGGCGCTAGTACGCCGAAACGCATAGTGAGAGAGACCAGTAATACTCATTAAAGAAGTTTTATAATTGAATTGGACAAACTTCCCGGAGTTTATTCAGAATGCGCCTGCTTAAACCGCTTGTTTAACTTTTACTAATCTACAAGCACCCCTGGTGAGCGGTGCAGAGCTGCTTCTGATAACACTGTGTCATTGAGGAGAATGGGGATCTAACAGCTAAAGCTCTCAAGGACCTGTGCTGATGTCAGACCGTGTGACTGATCACGTGTCAGCCTGAGACCTGGAAGCAGGGAGAGACGGCAGCTGCACGAGACACAGCAAGGCTACAACACCTGGTTATGCTGGCAGCATAACCATGACAGGTGAGCACCAACAATCCACCGACCCCCTTTCCCCCACTGACCCCTGATACTGCACCAGGAGCGCCCCTCTCTGTTTTTTATCGAGGAGAGTGTTTAGGCCTCTTCATAACAAAAAAGCTCTTTTGAGGGCTACCTCTAGTGTATCCTACATCAGTATAGAGTAGGGAGGGAGAGATACTTGAGCAGGGACAGTTGAAAGGAGCCACTTACTAGCTCCATAATACCACCCAAACATAGCTCTTTTCAGAGCTAAAGACACACAATAAAGTCAGTGTTTTCACAGCTGTTTTTGGGGTGAAAGCCTGCGTTCTGCTGTCCACATTACTACAATTAAAAGGCGATTAGGCTAGGGTCACATTTAGGTTTTCAGCGTTGCCCGGGGGGGGTCGCGCTGAAAACATAGGTTTTGGCAGCATAAACGCAGTGCTACCGCCATGGTAGTGCCGTGTTAACGCTGCCCATACTAACCTATGGAGGCTCTGCCCCTCATGCGGCTCCAATGCCGTTATCTGTTTGAAATCTCGTGGTATTTGCTAACGCAAGAAAAGACGCTTTCCACAATGATTTTTTTTGCATAGCAAATTCCGTGAGATTTCAAACAGGTGACAGCGTTGGAGCCACATTAGGGGTGGAACCTCCATAGGTTAGTATGGGCAGCGTTAACGCAGTGCTGCAATGGCGGGAGCGCCGCGTTTATGCTGCCAAAAACCTAAGTTTTCAGCGCAACCCCCTGGACTGCGCTGAAAACATTAATGAGACCCTAGTCTTAGTGCCCAACGCAAAGCAGTAGTCCAAACATTTTCTACTGCCTGCTACCAAGCACACATCAGCCCGTTTTCCCCACTGTTTTTGTGATGACAGCCTGCCTTCTACTGTCCACATTACTACACTTAAAAAGGCGTTTAGTGACCAACGCTAAGCAGTAGTCCTAACATTTCCTACTGCCTCCTACAAAGCACATGTGGCACCCCTGCAGGGATTACCACAGGACCCACCGATGCAGGGAAGGATGTACACCTTGGTACACATAGCACACAACACCTTCCATCCCAGGCCTGAAGGGGGAGCTCTACTTGCTGCCTTAGGAAAGATCCACTATAAAGATCCAGGTCTGAGGGAGGAGTCAGTTCAGTCAGAGAGTTCAGTTCAGAAGGGTAGTTCAGTCAGTAGAGATAGCACAGAAGTGGCAGTTGACAAGTACAGAAGAAGGTACTAGAATGAGCTGGTTGCTAGGATCAAGCCAGGCCTAGAACCTGGAAAGAATGATCCGGGCTGTGCTGACGTGTCATGTGACCGGCTCTGTGACATCATCACAGGTCCTTCAGCCCCGATGGTGTTGCATCCTGGGAGACGGTGACACGGTGATGTAACCTCCGGGAGGTTTTTTTTTTTGTTTTAAACACAGGGAAGAGAACAGGGGACAGGATAGGGATTAGATCAGGATAGAGGAGCTGGGGAACAGAATAGAATAGCAGGAGGGACAGAATAGAAGAGCGGGGGGAAGAAGATGGAGGAGGCAGGAGCAGGGAGAGGCAGGGAACATGGAGCCGACATTGGATTCGAGGTGAACTTGGATCTGATGTCCATAGGCTCACATTTTGTGGGCACTCGGATCAGCACTGATCTGATGCTGTTCGATTTGAGTTACAGACACAAAATCGTAGCAGGCTGCAATTTTGTGCCCGTGATTAAATCGGATTGGATCGGATGGTGTCAAAATCGGATGACAATAGTGGCACATCCGATCCGATTCCCATAGGGGGACATGGGATCCGATTTCAGATCCGATTATATCCGTTTTGAAACGGATACAATCAGATGACCGAAAATCGTAATGTGAAAGCAACCTAACAATAAAGCTGGGGAGGGTAGAGTTAAAAGGCCAAGGGTTATGTGTGGTAAAAGATGACCCTAATGATAAATGCCCCTACATGGTAATTGGTACTAATGTGATTGAAAACTGCCTTGGAGAAGTATTGTTTTGACTCCAACAGATTGCTGTGACTGCTGGTAATGGGCAGAAGAGAGTCCTCCAGAGAGAAATCCGAGCCATCATGCACAAGCAACAGGTAAATCTGTCTGGTGGAGTTATTGGCAGTGTACAGGTAACAGACCCGTTCCCTATTGAGTTATCACCAAAGAGTGAAATGATGATATGGTGTCGAGCAGCTATAGGTCTCAGAGGAAAGAAATACCAGGCTGTTGAGGAGCCGGTATATTAAGAACACAGCCCTACACTATTGACAACCAGAGGGGTGGTGGATGTACGCAGGGGAAGAGTACCAATCCGTGTATTAAATTGTGGAGCGGAAGAAGCAAAACTACCCAGGTATGCTACTGTAGCAAAGCTGTATACTGTCTGTGATAACAACATACAGGCAGTAGAGCCCCTGCCCCTGTCAAGCCAGGTGGATGACAGCAACTCCAAGGGACAGCTGGAGGAGTGGTGTCAGCATTTGCACATAGGAACTGATGCCACCCCTTCCCACCAGAAGCACGGAGTCTACCGGGTAGCACAAGGGTTTGAACATGTATTCAGTAAGCATCCATTAGATTTTGGGAGGATTAAAGGGGTACACCATCACATACCCACAGGAGATCATCCCCCAAATAAAGTGATATACAGACTCGTTCCACCAAACCATTACCAGTGTGCTAAAAAGATGCTGCAGGACATGAGGGAGGCAGGTGTTAAAAGAGATAGCTGTAGTCTCTGGGCAGCGCCCTTAGTCCTAGTCACAAAGAAGGATGGCACTATGAGGATCAGTGTGGATTACAGGGAAATCAATAAGATCACTCACAAAGATGCTTACCCGTTACCCCGCATAGAGGAGTCCCTAGCTGCATTAAAGACTGCTAATTATTTCTCTACATTAGATCTCACTAGTGGGTATTGGCAGGTCTCCGTTGCAGAAAGAGACCGGGAGAAGACAGCATTTGCTGCTACACCAATGGGCCTAATCAAATTCATCAGCATGCCATTCAGGTTATACAATGCACCAGGAACATTTCAAAGACTCATGGAATGTTGCCTGGGACACCGGAACTTGAAGACAGTGCTCTTATACCTGGACGACATCATAGTGGATTCCAAACACCTATGAGGAACATCTGGAACACCTGGCGGAGGTATTTACAGGTCTAACAAAGTACGGAATGAAGCTCAAACCATCTAAATTTCACATGCTGAAACCAAAAGTCCAATACCTCGGGCATGTGGTCAGCACAGATGAAGTAGCACCAGATCCGGAAAAAGTGACAGGTATCCAGGACTGGCAGAAGACAACCACCGTCAGAGAGGTACGTCAATTCTTAAGTTTGGTTGGGTACTACAGAAGATTCATTAAGGGCTACACAAAGATGGCAGCACCCCTACAAGATCTTCTGGTAGGCCAAACTAGGAAGAGGAGGTCCTCTGAGCCACCATTGGAATGGGGAAAGAGCAAAAAGACTCTTTCCAGCAGATAAAGCAGGCTCTGACCGGTGAGGAAATCCTGGCTTATCCTGACTACAACTTACCATTCGTCCTTTACACCGACGCAAGTAATGTAGGCTTGGGAGCGGTACTATCCCAGATGCAAGATGGCAAGGAAAGAGTAATTGCCTATGCCAGCAGAAAACTTCGACCCATGGAGAGGAACCTGGAAAACTACAGTTCCTTTACTTGGAGTTTCTGTCCGTGGTCTGGGCTATAACAGAGTGGTTCAAGCATTACCTGGCAGCTTCAAAATTCACCATCTTCACGGACAATAATCCATTAACACACATGGATACCGTGAAGCTTGGTGCATTGGAGCAACGCTGGATGGCTCGGCTATCAAATTATGACTTTACCATCAAGTACGGGCAGGCCGTAAAAATGCCAATGCTGATGCCCTCTCCAGAAACCCTCAAGCACATTTACAAGTACCTGAAGAAGAGGTGGATGACTTGGAGGAAGTAGAACTCCCAGCTTTCATAGAAAAAGAGAAATGACAGAAGCCAACATCTACCAGAACCATCAGAATATTGCACTTAACCCGTTGCCACTATGGATGGAAAGAGACACAAGACATTGATCCGCAGTGAGCCTAGTGAAGAGGCTGGTAATCCAACCGGATTCCCAACTTGAAAAGAATACTCCACCAGGGGACCCAACACCTGTGGAAGAAAGAAGCAGGTTATTCATCTATCAAGATCAATTGTGCAGACGGTATATCAACCCCAGAACACATGAAATGGTATGGCAAGTTGTGGTTCCAAAGAGAGACATCCAAATGATGTTAGAAGCGTACCATAATGGCGTAGGACACTTTGGATGCAGAAAACTAGAGATATTGTTACGTGAAAGATTCTATTGGATTGGCATGAGATCTACCATAGAGAAATGGTGTAAAAATTGTGGACCATGCTCATTGAGAAGAAAAGACCGTAACAGCCAGAAAGCACAACTACAGCCTATCATCACTAAACAGCCATTAGAACTGGTAGCCTTAGATCACGTCAAACTCACACCCAGTAGATCAGGCTATATCTATGCTCTTACCATGGTGGACCACTATTCCAGATTCTTAGTGGTAGCTCCTGTGAAAGACTTAACAGCTCAGACAGCAGCAAGAACCTTTCAAGCCTATTTCTGCAGACCACACGAGTATCCAGAACAGGTATTGACAGATCAAAGTCCTGCCTTTGAAGCTGAAATGTTTCAAGAGTTCTGTAACTTGTAAGAAAATTCGTACCACGCCTTACCATCCCCAAACCAACAGAATGCGCGAGAAAATTAATCATGTGGTAATAGAATTGCTAAAAACTGTGTACTAGAAGAACGAAACAGATGGCCAGAGAAGTTACCAGACCTTATTGACATCTACAACAACATCCCAGTGAGCTCAACAAAATGTACCCCTGCATACCTCATGAGAGCATGACCAGGAAAATTGCCAGTAGACTTTGAAATGGGCATTGAAGTTCCTGAAGAAAAACACCTCAGATGAAGATTGGGATACCAGAACAAAAGAGCAGTACAAGAAAATACAGGAATGTGTTGAGAGAAGTCTGGCAAAATCAAGAGAAAAGCAAGTAACAAACTTTAGAAAAGGCGCACAAAGAACATCCTTAACACCAGGTGAATTGGTTTTGAAAAGAAAAAGGAGACTCCACAAGTTAGATGGTTAATGGGAAGCAGAACCATACACTGTATTACTATCAAACTTTGACAACCAGAAGACCTGTCTGATCAGTAAAGACAATGGAGAAACAATAGCAACAGTGTCCAGACATCATTTAAAGGAGTACCCTCAACCACCACAACCAAAGGAAGATGTCCCTTGTCGAGTGCCAGAAGAAAAGAACCAAAGACAGTCAAGACAATCTTAGGAGATCTACCTGCAGATTGGCCCCAAATAGAAGGTGCATACCTAATACCAATGTTGACATTCCCACAACCAGTTGAAGAACCAAGAGCAGAAGAATCGCCCTTGTAGCAGAGCCAGAGAGTCCTGCAATCGGTGCATTCTCTTTTAGCGAGCTCCCTCTTAAGGTCACCACCCCTAATCCCGCAGTGCAGTTTCTCAATCCCCACTATGCGTAAACCACTAGGGTCACATCCATAGTCACCTTAAAGTGCTTGGGCAGAGTCTTGTCATTTGGGAGGCGCGGGAACGTCACTTCCAAGGCGCTAAAACGTCAGGCGGGACAACATACACAGAGGGGGTATAAAGAGGGGCAGGAGTAGGACTTAGACACTGTGGCCCTTGAGAAGATAACGAAACGCGTTGGGCACATGGTCTAGGTGCTGATCCTGACATCCAACTCAGATGGGTAAGCAGCCTTATTGAGAAGGTATTTACATTTTAAATGTTTATGTGATGGGGAATAAAAGTAAGGCTATAGTAGGTAATCTCCTTAATGGAGGACTGTAGTCACACCTCTATACTTTGGTGAGAGGTATTTTTCCCTTTGTGCTGCTTTTCTCAAAGTGATGATGCATATCAGAGTGACAGCTATGCTAAGGGTTAGTATATGATATGTACATACACCTAACATTTTAATGCCACTTTGTATCATTTTTTGGATATAAATATGGATCAACTCCTTTAGACCAATACATTGGCCTTTTATTGTACACCTATGTATGATCCCTGATGGGATTGATTATTATCTGTTTGTCACATAAGATAAATAAAATGTTGTAATACGCTAACTCCATTGTGTACGCATGATTTAAAAAGTTTAAGGAGTGTATTTTACAACGGTCCTATAGATGAGGGGGAGGTATGCAGTGCATATTAATGGGGCCCTGCCCCTCTTCTCTGTGATTCTTGTTACTATTTATGTCTTTTTCACAGCTAATGAATCCAGGATAATGGATTTTCGAGCCCGCGGTAAAACGTGGCTCACTAAAATTAATGAGGTGTTTCAGGATGAGTCCAATGTTGATTTTAATGTAAAGCATAATGATCATCAGGCTGATATTAAGAAATTGAAGTTGTTATTACACAAAAGGACGAAACTATGGTGGAACAGGGGATTCCTGGAAAAATACATCTCAAAAGGTCTGATCCCTAGAGGATTACGCATTCAGGTATTTCCCTCATTTATGGCGAAAGAGGATTGGTTCAAAACCAGCTGGGAAAATTATGCCAATGATAGTTCAAAACCATTCATGGAGCTGTTGATTAAATTAAATGAACAAACTGTCACAGAGCTAAAGAAAGAAATAGATGAAATTCAGACGAAATTAAAGTCAGAATTAACAGATGAACAACTTGGCAAATGAAACTCAGATCTGGAAGGTGGATTTAAGAAGTGGGAAGAGGAGATTAAAAATGTAAAAACAAAAAAGTTCCAGTGCGACATTAATGATAAAAAGAATAACTTGGTGTACCATTGGAAGAAAGGAAAAGTGAATCCACCATCTCCCCAACCAAGAACAGAACCAGTCTCTCCATGCTCGGTGGTATCAGGTGAAGAATCTGGAACTGAGGGTGCAGAAGGAGGTCAACCGAATGCCTATGACCTGCGGAGTGGCGCTCAGAGCTCCAAACCACATAAGTCAGGCAGAGAGAAGAGTAAGACGATTTCACCAAGTGGTATACAGAGTTCCAAGCATACAAGGAACCAACTGGAGGTAATAAACCTATCTTCTCACAAAGTTACTAAAACACAGTGTGAGGTCCTCCAGTTGGGACTTTCTTTTGCACCGACAGGAACTTTTGATTCTTTCACTGCCATTAAAGATCTCTATCTTTTTGCAAGGTAACTTGTCTTGAACAAATTGCATCAGAAGTCTATAACAGAAGGTGCAACACTAAGGCTGGGTTCACATTTGCGGACCCCTCCGCAGCGTTCTGCAGAGGGGATCCGCAATGTGACCGCAGCGGCCGCCAGCTCCTATATTATAATGGGTGCGCACGGTGCTGCGCTTGACCGCGCAACCATTCACTCCTATATGTGATCTGTGCGCAGGCGGATGCCTGCGTACAGATCACACACTCTCGTCCGCACCAGGAATGCAACCTGTCGCGTCCCTAGTGCAGACGAGAGTGTGTGATTTGTGCGCAGGCATCCGCCTGCGCACAGATCACATATGGGTGTAAATGGGTGCGCATGGTCATGCGCGGTCAAGCGCAACACCGTGCGCACCCATTATAAATATAGGAGCTGGCGGCCGCTGCGGTCACATTGCGGATCCCCTCTGCAGAACGCTGCGGAGGGTTCCGCAAATGTGAACCCAGCCTAACTGCAAGAGAGAATGAAACCTTATCAGTATTTGAGGAACTTGATATGAATCAAGAGACACCATCTACTCATAGACCTTTAAGGGCCTGTCACACGTGTCAATGTCGCCCGCGATATCGCTCATGCGTCACATATTATTCGTCGCCTGAGCAATGTGGAATTATCGCAGGTAAGATGTCACACGCGTCAATATGAGCCAGTGATGCGGTGATGCTGCCATCTTGCAGACGATCCAGCGAACGATTTTATTTAGTCTGTTGTACGGTGTCAAAATAGAAAATACGTCGCTGAGTTTAGTGTCACACGCAGCGATGCACAAGGTCTACTGAGCGATGAGCGACAGGTTTTACGTCTGGCAGTGAAACCTGCGATCGGCGATCAGCGACATATCGCTGGTTGCATCGCTTGATCACACGCTTCAATGTCGCTCCTACGTCACTTTTACATCGCTTGAGTGACTGAAAATCCATGACGCATGAGCGACATTGACAGCGATATTGACGAGTGTGACATACCTTTAGATGAGGGCCTCCCAAGATCAATATTGCCAAAGTCAAAAGTATTTCACTCCTTGTCCGTATGTCCACAGGTAGATATTTTTACCAAACTCGTCCGGGAGGAATTTGAAAAAATTCCTTAAATATCCTTCTAAAAATAACCTGACTCGAAATCAACGTCAGGCAATTAAAGAATTAACGTCAATTTAGCCGAGAATATGTGGTTGGTAACTGCGGACGTAGAATCCCTGTATACGTGTATATCCCATGATCAGGCTTGGCAGCTGTTCATCTCTTCCTGGAACGAGCCCTTTGGATGGATCCTTGTGTGAGTTGATTTTGGAACTACTCAGCTTCATTCTGACTCACAACTTATTTACATTCAAAGACGGGATCTATCTGCAGAGGCGCGGGACCGCTATGGGGGCTGCCATCGTATGCGAACCTGTTCTTGGGTGGATGGGAGAAGACCATATTTGGACTAAACCCCTCGCGGAGCGGGTGAAGCGCTGTTTTAGGTATATTGATGACGTGCTGCTCCTGTGGCGGGGCTCCGTGTCTCTGCTAGATAGATTCATGTCGGATTTGAATAGTAACAATTTAAATATAAAATTGACTTATGTGATGAGTCAGAGTGAGGTTGAGTTCCTTGATATTAAGATCGAGGTGCGACATGACGGGGTGTTGCAAATAGATGTACATAGAAAAGATACTTCAGTTAATGCATTGTTGCACTCCTCGTAATCTCACACTCTGGCCACGATTGGGGCCATACCGACTGGGCAATTTCTCAGGATGAGACGAATATGCTCTAACACACATAAATTTGAACAACAACAAGCTGAGGATCTGGGTGCACGATTCAGAGCAAGAGGTTATAGCACCCGCAGTATTAAGAAAGGGTACCTCAGAGCTAAAAGAACAGAGAGAGAAACCCTTCTACGTAAAACCTTTAAGAAACCAGAGTAGAATGTGATACGTTATGTATCAACATATATTGGCCAATGGGGAAGATGCGTGAAGTGCTCCAGAAACACTGGGCAATATTACAAACTGATGGCCTTTTGTCAAAAAGGCTAACAGACAAACCCGCAGTATCAGCACGCAGGTGTAAAAATCTAAAGGATCTATTGGTAGAGAGCCACTATGTGGCAAAACCTACTAGTTTATTTGGCGGAGTAACAAAGAAAAAACGTATCGGTTGTTACACTTGCGGAGATTGGCCTGTAATTCAGGCAATATTGTAAGGGGCTTCTCTTTCTTGTCGGCGGATGGTAGCAAGTCCTTTTCTATAAAAGAATACATCTCTTGTAGTAGTGAGTATGTCATCTACCATGCGACATGTCCCTGTCAGAAGATATATATTGGCCTGACACCGAGACAACTGCGAGTTCGAGCTCGAAAACATGTGTGCGACATTCAGAATGCCAAAAAGATTTCTGATGTATCTTTGTTCAAGACTCTGCCCAAACACTTTAAGGTGACTCATGGATGTGACCCTAGTGGTTTACGCATAGTGGGGATTGAGAAACTGCACTGCGGGATTAGGGGTGGTGACCTTAAGAGGGAGCTTGCTAAAAGAGAATGCAGGTGGATAGTGACACTTGGCATTGTGGCACCAGCAGGATTAAATTAAGGTTCTCCCCCTTCCTTTAAAGGGGTCGAGGCTAAAAGATGAAAGTTGTCCAGGGGTCCCGCGTCCCATGGTTCATATGATGTGTGATTAACCTGTTTTATCATTATGCTGATTTTAATTTTGTGTTTTGTCTTAGAATTTTAGTAATTTGGTCAATGATCAGTTATTTCTTGTCCCTATTTGACCCTAATTTTGTGTACAATGGTGGATGTAGTACAATGGTGGAGGAGATCTACTGCTGCAAGTTCCCCTTGAAGACATCTGACGCCTTTCATCAGCAAGAAACCGGAGCATATATAATATTGCAATGGACTTTGATTTACCTTATAATTATAATGGTACCCAGTGAAATAACTTATATGGGTAATTATGAGGGTGGGTTCACAGATATTAGTGAATGGGCCAAAATTAATTATGATTGCAGTGTTATTATGAGGTAAAGTTTGCAGAGAATGAGCGTCATGTATATGTGTAAAAAATAGGGATTTTCAGCATAGAGGCACATTGTATATTTACATCTCTGCCTATGGCAATGCCAGTTGAGCTCACCACCGGATGTTTGTCTCTCTCAGCGCTGCTGTGGATGCGCGCATAGCGCACCCAGTGACGTCTACACCTGACGCTTCTGAGTGTTTACTGCATATGACGAGCGTCGTTTCCCGGGCAACGATGCTACGTCATTGCGTAACAAGGAAGCGCCAGAGCGCTAATGATATGTCATTGGGAGGCGTGGGAACGTCACTTCCGCGGCACTAAAGCGTCGGGCGGGACAACATACACAGAGGGGGTATAAAGAGGGGCAGTAGTAGGATTTAGACACTGTGGCCCTTGAGAAAGGATTAACCAAAATGCCGTTAGGCACATGGTCTAGGTGCTGATCCTGACATCCAACTCAGATGGGTAAGCAGCCTTATTGAGAAGGTATTTACATTTTAAATGTTTATATTGTAGGTAATATCTCCTTAATGGAGGACTGTAGTCATACCTCTATACTTTGGTGAGAGGTATTTTTCCCTTTGTGCTGCTTTTCTCAAAGTGATGATGCATATCAGAGTGACAGCTATGCTAAGGTTAGTATATGATATGTACATACACCTAACATTTTAATGCCACTCTGTATTATTTTTTGGATATAAATATGGATCAACTCCTTTAGACCAATACATTGGCCTTTTATTGTACACCTATGTATGATCCCTGATGGGATTGATTATTATCTGTTTGCAGGGCCGGCCTTAGCCTAAATGGTGTCCCTGTGCAAAACTGCCTTTTGGTGCCCCCATCTTATTGATTTTTAGTACCCAGTTTCCCAGGACACAAATGGGAACAGGACGCCATTTTTTATATTCTAGAATAATTCATTCACATATATTGTACAATAAACTCTTCCAAATTTGTGCCTAGGAATCTGCAACTCAAATTCATATTAATTCCACTATGTCTGAATTTACACTAAAAGGGATAATGTAAGTCTGTATATTTGTACCGTATCCAATGAGCATCTATGGGGCGCGGTGTAAACCACTGTGGCACGCCTATCTCATCGACGCGCTGAACATGTATGCCCACATTGCCTTTGGGATTGCGGCGTGTGAAGCGGCGAGGGAATGGCATTAGGTTGCTTCCGCTGTAGGTGAGGCGATTTCCGGAGCGACACATTGCCTTTGCTTCACGGCGATATTGCGACATCTGAAGCTGCCATCGGCGATCTGAGACGGGCACGAGAAACGTGACCACGCATGTCAGATCGCCACATATTGCCAGACAAGATTGCGGCGTGTGCTGGTGTAATGAGGTGTACAATTCAGATTGTATTATCGAAATTGACAGTGAAATGAACTGTGCACAGTCCGCACTTGTCCACCAGGGGCATCAGTGGACTGTACAATCACAGAGCTGGGAAACTCCCAGCCATCTCTTTTGTTTACCCAGGAAGTGAAAGAGCTTAGTACAGACACAGAGTTGAACAAGAGAACATCTGCCTGTGGATGTGTGTTGAAAGAGGGCTACTTTGCAACACCTTGCCGGAAAAATCACCCCGCAGAAGCCCCCGTGCCTGATCCTAGGCCACTGGACTTTGGTGCTGTGACTCTGGCCGCTCTGCAAAACCTTGCCCGCCGAGCACCCGGAGTGCATGTGCAGGGGCCGTGACTGACATAAGGGAGACTTCTGTGCTGCTGTGATCTCCCTTCTGCTGTTGCTCTGTGTGCCCTGAGACTGGGAGAGACAGACTGTTACCTGCAGAAGGAGACCAAAGAAGAAGAGTGAGGAGATCCCCAGGCCTGCTACGTGGGAGCGACATCTTCTTCTGTGATAAGACTGGTACGTGATTTTAGGGAAAGTTAGGGAAAGATACCTTCATTGTTGTGTTTTCTTTTCTTGCTGCGTACCCGGAAGAAGTGAAGATCCAGAGACTCTAATATATACAAGTGCGCATAGAGTTCGGTTGACTGTGATATAAATATGTTTTACAGTAAAGAAACGTTATTACCGGTTAAATCTGAGTATGGGGATTCTGTTGAGAAAGATCATACACACACACCCGCGGCCTTACCACCGGTCGCTACACTGGTACCATAAGAGATTACGCTTCAAGGAACCATTTAACAATAATGGGTTCATGTGAATATACTACTATGCATATGTTTATACACACAACACACCTTGCATTAAAATGATGCCCCTCAGCTCCATGAACATAATCATACACCCTTGATGGTAACAATAGCACATATATGTTTATTAAAAAAAATAAACCTTTAGGACCTGTGCCCTTGAACAGGATTAGCAGCATTCTAGCACTGCATATTTTCTGTTGCGTCCAAAATGCTGCATTGTACAGTGCCAGCGCAGTGGATGGATTAATGAATGCCGTTTCCACTGTGCTTCTATTTTACTCAGTGTAAACTGACATGTGGCAGTGGTGGCAGCTTCCTGAGCCGCAACATGTCAATTTATGCTTGCAAAGAAGGTAGTGTTCTGAGTGGGTGCATACAGCAAGAAGATGCTGCACCAAGAACCCTGATCATGACACGGATGCTACGTTCTCCCACTCAGAGGACTAGCATCTCTGCAGAAATAGATTAACATGCTGCAGCTCTGGAAACCACACCACAGGTCAGGATATGCTGCGTAATGAAGAATCACAGTGGAAACGAGATTAATTAATCCATCCACTGTGCTGCTACTGTACAATACAGCATTTTGGATATCCAAACTACTAATCCTAATTGTGGGCATGAACCGTTAGGGCCTGTACCCACAATTAGTGTTAGCAGCGTTTTGGATGTAGCATATTTTTGCTACGTCCAAAACACAACGTAATTCATACTTAGGGGTCAGGGTTAGGATTAGGTTTTAAGGTCAGGGGTTATGATTAGGTGTTATGGTCAGGGGTTAGGATTAGGTGTTAGAGTCAAGGATTAGAGTCAGGGGATAGGATTAGGTGTTAGGGTCAGGGGTTAGGGTTAGTTAGGGTTCTGTGGTTAGGATTAGATGTTAGGGTCAAGGATTAGGGTCAGGGGATAGGATTAGGTGTTAGGGTTAGTTAGGGTTCTGTGGTTAGGATTAGATGTTAGAGTCAAGGATTAGGGTCAGGGGATAGGATTGGGTGTTAGGGTCAGGGGTTAGGGTTAGTTAGGGTTCTGTGGTTAGGATTAGATGTTAGGGTCAGGGATTAGGGTCAGGGGATAGGATTAGGTGTTAGGGTCAGGGATTAGGGTCAGGGGATAGGATTAGGTGTTTGGGTCAGGGATTAGGATTAAGGTCAGGGGTTAGGATTATGTGTTACAATCAATGGTTAGGATTAGGGTCAGGGGTTAGGATTAGTTGTTAGGGTCAGTGGTTAGGATTACATTTTAGGGTCAGGGGTTAGGATTAGGTGTTAGGGTCAGGGATTAGGGTCAGGGGTTAGTGTGGCGCCCCGCAACGAGTGCGTCACAGGAGGGTATTGCAGCCATAAATGCAGCAGCAATATTCTCTGACCCAGCGGTTATGTGGTTAACTCAGAGATCCATACCATGCATGCCTCACTTAGCATAGAGGGCCAATCAAGGTCCTGGTGGGCGGAGTGCAAGGGTAGTGTGTAGTGGAAGCTTAGTCCATCTTAGAGAGTTCTAGCCTCGAGTCTGGAGAAGTAACAGCAACTTAGAAGACCTCTGCAGAATCCCAGCTCTGCAACCTAGGAGAGGGGGTTGCACAGTCGGTGCAGCCCCCTGGCCACCTTCTACCGGCCATCTCCTCACTTTTACCACGGTTGAGCACCATTACTCCCGGTGCATTACCAAACGAACTTGGGCATCAACATGCGGGTCCAAAACCACCCCCGCCCTTATACAGCCGGTTTGCTGGTACCGAAGCTAGCAGCAGTTCAGCTCTACAATGCGAACCAGAGGCGTGGAGGAGCAGCTTTACAGGAGCACCCCACCTCTGCCAAATCCAGTCGTCTAACAAGCGGTGTACCCACCAAGGGACCCAAGGCTCCCCAAAACATCCATCACGTATATTTTGGTATAGGGCATTGCAAAGCAGCCTCCCTGTACCCGACCTGGTATTCCTGGGCGACAACGGCAACTTAGTTAGAATGGAGGAACACCGCGGATCTCTGAGGGACACCTATCACTGCTGAGTCCACCCGGTCTGCTACCTACAACTGTATGCCATGTACTGCTTGCTGGTTACAGTAGAGAACCCGTTACAGAGACTTACAGTGTCTGTGCTTCCTTATGACTACGTCCGTCTGCACACAAGGTAACCGCAGCTGCCGCACAACATCTTCAGCAGCTCCAGCCTCCGGGGATCACCGCTCAGCCTGTGGGGAGCGTTCCATCTTGCTGCTATCCATCCCCCGGAGGCCCCGCAGCGTCTGTAAGACTTACCGAAACACTCATAGGTAGTGTCACGACAAATTAACCCCTTAATCTGTTCCCGCAAGACGTCTTCAACCCTTTTGATCTGCACTCAACTGGGCCCCACTACCGGCAGGCGCGGTCCACCCGTGACAAGGAGGAAGGAGCTACTGCCTGTCTAAACTGGAGTCCCGGCCACGGTGAGTCATTAGGATTATGTGTTAGGTGGGTTAGGATTATGTGTTAGGCTCAGGGTAGATTAGGTGTTAGGGTCATGGATTAGGGTTAGGATTAGGTGTTAGGGTCAGGGATTAGGTGTCAGGGTCAGGGGGTTAGGATTAGGTGTTAAGGTCAGGGGTTGGAATTAGGTGTTAGGGTCAGGGTTTAGTTGTTAGGGTCAGGGGTTAGGATTAGGTGTTAGGGTCAGGGGTTAGTTGTTAGGGTCAGGGGTTAGGATTAGGGTCAGGGTAGGAGGTTAGTGGTTAGATTGGTGTTAGTATCAGGAGTTAGGATTAGGTTTTAGGGTCAGGAGTTAGGATTAAGGTCATGGTTAGGATTAGGGTCAGGGATTAGTTGTTAGGTCAGGGGTTAGGATTGGAGTCAGGGGTTAGTTGTTAGGGTCAGTGGTTAGAATTAGATGTTAGGGTCACTGATTAGGATTAGGGTCAATGGTTAGGACTAGGTGTTAGAAACTACACCTGTTCACTGACTGTGGTCACAGAGAGAGAGAGGGCCCAATCATCTCACTGGTATCAAAGTCTTGCCGTGTGTGACAGAAAATAGTCACTTCAGTGACTCCTTACAGCTGCATTACAAGGCGGGGACCAGGGTGATTAGACCGCCGTACAATGATTGGAGCAGGGGCAGCAGGTGTAACTTAACTTGCTCTCTCTGCTCCAATCAAACTGCTTGTGTTGCCATGGCGCCGGCAACAGGAGGAGGGCGGGACAGGCACTTCAGGGAGGGCAGTACAAGCAACTCATAAGTAAGGAGGACGGGACAGGTAACTCAAGCGTGTGACGGTGGGGGGGCGGGATGGGCACTTACAGGAGGGCGGGGGCACGCAGGAGATAATAGTATTAACCCTTTAATCGTCGGAGCCGCAGAGAGACCTTAAATATCCATCTCTCTGGCGCTCCCTTTGAAGCATGGCAGGCGGCGCCCTGTGCGGCCGCACAACTTGCACAGCGGTAAGGCCGGCCCTGTCTGTTTGTCACATAAGATAAATAAAATTTTGTAATACGCCAACTCCATTATGTACCCATGATTTAAAAACTTTGAGGAGTGTATATTACAACGGTCCTATAGATGAGGGGTAGATATGCAGTGCATATTAATGGGGTCCAGCCCCTCTTCTCTGTGATTCTTGTTACTTCAAAGTAGAAAATTCACCTTACGTAAAGAAATGTCCGTAGTCCCACTGTGCGTGCAGTTAAAATTCCTCCAGCTTTATTGAAAATTCATACTTAGGTTAAAAAGTAAGCTGACAGACGATGCAGTGTCCCATCTAACATGTTTCGGGTGTGAACACCCTTACTCATAGACAGTAGTACAAAAATTTCATACTGCCTGCTACAAAGCACAAGCCAGTCTATTTTGCCCACTGTTTTTGTAGTATATGCCTGTCCTCTGCTGTCCACATTACTACACTTAACAAGGCGGTTAGTGCCTAACGCAAAGCAGTAATCCAAACATTTCATACTGCCTCCTACAAAGCACACACCTGCCCATTTTCCCTGCTGTTTTTGTGGTTGCAGCCTGCCTTTTGGTGTGCACATTACTACACTTAAAAAGGCAATTATTGCCCAACGCAACGCAGTAGTCCAATCATTTCCTACTGCCTGCCGCCAAGCACACACCAGCCCATTTTCCCTGCTGTTTTTATGGTGTCCACATTATTACACTTAAAAAGGTGGTTATTGCCAATGCAAAGCAGTAGTCCAAACATTTCCTACCGCCTGCTACCAAGCACGCACCTTCATATTTTCCTTGCTAGTGACTCGCCCAGGGGTTAGGAACTCAGATCTCGGGCGTTGCTGCTGGGGGTTGTCATCGGTGGTCGATGCCCGAGTCCGTGGCCCTGGTGGTCGCTGGAAAGTGTGAAAATAAAATAATAAAAGTAAAGTGTTCATGACACCACCTGCGGTATCTGGTGATGGCACCAGCGCTGCTGCAGACCTCTGGGGATGGTGGATAGGATGATATGGCTCCCCGCAGGTGGAGCAGAGTCCCCGGGGCAGATCTCTGTAGTACTGGTTGTCACTGGCTCAGTATACCAGCTCTGCAGGCAGGAAGAAATGACACACACATGTAGCTGAGTCTCTGTACAGGTTTACTGGTCACTTTCACAGTTGGATAAACAGATCTACAGAGTCACAGGCAGCTGCCCTGGGTAGTGACCAATGAATGGGATGTCCTTCTGTGTTTTTCAAAGATGTTCCCTCGGCTTCGCCCTCTGTCCTCTCTTGTGTTGAAGCCTGGCCTGCATAGAGCCTGGCCTGACCTCCTGCACTCTCCTCTGTTACTCTGGACCTTTTTAAGAACCTTCTCTGGATTGCCGCTACCTCTGGGGATTTTCTGCGGGTCCTGGCTCTTTGACTGGTTATGGTTACAGGTGACCTGGAGGCTGAAGACTCCTCGGTCCAACCGGTATTGGCGGCTCAGAGATGAACTTGCCTGCACCACACTTGGAGCCGGTTCTCCTCTCCGTGGACTGGGATCCCCTCAGACTGGTAGGTGACGGTCTGACGCTGGGTGTTAGCATGCACCCTCAGGCTCCCCCTTCTCGTCTGTGTCACCACTCTTTCTGGGTGCCCTCCCTGTACATTCCTCTGAAGGGCCCTTCTCGACCTCTTACTCGCTCTTCTTACTCTCCTTTCTCCTCTCCCGTTCTCCACTACCCACCTATATAACCTCCCACTGGGACCGGTTACACTGGTAACTGGTTTTAATCCAACTGGCCCCTGAGCTAGGTGTGTGGATTCAGGATGAAAGCCACATACGAACCTCTCCTTTCACTGGCTACTGGGATACCACACACGCTGGTCTGGGTGCTGGTCTGGGTGCCACACTATTTTTGTGGTCACAGCCTGCCTTCTGGTGTTCACATTACTACACTTAAAAAGGCGGTAATTGCCCAGCGCACAGCAGTAGTCCAAACATTTCCTACGGCCTGCTACAAATCACGCACCAGGCCATTTTCCCTGCTGTTTTGTGGTCACACCCTGCCTTCTGGTGTCCACATTACTACACTTAAAAAGGCAGTTAGGCTAGGGTCACATTAGCGCTAACAGGGAGGTTGAATTAAAAACACAGGTTTTGGCAGCTTTAAATCTTGTGCTCTTTCCTAGCACGAGAAAAGACGCTTTCAAAAGCATTCAGATGCCGGCGTTTGAACCGCGCTTGGGGCTGCGTCACCATATGTAAGCATTGGGAGCATTAACGCGGCGCTACCATGGCTGCCAAAACCTGTTTTTAACGCAACCCCCTTTAACTTTAATATGACCCTAGCCTTATTGCTCAAAGCAAAGCTGTAGTCCAAATATTTCCTACTGCCCGCTACAAAGCACACACCAGCCCATTTTACCAGCTGTTTTTGTGGTAACAGTCTCCCTTCTGGTGTCCACAGTACTACACTTAAAAAGGAGGTTAGTGCCCAACACAAAGCAGTAGTCCAAACATTTCCTACTGCCTGCTATCAAGCATGCAGCAGCCAATTTACCCTGCTACTTTGGCTGTGACAGCTAGGTTGGCTTGTGCCATCAACACCTGAAAATCTGTCAATGAAACCCAAAATGACAAAAAAGCCTGTTTTTAAGGGACAGGGATATGGACGTGATGTTTTTTCTGGTGCATGAGAAGGCACTAAGTCAGTGTCAGGTCAGGAGAAGCTTGATGCATCCACTAGGATCCTGGAAAAATATGGGAGCCTGGAACCTAAACGTGTGTGGAAGCCAGAAGAACGAGAGCAGATTCTGTCTTGGATAGCAGACAAGGCCTCTATGCATTTGTCAAGCAGCAACAAAACTTCCACGACCACATAGTCTACTGTCGAGACACAGAAGGCTGGCCCATTCAATCCTGAAGCTGGTTCTCCTCCTTCCCGCCATTATCAGTCATATGAGACATATGACCCCAAGCTTGGCCAACAGACACCTGGACAAGGTGTTGTGGACAGGGACAATACATTTCTGTCATGGTACGCTGGGTGAACCTGGTGGAAGGTGGGTCAAAGCGCAAAGTGGAACATCGCACATCCTACCCACGCCAAGAATAATGGCCCCAACGTCTGCCAGGGTTTCCACCTCTTCATATTCCACTTCCTCTCTCCCTTCCTGCTACTCATCCTTTGCAGAATTACCCTCTCCATCACTGCCAAGCTAGGAGCTGTGCATCAGCATATTGGAAAAGCGGCAACACGCTCTGCAGGACCTGATCTGTTTAGGCCAGAAACCACACACTGCACCAGAGCTGTGGCAAGCTTTAAAACAACAGAGTGATCAGTGGCTCTCCTCGCTGCACCTCCAATCAAGTCTGGTTGTCTGCGATAATGGGCGTAACCTGGTGGCAACTTTAAAGGTCGGCAAGCTGTTACACGTGCCATGCATGGCTCATATGCTGAACCTAGTTGTTCAGAAATTTCTGAAAATTTACCCTGACTTGCCAAACCTCCTTGAGAGAGTGCATCGTATTAGTGCTCATTTCTGCCATTCCTCTAGCACTTTTGCTGCTCGTACAGCACTACAAAAGCGCTTGAATTTGCCAATTCACTGACTCATTTGTGAACTGCCCATGCAGTGGAACTCTACCTATCATATGTTGGCGAGGATTACTGAGCAGCAGAGGGCAGTAGCTGAATACCAGTTTCAACATGCCTGTCAGATTGAGAATCAGCCAACACGTAACAACTGTTGAGTGGGTGTGGATCGCTGACATTTGTGAGGTTCTTGAGAACTTTGTCTACTGCACCAACCTCGTGAGCGGTGATCAGGCTATTATCAGTGTAACCATCCCGCTGCTGTGTCTCTTGAGACAATCACTGCATAATCTCAAAGAGGAAGCTTTGAATAGCCAGCATGCTGGTATGGAGACAGATTTCCCAATGGGTGATACTACCCTGCCCAGCCAATATTCTGAGGCAACATTGGGTTATGAGGAGGAAAATGAGGAGGATAAGGAGGGAGAGGACTTGTTTCTCTGTGCTACCAAGGGGACTCCTAATGCTACAGAGGGGACACCCAACTCAAGCTTCATGTCAGTCCAGCATGGATGGGCTGGAGAGGTGGAGGTGGAGGAGGTGGAGAGTCAGTATGACAAGAGGATGGGTACTGGTCCTACTGTTGAGGACACTGAAGTTGCCTTTTGCCAGCTTGACCCACATGGCATAGTTCATGTGTAACTGTCTGTGGTAAGACCCTCGTGTGATACATATTTTATCCAACAACGTATACTGGTTGGTCATCTTTCTCGATCCAAGGTAGAATGAGACATTTCCTTCTCTCCTTATGGAGTCACCACAATGTTTTACAATGGAATCCTTCAAGAGTGTTGTCGTAGATCAATTGCTGAAAACATCACCCTCAGACAATGCTGGTGGCGACGTACTGGCCTTTTCAACACCAAGGGATAATGGGGAGAGACACAAACACCAGGTCCAATAGAGGTGGGGGGAAAATGTGCACAAATTGGTAAATTTTCCATAAACCAGCGCAACAACAAGGGCTATATGTGCCTGTAACAATGCCAAGGATGAAGAAGTTGCAGAACATGGTCAAGGGGTACTTAAGAGACCATACGTACATCCTTTCTGATGCTTCAGTTCCCTTTAATTAGTGGATGTCCAAGCTGAACACTTGGCCTGACCTCTCCTTATATGCCTTGGAGGTGCTAGCCTGCCCGGCCGCTAGTGTGATGTCAGAGAGTGTTTTCAGTTCCGTTTGATCAATCATCACTGATAGGCGCACAAGCCTCTCTACGGAAAATGCAGGCAGACTTACTCTGACTAAATTCAGCAAGGACTGGATATTTCCACAGTTTGTAATTGCTCCAGATGACAGCAAGTAAACCTAAATTCAACAACAATGGTGATTCATGCTGTTAACGTCAACCCCTTTCCATAAAAACCCGTTTCCTTTGTTCGTCAACCATGACTCAGCCATAGGGCTAATTTTTGAAAACGCTATGCACATAGTGCAGTGGACAAACTAGTACACTATTCCTACTCCAGCCTAGCTACTGTTTGTGATTGGAGGCCCTTGGAATGGTGTTTCCCTGTGTCAACCTTCACTCAGCCCATATGGCTGATTTTTACAAACCCTAAGCACATTGTGCAGTGGATAAACTAGGACATTATTCCTACTCCAGCCTAGCTACTATTTGTGATTGGAGACCCTTGTGATGGTGTCTTCTTGCGTCAACCTTCACTCAACCCATAGGGCTAATTTCTACAAACCCTATATACATTGTGCAATGGACAAACTAGGACAGTATTCCTACTCCAGCCTGGCTACTATCTGTGATTGGAGACCCTTGGGATGGTGTCTTTCTGTGTCAACCTTCATTCAGCCCACAAAGCTAAGAGTTAAAAACCCTATGCACATTGTGCAGTGCACAACTCTGGAATAGACATTGGTCCTACCAAACTAATATTTATCATTGGAGACCCCTGTCACAGGTTGTGTCACATTGTGACTGAGGTAGGGGATACATATTGAATCGAAACCTATTGTCAGTCACCCTATTTGGCAGAAAAACATGCCTGGCTTCTGCCACATTGTATATGAGATAGCTGATACATATTTGGCAGAAAAACATGCCTGGTTTGTGCCATATTGTCACTGAGATCAGAGGGATATATATTCAATCGAAATTTATACTGAATGTTGATGACCGATTGATGACTCTCTGAAAACTTGAATTGAGGACCACAACTACTACAGTAGTCCATCGTAGACAATGTTTGTCAAGGGAGGCCCTTGTCATGGTATCTTCCTGCAACTATGACACAGCCCCCAGGATCCATTTTTGGCGGTACGATGCACATTCTGCAGTGGACCAAGTAGTAGAGTATCAAGAAGTCTTCTTTTCCTGTATAATCTGGAGAATATTGTCAATCACAATCTCTGAGCCATTTGTAGAAGCTTCTCCAACCCATCCTGGAGGGGGGGCACCATATATCCTTTGTCCATTGACTTGCACAAGAGATATACTTGAGCTCTTCATCCAGTTGAGTAGTGCAGCTTTATTTTTCCGGTTCACAGAGTTCAGCCACACCTGAGGATCGTAGGCCATACTCACTGCTACCTTCTATCACTCTATGTCTCTTGCCCTTTTTCCATGTAGTCTCTGACCTTTAATGAGTTAAATAATGTGGGCCCTACAATATGAATAAGTGAGAGCACTCTCAACTGTACACAAGAGGGACCTCCAAAATTTCTAGAGAAGGGCACTTCCAAACATATGTTACTAGGTCACATGAGGGCTCTCACTAAACTCAGGTTTCCTGCCTACTGCAAGTGTGGCGCCCCAGGGTCCAGTTACTACAATGCTACAATGCTATGCTTGGAAGCAAAGGAAGGTACCCACCCCAAGTGAACAACACACAGACAACACTTTCCCAACTCCAGGCCAGAAGGTTGAGCTCTAAAACCCAAGTTCAGGGGAGATCCCCTATAAATTCTGGTCTGGGGGCGGGGTTAGGCAGTTCAGTTCTTAGGAGGACTGTGGAAGACATCCTGCGGACAGGAGCCATGCCAGGCTCATCCAAGGATACTGACTAGCCAGTGTGAGGGACCCGTAGGTGGGGGTCTGAAGAGGTGGAACAGTAGGTCTGCGGAGTGGAGCCAGTGCCAGCTTGCCTCAGCCCTACGCGCAGGAACGGACACCGGAGTCTGAGGTCGTGAGGGACTTTGTGCCCAGCAGCCAACACCGGAGGGCGGGTGATTCCAAGTCACTCACCCATCACAAAGGCCAGGAGACACAGTAGCAACAGAGAGCTCAGGGAGACGAGTCAGAAGAGAGAACATAAAAAGGGCTCAAGCCGCCTGTCATACGGGCCAGGGACAGAACAAGAGAGGAAAGGGTCACAGCATAGCTTCAAGCAGCCAGGGCCCATCGAGAGCAGTTCAGTAGGGAGGCCTCAGAACTCGCCGGGTGTGGAGTACCTCGACATGCTTCCAGGCCCCGGACCCCCTAACACCGCTTGTGGACAGTGCCCTGGACAAACCTGCTACTTTCTTCAGTAAAGGTAAAGGAGACTGCAACCCTGTGTCTGTCGGTTATTTCGTACATTAAGTCCTGCACCCCCAATGAACCAATCACCTCCATAGACTTTATGGTTGCCCTGGGGACCTGCTTTTCCCGTGGAAAGCCAAACCATAACAGCTGCTACTCCCATCATCCCCAGAGGTCCGACTGCAGCAGTGGCCCCACCAGCCGCCTTCCATGGGTGGTATTACGACACAAACTCTTTTATTTTATTTTTACATTTTTCCTTTCATTCCTTTTTCCAAAGTCCCCCTTTTTACTGACCGCCCGATGACAGGATCACGGACCGGGTCACACCACTGTGACATCCCGCAGCCCTGATGACGTCAAGAGGGCCCGGTTACAAGTACCCCACGGTCCTCGCCAGAGCGAGTCACAGGCCCTCCTAGCATTTGAATGTAGAGCCATAGAATCACATGGCAATGGAGGAGGAGGAGGAGAAGGAGGAGGGTGAAGCCCAATGCTACAATGGGCACATTTTAAATTGATATATAATATGTATCCACTATCTGAGTGTCAATGGGGGAGGGACCACCCAAATTTTTAGGTAAGAGCGGTCCCTCCAAGAAATGTGTGTCACGGGCCCCCTCTGGGCCCTCACCAAACTCAGGTTTACTGCCTATTGCCGGCCCTCTGAATATTTGAATGTAGGGCTGCAGAATCACATGGCGGTGTAGGAGGAAGAGGATGAAGCCCGACACTACAATGGGCACATTGTAAACTGCTATGGAATATGTATTCCACTATCTGAGTGTCAATGAGGTAGGGATCACCCAATTGTAAAAGTTGAAAAAGCCACAACACTACGTGTGAACAAACGCTAAAAGCAATATTTTTTTGTTTCTCTGGTTTGTTTAGCGTTTTATACAAGTGATTACGCAGGAAAAACTGTTTGTAACCTTTTTGGCCTGTTAAATGTTATTTACATTGGGTTTGGTAATTGTTTTTATGTATATGTAACACTGGCGTAATCTTGCAACAATTAATTCCTACAAACCATATGTGAGTCAGAAATGCCTGCAGGCATATTCTCCAGGCTCTTCACATTCGGTTTCATCACTTTCCCATCCATTTCAGCCTTTCTCTCAGGACCCCAGACCCCTTTGTCAGATCCAGCAGAAAATTACTCGCATTTCCCATTGACTTACATTGTACTCGCTATTTGGAGCGAATACGCGATTATTACAAAGTACTCAAAACGAGTATAGTGATTACGAACATTACGGTACTCGCTCATCACTAATAGCTGGAAACAAAGGGAAAAAATATCTCAGATAATGCATAAGGGTTATTAATGTGAAACTGAAAAAACATTTGGTATCTGGGCCATATTCTAAGCAGTAGACCTTTTCATGTTGTTTCTTTCCTTTAAATTATGAAAAAAACGGAACAGCACCAGATATTACCAGACTTGTGCAGCGCTTTGTCAACATCGGTCAAGTGTCCATGTAAACAATCCAAAAAAGGAAAAAGCAGCACCAAATAGATATCAAGTGAACCTTTATTGCCAATGGCGTGGCGACGTTTCAGACCGGTGGTCCTTTCTCAAGCTTGAGAAAGGACCACCGGTCCGAAACGTCGCCACGCCATTGGCAATAAAGGTTCACTTGATATCTATTTGGTGCTGCTTTTTCCTTTTTTTTGGATTGTTTCCTTTAAATTAGCTATATGCAATATAGGAAACATTGCTATTTGTGCTCAGTACACCAAGACAAAGCCAATCTTGTATCAACTTTTATTACTAGACTTTATGTTACTGGATCAAGAAATCAAACATTTCTCATTTCATCATAAGCAATAAGCTGCTTTATTAATTTGGCCTTTTAATATGAACATATACAGTGCTAAAAATAATGTATACGGTAAGATATATTGTAATTGATGTCGTTATACACAGCTGGCATTTGAAAATGGATTTAGCCCACCATGGCATGTTTACAGGTCTTCTTCGGATTATCTTTTCTGACTACGCGGTAGACACAGGCCTCCTTGTAAAAGATTGCTTCACAGTTTATCTTGTCATATCCGACTGGTCTGACATAACTAAAAGAAAAAGGAAACACTAGGAGTGAAAAACTATTACACAATTGTTTGGTGATATCCTATAGTACTTCACTATATACACACGTTATTCATGTAATGCTCAAATATAAATCCTCTTATATTCTAGGTTTCACTTCACTATAAAATTGGTTCCCTATCAAATAAATTGGCTCATTACACTGTCAAATATTGTTAGGGTAGATTAATGTTTATATAACTTTTATATTAAAAAATCCTAGAAAATACAATTACGGTAGATGTGGGAGTGGGAGATGTACAGTGCCTTGTGAAAGTATTCGGCCCCTTGAACTTTTCAACCTTTTGCCACATTTCAGGCTTCAAACATAAAGATAAAAATTCTAATTTTTTTGTGAAGAATCAACAAGTGGGACACAATCATGAAGTGGAACCAAATTTATTGGATATTTTAAACTTTTTTAACAAATAAAAAACTGAAAAGTGGGGCGTGCAAGTGGGGCGTGCAATATTATTCGGCCCCCTTACTTTCAGTGCAGCAAACTCACTCCAGAAGTTCAGTGAGGATCTCTGAATGATCCAATGTTGTCCTAAATGACTGGTAATGATAAATAGAATCCACCTGTGTGTAATCAAGTCTCCGAATCAATGCACCTGCTCTGTGATAGTCTCATGGCCACTTTACACACACCAACTTATCTGTCCAACTTCTGAACAACTTACTAGTTGCAGTGAAATCATGGAGACATTGTTCCATTTGTACACAGCCACAAAATGAAACAATGTGTCCATGATTTCACTGCAACCAGTAAGTTGTTCAGAAGTTGGACAGATAAGTTGGTGTGTGTAAAGTGGCCTTTAGACTCAGGGAACATCATAGATAGTGATCAGCGAGTGTATTTGTTATTATTCGCTATTTGCGCAGATAGTACTATATTCATGTTACACGTTATTCTGCGAGTATTTGTGTACTTGCCTTGATATATTCCGATGTCCCACCCTGCAGTTTTGGCACCTCTATTGCAGCCACAAAACATGCTGGGCTTCTTAATAGTGATGGGCGAGTCCTAAATTACTTGGAATCGCTTGACTCTAGCGAGTCCGAGCCCGGGACTCGCTACTCGTTGCGAGTAATAGCGAGTAATGTGCGATTTAAAAATCGCAGATGTGTCTCTGAAAGCGCTCGCATTGCCGTGTTGGAAACCGCACTCGCAACTGTATTTTGCTGCTGTCTCCGAGGCCAAACTCGCATGTGTTTGTCTTATTTGGCGCCAATGAGGCGAGGCAAGCGATTTTCTCCAGCAAACCCCATGCTTTTAGCAAACAGGAAATAAGCCGACTCGAGCTGCCAGACGCGCACACACACAGAGCAAGCATGGCCCCTGTCAACACCCTGCAGTTGATTGACCTGGTGGAGGCTCGGCCCCTGCTTTGGCTGCCCACTGACCCTGCCTATAGGGATAACATCCAGTGGACTACAGCCTGGAGGGAGGTCGCTCAAGTCATGTTCCCTGCATTCCATCGCAGTGGCCAGGATGCACAGAGCAATATGGGTGAGTTAAATGTGTTCACACGTTATATTGCATTTACCGTATATAGTCGTGTATAAGCCGACCCGTGTATAAGCCGACCCCCCTACTCTTGCCCCAAAAAACTGGGAAAACATATTGACCGCCATCCTGGTATACAGCGGCTATCACTGGTAGACAGCCCCCCAGCAGAGTATACAGGCCCCCCAGTGGGTATACATGCCCCCCATATTAGGGTATACAGGTCCCCCAGCAGTGGGTATACAGGTCCCCCAGCAGTGGGTACACAGGGCCCCCAGCAGTGGGTACACAGGGCCCCCAGCAGTGGGTACACAGGGCCCCCAGCAGTGGGTACACAGGGCCCCCAGCAGTGGGTACACAGGGCCCCCAGCAGTGGGTACACAGGGCCCCCAGCAGTGGGTACACAGGGCCCCCAGCAGTGGGTACACAGGGCCCCCAGCAGTGGGTACACAGGGCCCCCAGCAGTGGGTACACAGGGCCCCCAGCAGTGGGTACACAGGCCCCCCAGCAGTGGGTACACAGGGCCCCCAGCAGTGGGTACACAGGGCCCCCAGCAGTGGGTACACAGGGCCCCCAGCAGTGGGTATACAGGCCCCCCAGCAGTGGGTATACAGGCCCCCCAGCAGTGGGTATACAGGCCCCCCAGCAGTGGGTATACAGGCCCCCCATAGTAGAGTATACAGGCCCCCCATAGTAGAGTATACAGGCCCCCCATAGTAGAGTATACAGGGCCCTCAATGTGTTATCATGCGCCGTCGCATGGTTGCCTATATTTGGATGGGGTCACAATAGTACACTTAGTTTAAGGGCTGGTCCTCCTGGCTCTGAAGGCCAGGGGGTTGGGTGTATATAAATACCACTAATGAGCAGAGTCTGGTGCCCGCACTATTACATTCTCTATGCGTTGACATGTGCCCTGCCCCATTTGTGATTGTGGCCACGTGAGCTCAATGTCCGTAATGCTGTTGATGATGTTCCACACTGTCGTGTCACTGTGCCTTGTATACACATTACACACACAACATGAATAAAATGTTATTGTTGATTTGTACACATACTTTTAGTGTTTCAAATGTTACAGAGGTCTAAACCCGGTTTGAAATCATTTCACAGTTGACCTGATTATCAAACGGTGGAGGAGCTGTCGGGATCAACACAAAAGGCAACACCGCAAGATCATGGAGGGGGGACCAGAAGCTGATCTAGGGCCGATATATCGCCACTACGACCGGTTGTCCTTCCTTGAACCGGTGGTCCGTATGCCAAGGTATGTGTCTGCTGCACTGTTGTGTACTATTATTGTTATTATTATTTATTTATATAGCGCCATTAGGTTCCATGGCACTTTACATGAGGATAAGGGTTAACGACAAAAAACAGTACATGAAGACAATCAGGTCATACAGGTACAAGAGGAGAGGACCCTGTCCACGAGGGCACACAGTCTACGTATGAAGCTCTATAATGAGTGTGGTGGTTTACATACCCACACTGTGGTTTATTTCTGCCATGGTGAAACAGAATTCTATTACCTTTGGCAATGATCCAGGACATACACATTTATAGTCACATTGTGACGTTGGGACAAATAAGCAATGTTCTGCAGGGTGGTCAGACACAATGTTCCGTGACCTCACAATTAGCTATTATTGTTGGCATGTTTGTGGAACAAGGCCATGTTCTTCCCTGCAATGGCCTCTAAGGTGTGGCCTTGTCTGGTTTGCCTGTCATAAGCCTCATTTGTATCAGTTCCTAATGGCCTCGACTTGTATAAGGGCCACATACATCCCTACACGTTTAGTTGTGGGTGTTTTTTTTCGGCTAAATAACGTTGCAAGGATATACCCCTTTTGCAATAAACTGTTTGTACACCATCCCAGATTGTTGACACAGTCACACACATTTCAGGATATACCCTCTATCACTACAAATACGTGTGGGTCAGTTTTCCCATGGGTATATTTGGGGCTGCAAGGTGATGGTGTAGATATTAGGGCCCACATGTGAATTTTAGTTTTTTTGTCGTTTACTCATGGCCACATTACGAATCCTCCGGAAAACATAGTGTATTAATGCTGTATAAAATCAAACTAAACGGGGCCATATTTTAAGTGCAACAGGCTTTTATGTCCAAGGTCCTTTAGGAAACCCGAGGTTTGCCCTTGCTGCTCCCGGTTTTTTGTTCGGCCCCGTTGGAATAACGGTAAAACTGTCCATCTGTGCATACCACCTTGTTTGGCACCAACGATGTGTGACCTGCTGCTCAAAAACAACCCCATACTCTATGTCCATTACAGTCGTTTCAAAAGCCAAGCCATCTGTTTGGTGTGTTTTATTTACCAAGACATTCCTGATTAGAATACATGGCAGCAAAAAGGAGTGTAGGCCACTAACGCCGAATGCTCATGTGTCACCTATGCTGCAGGACTCCATTTCCTGTCTTGCTCATCTGCCGTATAGATCTTGGTTATGTGCATTGAGACCAAGGCCGCCCACACTGCGTCTTTTTGTGTCCATCTGATGGCAAACAACCCTGAAGAATGTGTTTGCCTCACAGTGTCAGGCTATAGCTTTGTCCACATAAAGTTTCCACAAAAAGTCAAAGCAATAGTTGTGGCCACTAATATGTCTTCAAGTGCCTAAATAGCTGTCCTGCCTAAGGCAGGGCACAGTGTAATAGTGCGGACAAATTTTTAAATTTCTAATGTAATGGCAAAAAATCGTGGACCAACACTACCCACACATAGAATATTGGTTGAGGCATGAGCCAAAATGTCCTTCATTTATTTGCTGCAATTCCATCTTAACCTGCCTAGCGGTATTCCCGAGCCTGACTCGGGGTTAACTTACACTATCAGAAGCGGTAACCCCGAGTGACGCTCGGGATTACCAGCAGGCAGTGCTGCAGCTCATTGCGAGGAACTGGGGGGAAGAAGGGGGTGGTAACAGCAGAGGAGACTGGGGAGACGCTACAGAGGGAGCAGGCAGGAGGGTGAGTGTCCGTGTGTATCCCTTGTGTCTGTCACCTGGCGGTCTGCAGTGCCCTCCATGAAGCGGTGCCCAGCTGATGCCCGCCTCTGCCCTGCGGCCTGATCGGTGTGTGCCTGTAGTAGCTGGAGTCTGCCGGGGCTTCATCAGCACAATTTCCAGCAGCAGCCTCCGAGCCATCCCCCGATCTGGCACCTGGAAGCCTTTGTGCCCATATGCCAGAGACCCCAGAAGAGCGGAGCCCCTCCCTCCCCGTCTCCCACTCACTGATTCCATCATCCTGGCTTTGTTAAAAGAGCTGTGGAGGCAATGTGAGTGCATCTTCTCCTTGTGTGTGCATTGTGCCCTGTGCATGGCATGCTCCATACCCATCCTGTGGGCAGGCTGCTGCTCTTATGATCGCTTCATTTCCCCTTGGAGTTGTGCTGACTTCCCTGGATCCTGGAGGATCTCTCCCCCTTGTGCTGTAACATGGCAGGAGTAGGTATATATACTCCAGATCTCTGTTATCTCCCACATCATGGTCCTCTCACCCCCTGTGCCCAGTGATCAGCCTGGCTTCTTTATCTCTGGCACATGTCAGGCCGCTGTAGGAGCCCACATGGTTTGGGGGTGTGAGGAAACCCATTTAAAATATTACATTTAATATTTAAATTTTTCCCCAATAAAATGGTACCGCTTTTAGTACAGAATTCCTGACCTAATCATACCGCCAGGGAGGTTAAGGCCAACAATGAAAAGACACAGAATACACAGATACACTGAGTCAAAAAAGCGTGCACATTTTATGTTTGGCCTATGGTTTTGTTTCCAAACGCAACCCATTCACCAAATTTTTTTTTATTTACCCACAGAGCTGCTCACTACCAGAGGCGGCGTCGTAACCCGCCACCACAGCTGCCTGAAGAGGCAAGGGAGGCCACTGAACCACCCTGACTTGGAGTGGAGGAGGAGGGAGTACCACCACCACCACCACCACCACCTTTGGGGCATGGCCGGCCACAGGAAGAAGAGGAGGTTGAAGGGCCACCACAACCGTCTCCCCACCAAAACCAACCTCTGGCCATCCAGCTTCCTCCACTGCCGACTGCCAGCAGTGTGGGGAGTCACCTGAACCCCAGCAGCCCTGCTCAGATCCCGGGGGCACAAAATGACCACCTAGGACAATGTGATGCTGACTTTGCCCGCAGTCTCATACCTTTCTTGGCTCTCATTCCATTGGAGAGACGACTGCGGGCAAGGTCAGCAATCCACATTGTCCTTGATGCCTGTTGGCCCCCAAACCACCCTGGCAAGGTATTTTCTTATTTGGAGGGGTGGCAGCAGTCTAGCTCCAACAGGCTGGACAGGCCCACACCCCGGGACAGCTACGTGGCGACCCAGAGGTGGTGTCCACCAAACATGGACCTACCAACACAAGGCCAACCGGCCCAGATGACCCACCCTACAGGGTTCCAAACATTGGGTGAGGCTAACCATGGGGCCCTGGACCGCCTCCACGACCAGGGTGATGGTGGCCCGGTAGAGGCTACCCCACACAATGAGCCAACCTACCACCAGCTGTAGGGCCCACTTTTTTTTGTTTGCTTGTTTGTTTTGGTATCCAAAAAGTGCATTGCACAATTTATTTTTGTTTTTTTTCTGTTTTATTTGTTACCTTTTAGAAAAATAAAAAAAAAAAAAAAGAATCTGACATCTTTGCCATTAAGGCGTAATAATACACATTTTTAAAAAACTGCTTTGTGTCTGTCTTTTTTCAGGGAATGATGGGAGTGCTGGTGTGTCACAGTCCGCGCTGCTCTGGGTCCAAAATAACTCACCAAGGAGCCAATCAACTCTTCATCCTCTTTATTCCTCCTTTTCCTACGCGTTTCAGCGCCAAACCCGGCGCCTTCCTCAGGGATATTACAATCATAATCACAGAGGGGGTTTTTATAGCCCCTAGCTTCACAAAAAAGAGGTGTTAACTATTTACTGATGATGTCATCCACATCATCAGAAATGGGTGGATCTGCCCATTTTGGCGCAATTTCTTCATAAAACATAAAATGCAGCTCAAAACTGGTCACGTGATCGGAGGCGCGATGTACGGCACGGAGGGGCGGGCACACACACCGGCCAGACATCAGATTAAGAGGGACATTATTTAAGTCCGCTATTCATACTGTTTATTGGCATACTGACCCCCTGAGGAAGTCTGGTGACGAAACGGCGTTGGGGCAGCCGGGAGCTCTGCACATAGAGGTCTGTACCAACGAAATCTGGGGTGGGTATACAACCCCCCACATGTCATTTTGTATGGATTGCACTCATTGTGGGCGATGATAGGCAGTGAATTGGAGGAGATGAATAGTGTAGATGGTAGGGTGAATGGAGTTTTGTGCGAACACAATTCAGTGGCACAAACCATGACCTCCAGTGTTATGAGGGGAGAGCATCATTATAGGAGAACTACCCTGTTTATCCTTATATTTAATACCAATTTGCCGTATTGTATTGCCTTACTGTGGGATTGATTAATTTGACTTAATGACATTATGGTGGGGGCTGGATCTGTATCCCAGGTTTTCCTCTATAGTGTATCTCCAATTGCCATGAGGTACTGAAAAATGACAGTGTAACCTACTAAAATCTTCCAGAATTGATTGTAATACATGTTTTTTGTGAGTCCATACTGTATCTGTTCTTGACATTGTATGTAGAATTCTTTATTGTATTGCTTTTAAACAAAAGCTCTTTAATAAATTGGTAACATTTAAAGCTATTCCATAGTCCCCTAGGGGTCTTTTTTGATATTAGTGATGTTTGGAATACACTTCCATTGTGAAGATTTCTGAGTTGGCTTAATTTTCTGTTTTAGTACAGATCATCTGATAACTGATTAAGAGCAATATGGACATGAAAAACAAAGAATTGAGTTGGAGGACAAAGGCGGTTAATTTATTTAAAAAGAGTACCCCAGGCAGCCAATCAGAGATGTCAGTGGTAAACAAGGAACTGCTGTATAAGTACAAAAATGCTCTATACCGTAAAACGAAATTGTGGTGGACAAAGACATCTTTGGACAACTATTTATCTAACAATATTGTACCGAGAGGACTTCGAATCCAGTTATATCCTACTTTTACACTGGATAATGAATTACTGGTAAAAAAATGGATGGAGGCAGCCACCACCTGCTCCTGTTCATTTATCAGTATCATTAATGAACATAACTCGAAAAACATACATACTCTTGATTTAGAGATAGAAGAGATGTCTAAAACCTTGAAATCAGGAATGTCAAAGGAATCATTGGAGACCTATATGAGGGAGATAGATAAAGAAATGGAGAAATGGGAACATGATATCAGTACCAGCAAAATAAAGAAATTTAAGAGAGATGTAGGTGATTACGAGCATAATAAGATTTTCCGGTGGCAATTGAATAAGACACCCAGAAATCCGGAGGTCCCAGATAAACCACGTAGGGAATCTCAATCTTCAATATCCTCTCAGGCAGAAAGTGTAGATCAGGATGGTCAGGAGGGTGAACAAAAGGATCGTCCTCATGGGAAATTTAAAGTAAGACCCTCACCGGACAAGGAAGGTAGCAACAATAAGAAAACAAACAAGGAACAGAAACAGGTGATTAACTTGTCAAAATATGAGTTGTCCGATGCTCAAATTAATGTTCTAAGTAAGGGACTAACATTTTCTCCATCTCGCTCCTTAGATCCCTTCCTGACCATCAAAGATGTGCACTTATTCGCTAGGAAGATTATTCTGAAAAAGTTGCATTATAAGTCTGAACACGAATTAAGTACGGAGAAAGAAAGAGAAACTTTGAGAACTCTGGAAGCCCTTATGGAGGAAAATACGAGCTCAAGATCTGGGGGTAAGTTCCCTAATCAGATTTTCCAAAAATCCAAAACCTTTCCTGCACTGAGCACATGCTCAAGTGTAGAGATATTCACCAAAATGGTTTCATCTGATATTGAGAAATTGGCAGAGAAGAAGGATTGGGACCACAACCTAAGTAGGGAAGAAAGACAGGCTCTTAAGGATCTCCGAGGGTGGGATGATGTGGTGTACAAACCGGCTGATAAAGGGGGTAATGTGGTGGTTTGGCCTAAAGATCTATATGTGAAGCAAGCCATGAAGCTTCTTAATAATACTAGCTGCTATAGGAAACTTCCATACAACCCCCTGAATCAGTTTAAGGCAACTTTAATGGACATCTTAGAAAAGGCATATGAGGAGAATATTATCCCTAAGGAGATGGTTAAAAAATTTAAGGATCTAAAACCGAGGATGCCAACATTGTACATCCTCCCAAAAATCCACAAGGACCTATCAGATCCCCCGGGAAGACCAATCGTCTCTGGGAATGATGGTCTGTGTGAGATGATTTGCCAGGTAATAGATGAATATTTGAAACCCTTAGCATGTTCTCTACCCTCGTATATCAGAGATTCGACCGATGCCCTGAGACGTTTGGAGGACATTCATTTATCAGAGACATCGGTGTTTGTGACGGTGGATGTGGAGGCACTGTATACCTCAATAAGACATGCGGATGGTATATCTGCGGCGAGAAGGTTCCTAAGTGGGAGTAATGTGGAACCACAAGTGGTTGAGTTGATCATAGTCTTGCTTGAGTTTGCACTCACACACAATTGCTTCATCTTTGACAGTCAGGTATTCCTGCAGCTTCAAAGCACCGCAATGGGGGCCTCCTGTGCGCCCTCGTACGCTAATTTGTTCTTGGGCGCATGGGAGAGGGAAATTTTTGTCAACAACCCCATTGCTGGTTGCGAGAAGATGCAGGGATGGATGCGGTTCATTGATGATGCATTGTTTGTGTGGGAGGGGACTAATAGTGAGCTGGAGAACCTCATGAAGACCATGAATGAGAACGATAAGAATATCAAATTGACACACCAGAGTGGCAGAAGAATCAATTACCTAGATATATCGATTGAAACAACTAGGGACGGTAAGGTGATGACTGATATTTATCGAAAAGAAACATCAACCAACTCAGTGTTGAGAGCTGACTCATCACACTTGCCGTCAACTATAAGAGGAATACCAATCGGTCAATTCATACGAGCTAGGAGAATATGCTCTGACGAACATATTTTTGACGTACAGGCTAAGGACCTGAAGAGTAGATTTCAGGAACGAGGATATGGCAAGAAAACCATAAAAAGAGGGTACAACAGAGCTAAGGCTCTCCACAGGGTAGATCTCTTGAATAATGATGGAAAGACAGTGAAAGAAAGGGAACAAGGAGGGTACCCACGACTTATAGTTTCATACAATAAACAGTGGAGAGACCTTACACAAATAATTTATAGGCATTGGAGTATCTTGACTAACGATCCGGTTTTAAAATGCTGCATATCTGAAAAGCCTTTGATCACTGCAAGACGGTCACAAAACCTAAAAGATATATTGGTCCGCAGCCACTTTGTGCGTGAGAAAACTAAGAAAACTCAGTGGTTAGATGTGAGGGGCTGCTTCCCCTGTCTAAACTGTGTGACGTGCCCTAACATTAAGAAAAGCAAAACGTTTCATAACTATGATCACACCAGAGTGTATGACATCAGGCACCACATTACTTGTGGGACGAAGGGAGTCATATACATGGTGGAGTGCCCTTGTGGGAAAATATACGTGGGTATGACCACAAGGGAACTTCGAGTGCGCATTCGGGAACATGTCTTGGATATTGAGAAGGGGGCGTCCGCAGAAGATCCCTCAGTGCTGAAGACGATACCAAGACACTTCTACCTGAAACATCAGAGTAATTCAAGTTTACTTAAAGCGGTGGGAATTGATAGGATTAACATGGGACAGAGAGGAGGAAATATGGGAAAACTACTCGGCCAAATAGAAAGTAAATGGATATATAGATTAAACAGTATAACACCATATGGCTTAAATGAGAATTTTGGCTTTGGAGCATTTCTGTGATTATTAAAGCATGTAACCTTGTTTGCATTATCTGACACTTCTGTAAAAGGATGCGGTCTATAATTAAATCTAGTGTTTTTTAATTTTGATTTTAACGATGTTTTTATTATTTTCTAGTACATTTACGTCGTTAATATGTAACATATGATCTGGAGCTCAGTCCCTGTTCTGATGATGTGGCCACATAACACTACAGGAGGAGCATGTGGAAGAATGGCCGAAATAACAAGAATGGACACCAGTATACTATTCACTGTATCATTGCACTATTAATAAGCACTTTGTTGATTTTGGAAGTATAACTTATAATCTTAATAATATAGGCTCAGTCTATGTCATACAAAATTTAGTGGTGTTATATGTAAATGTTACTTGTGTAATTTTCATATATTTTTATAAGTTTAGGTCTTTGATAATGTACAATGCACTTTAGCTCACTTTGTAAAAATTCATGGTAGAATTGGGTTTATAATTCTTATTCTATGGCAATTTTAAATCACAATACATATGTATAGGTAGTAGAAGTGAATATCTGTATGCTGAGTAATAGACTTGTATTTGTTTTGGCTCATCTGCGCTGCTCCGTTTCTGTGGGTTTGGGGATTGCCTCCCTCTCCTTGCCGTGATGCCTAAGTCTTGTGAATCAGCCTCTGGCCCCGCCCACTCCCGGCGCGTCATCGATGAACGCTGGTGACGTGCATACAGCGCGTCCCCATTGCTTGCGTTCCAAGCGCCGGAAGGGGAAGGGAGCATATGTGCAGTGGCGGTCACGTGATCGGAGGCGCGATGTACGGCACGGAGGGGCGGGCACACACACCGGCCAGACATCAGATTAAGAGGGACATTATTTAAGTCCGCTATTCATACTGTTTATTGGCATACTGACCCCCTGAGGAAGTCTGGTGACGAAACGGCGTTGGGGCAGCCGGGAGCTCTGCACATAGAGGTCTGTACCAACGAAATCTGGGGTGGGTATACAACCCCCCACATGTCATTTTGTATGGATTGCACTCATTGTGGGCGATGATAGGCAGTGAATTGGAGGAGATGAATAGTGTAGATGGTAGGGTGAATGGAGTTTTGTGCGAACACAATTCAGTGGCACAAACCATGACCTCCAGTGTTATGAGGGGGAGAGCATCATTATAGGAGAACTACCCTGTTTATCCTTATATTTAATACCAATTTGCCGTATTGTATTGCCTTACTGTGGGATTGATTAATTTGACTTAATGACATTATGGTGGGGGCTGGATCTGTATCCCAGGTTTTCCTCTATAGTGTATCTCCAATTGCCATGAGGTACTGAAAAATGACAGTGTAACCTACTAAAATCTTCCAGAATTGATTGTAATACATGTTTTTTGTGAGTCCATACTGTATCTGTTCTTGACATTGTATGTAGAATTCTTTATTGTATTGCTTTTAAACAAAAGCTCTTTAATAAATTGGTAACATTTAAAGCTATTCCATAGTCCCCTAGGGTCTTTTTTGATATTAGTGATGTTTGGAATACACTTCCATTGTGAAGATTTCTGAGTTTGATCATCAGAAATGGGTGGATCTGCCCATTTTGGCGCAATTTCTTCATAAAACATAAAATGCAGCTCAAAACTGTTGAAAAAAGTGCTCAGTGCCTTCATCAATTATTAGTCATTGCTCTCCAGGTTACATTTTTCTAAAATGAGGCAAATAAAAGCTAGAAAACACATAAAAAGATCGATCCATTCATTGATGTACAACTGACCATGTAATCTATCTATTAGAATGCCCCTGCCGTCTCCAATACGTGGGACGAACCATTAGACCACTAAATGAGAGATTGAACAAACACAGGAGCAATATAAAACATGGATTTAAACTACATGGCGTATCATCCCATTTCGATAAATATCATAATAGGGATCCAACAGTGGTCAGAATAACCCCTATCGACTATGTACCTGCAGAGACCAACAATAGGTTTGAGGTTCTCAAAAGAAAAGAGAAATTCTGGATTTATAGCTTAAACACCCTGAAACTGAAAGGGTTAAAGTTGGTCACTGAGCTAATTTAATATTTATCCCTGACCATAAATTGTCAGAATAGTCGATCTATATACCGTATATACTCGTGTATAAGCCGACCCGTGTATAAGCCGACCCCCCTACTTTTGCCCCCAAAACCTGGGAAAACCTATTGACTCGTGTATAAGCTGAGGGTGGACCCCAGCACAGGTATACAGCCCCCAGCAGTGTGGTATACAGGCCTCCCCAGTGGTAGTATACAGCAGCCTCCCCAGTGGTAGTATACAGCAGCCTCCCCAGTGGTAGTATACAGTAGCCTCCCCAGTGGTATATACAGCAGCCCCAGTGGGGTATACAGCAGCCCCAGAGGGGTATACAGCAGCCCCCGCTGTATACAGCGGTACCCGGCTGTATACAGCCCCCCCCCGTGGTATACCGGCCCCCCCTGTGGCAACCTGTAAAGGAAGCGATGATTATACTTATCGGGTCGCTGTCGCCGACGCCGACGCTCTGTCACCGTCCGTCACCGCGCTCCTCCTGGTCTTCATACTTCCTTCATCGGCGCACAGAAAAGGACGTCATTTCCTGTGCGCCGGTGAAGGAAGCATGAAGACCAGGAGGAGCGCGGTGACGGACGGTGACAGAGCGGCGGCGTCGGCGACAGCGACCCGATAAGTATAATCATCGCTTCCTTTACAGGTTGCCACAGGGGGGCCCGGTATACCACGGGGGGGGCTGTATACAGCCGGGTACCTGTATATACTCGTGTATAAGCAGAGGGGGGACTTTTCAGCACATTTTTTGTGCTGAAAAACTCGGCTTATACACGAGTATATACGGTATGTGTTTTTATTTTTTATTTTTTATTTATTTATTACATGTAACATATTCACTGTTTTCTTCCATATAATCTTCGGTTTAGAAAAGTTAATATTGTATTTCTAGGAACTGCTCTTGGCTGCCCCTAGAGGCGGACATTTGCAGTCCTTTCTGCTTACAGGCCTGTAACTATGGCTACTGACTCCGGGAGTCAGATTGGGTACCAATTCCGGAGCCATCTTGTGGCTGAATCGAAAATTACAGTCTTCTCACAATATGTCCATTCATTCTAAAAAACTGCTCTTGGCTGCCCCTGGAGGCGGACAATTGCAGTTTGTCCTACATGCAGAGCCGCAACTATGGAAACTGTCTCCAGAGGTGAGACTGGGTACCGTATCTAGTGCCACCTTTTTGCTAGATTAGAAATTACAGTTTTCTCTACGAAATGAGCACTTTACTTATATAGAGAGGTTTATTGCCTCATATTCTTCACCTTGAGCACTTTTACACACGTCTCGAGCACTTTTACACTTTTCTAGTTGTATGAAAAAAATGTTTTTAAAACTATTTCTTAATCACCACCACTATAATACTAGTAATACACCAGAATCCGTGATGATTGCTTTTAGACTGTAATTCTTTCCTCATTTTAACTATTTATTCACACTCACCCACAATATATATGTGTCTATAACTCAGTGGTTTCTATTTGAGTCTATTTGAGTCTATTTTACCTTCATGTTTTACTATGAAGTCTTCCTTGCCACCTTTATGGTTTATATTACCATGGGTTTTCTTCTTTCTTTTTTCTTTTTCCTTCCTCTTATAGCGGCTTCTTTACAATATAACCTCTTGTAAATGTATTCATTCAGATGGAAATTATCTTTGGAATTATACTATTCAAAGTCATTTGAGCGCTTGTGTCTAGACTGTAATATGCAGGTATAAAAACCTTTTTGGATTTCTCAAGGATGTAGGAACTTTTGTAGATGCAGCCCGACTTTTGTATTAAAACTTCTTTATCTGGTAATGTGCCCCGTTGGGGGATGGAACCTGGGGTGTTGATATGCAGTGTCTTTTTCCTGTGTTTTTTCCTGTTGAGCCACCACTCAGGAATACACATTTAGATGTTTTTTTACTATTATTAAATTTATCTTATTTCCAATTAATACTGGAAATATCATTAATTGATTCTTTTTACGTCTTAATAGTAATAAAAAAATGTTTAGTATATATATATATTTTTATAGCTTTTTTATCCTCCTCTCCATAATTTATTGTTTTTTATCATTGTTTTTTTTAATTATGTAATCCCTCTATTTAAACAGCTCTAATATGAGAATCTTTGGTGGCGCTCATCACTAAAACAATAGAGTTTCATTTGTATATGTTAAGACCTCAGGTTCTAGTCTAATATGAGTATAAAATAGGACTCTTATTTTTAACATCAATGAATGGATCGATCTTTTTATGTGTTTTTTATGTGTTTTCTAGCTTTTATTTGCCTCATTTTAGAAAAATGTAACCTGGAGAGCAATGACTAATTGATGAAGGCACTGAGCACTTTTTTCAACAGTTTTGAGCTGCATTTTATGTTTTATGTAGAAATTGCGCCAAAATGGGTGGATCCACCCACTTCTGATGATGTGGATGACATCACCAGTAAACAGATGACACCTCTTTTTTGTGGATGAGGGGCTATAAAAACCCCTCTGTGATTATGATTGTAATATCCCTGAGGAAGGCGCCGGGTTTGGCGCTGAAACGCGTAGGAAAAGGAGGAATAAAGAGGATGAAAAGTTGATTGGCTCCTTGGTGAGTTATTTTGGACCCAGAGCAGCGCGGACTGTGACACACCAGCACTCCCATCATTTCTTTTGGATTATACCACTATCCAGTGGTAGGTGGAGGTCCTGCAGCAGCTTGGAACATTGATTCCTAAACGCCTTCAAACCAGTTGTGGGGATCACAACTGGACCAGGTGAGAGACTCCACAGCACCACCATATTACACTAAGTGTCACTAGTGATAGGGCACTATTGCGCCTCTTGTCCCCCTCCCTTTTATATTTTTTCAGGGAATGGATGTGTAGGTTGTTTTGTGGGTGGGCTTAAAGTCATCATCATTAGCAAGTACTTTACGGCCCGCATGGCGCATGAAGGCACCTTGGTTAGTATGTGTAAAATCATGACTGCACATACAAATGTTGCTGACAAATAAATAGTGCCAGTGTTTGGGGGGGTTACTTAATGACTCGGTATGGCAACAACACTAGGAACACAGATGCGAGAGGCTGGGACGTCTACTTGCAACACAGCGCGTCTACGTGTTATCTCCGTAGCGTACAGTGGGACCCTTCGCCAGGCTCCAGCAGGATCATAGTACAAGCAACGTCTTCGATGCAGGCATAGGCTTGTTGCCTCAAAAAATTAGCTCAAAGGGCTTAATAAACTCTTTTTACAAATAGAGGAGGGCGCGTAGCCCATACTATATTATTTATTATTATTATTATTTATTTATATAGCGCCATTGATTCCATGGCGCTTTACATAAGAAGTGGGGATAACAACGACAGGTACAGTACACATGAGCAGTCTAAGCTTGCTGATACACGACGGGAGAGGATCCTGTCCACGAGGGCTCACAGTCTATAGGGGTGGGGGGAACACGATAGGGTGGGGGAGCGCCAAGCGTTTGGTGGAGCGACGCTGGGTCTCATCATAGGTTGTAGGCTTGTTGGTATAGATGAGTTTTGAGGTTCTTTTTGAAGCTCTTGAGGGTAGGCGAGTGTCGGACGTGCTGGGGGAGAGAGTTCCAGAGTCTAGGGGAGGCGCGGGAGAAGTCTTGTATGCGGTTGTGGGAGGATGAGATGAGGGGGGAGGAGAGGAGGAGTTCTTGTGAGGAGCGTAGGTTGCGTGCGGGTTGGTATCGGGAGACCATGTCGGAGATGTAGGGGGGGGGACAGGTTGTGAATGGCTTTGTAGGTCAGGGTTAGGATTTTAAAGCGAGGTCTTAGGGAGGTGGGGAGCCAGTGGAGTGCCATGCGGAGAGGGGAGATAGGGGAGTAGCGAGGAGGCAGGTGGATTAGACGGGCAGCTGAGTTTAGGATAGAGCGGAGAGGTGCAAGGGAGGAGGCAGGGAGACCGGTGAGCAGTAGGTTGCAGTAGTCGAGGCGGGAGATGATGAGGGCGTGGACGAGAGTTTTGGCGGTGTCGTGATTAAGAAACGGGCGAATACGTGAGATGTTCTTGAGTTGGAGTCGGCAGGAGGTGGCGAGGGCTTGGATGTGGGGCTTGAAGGAGAGGGAGGAGTCGAGGGTGACCCCGAGGCACTTTGCGTGGGGAACTGGGGAGAGGGAGCAGTCATTGACTCGGATTGACAGGTCTGGCAGAGGGGGAGGGCGGCTGGGGGGGAAGACAATGAACTCTGTTTTGTCCATGTTCAACTTGAGGAAGCGGGCAGAGAAGAAAGATGAGATGGCGGAAAGGCATTGGGGGATTTTAGACAGAAGGGAGGTGATGTCGGGCCCGGAGAGGTAGATCTGGGTGTCGTCGGCGTAGAGATGGTACTGGAGGCCATGGGACTCAATGAGTTGACCTAGGCCGAGGGTGTAGATGGAAAAAAAGTAGCGGTCCCAGTACCGATCCCTGGGGGACGCCGACAGTAAGGGGGTGGGACGAGGAAGAGGTGTGGGAGTGGGTGACACTGAAAGTGCGGTCCGTAAGATATGAGGAGATCCAGGAGAGGGCGAGGTCGGTGATACCAAGGGATTCTAGGATTTGGAGTAGGAGGGAGTGGTCGACTGTGTCGAAGGCGGCGGATAGGTCGAGGAGGAGGAGGACGGAGTAGTGTTTTTTCCGCTTCGCGGTCAGGAGGTCATTGGTGACTTTGGTGAGGGCTGTTTCGGTGGAGTGGTGGGGTCGGAAGCCGGATTGCAGCCGGTCGAAGAGGGAGCGGGAGGATAGGTAGGAGGACAGTTCAGAGTGGACGTGTTGTTCGAGTAGTTTGGAAGCGAAAGGGAGAAGGGATATTGGGCGGTAGTTGGCGACGGATGATGGGTCGAGGGAGGGTTTTTTGAGGATGGGTGAGATCAAGGCATGTTTGAAGGATGAGGGAAAGACGCCAGTAGTGAGTGATAGGTTGAAGAGGTGGGTTAGGGCAGGAATGAGGGTGGTGGTGAGGTTTGGGATGAGATGGGTAGGGAGTGGGTCGAGGGCGCAGGTGGTGAGGTGAGATCGTGACAGGAGGGTGGAGAGCTGGGCTTCAGTCACGTTGGAGAAGCTTCCCTTGGTCGAGGAGGGTTTGGCGGTGATGGTCGTGGGTTGGGGGGACGTTGGGCCAAAGCTTTCTCTGATTTTGTCAATCTTGTGTTTGAAGTAGGTGGCGAAGTCGTCGGCGGAGATGAGGGGGGAAGGAGGAGGTGCAGGGGGGCGGAGAAGGGAGTTGAAGGTTTTAAATAGTTGTTTGGGGTTACGGGACAGTGTGCTGATTAAGTTATATATTAAATTATATTCTTGCTTGTCCTACGAGCATAGTACAAGCAACGTCCACGATGCAGGCATAGGCTTGTTGCCTCAAAAAATTAGCTCAAAGGGCTTAAAAACTCTTTTTAGAAATAGAGGAGGGCGCGTGGCCCATACTATATTCTTGCTTGTCCTACGAGCATAGTACAAGCAACGTCCACGATGCAGGCATAGGCTTGTTGCCTCAAAAAATTAGCTCAAAGGGCTTTATAAACTCTTTTTTAGAAATAGAGGAGGGCGCGTAGCCCATACTATATTCTTGCTTGTCCTACGGGCATAGTACATGCAACGTCCACGATGCAGGCATAAGCTTGTTGCCTCAAAAAATTAGCCCAAGGGGCGGGATCAAAAATTTTAAAATTAATGCAGGGCAATTGAGCCAAACAATATATTTTATATCAGTTGGAGAAATGCCCACTATGCAGGCATAGGCTTGTTGCCTTGAAAAATTCAGCCAAGAGACTGTATTGTATTGTCTGACAAAAAACAACGTTCAAAAATCATCACAAGTGCATGCAGTAGGAAAGTAACATTACTGAAACTGATTGTGTAGTTTTGTTGTCATGCAGCAAGTGTAGCAGGAACATGAGTTGTCAATGCTTCTTAGCAGAGGCACATTGTTTATCCTTCGTGTTAGAAAAGGACATAATGTTTAAACCGCAGTCAGCCAAACATATCAAATTTGATTATGTCCCTCTAGGTTTGGGTACTGTCGTCTGCAGGGGTTAAGAACTTTGATGATATCCAGTCCTTGTTAAACTTAATGAGAGTCAGCCTGTTGGCATTTTCTGTAGTAAGCCGTGACCTTCTATCAGTGACAATTCCCCAGCGGCACTGAAAACACGCTCTGATGTCACACTAGCAGCTGGGCAGGCCAGCACCTCCAAGGCATACAAAGCGAGCTCTGTCCAAGTGTGAAGCTTGGAAACCCAGTAATTAAAGGGTACAGAAGGGTCGGTTAGGAAGCTGGTACTATCACTGACATGCTCGTTCACCATATTGGAAAATTGTTGTCTCCTAGTCAAGGTGACCGTAGGCATGATCCGTTGTTGATCGGAAGGTCTGTTGAACATCGCCCAGTTGGTGGACATCTTACCCCCACCTCTTCTTGACATTGAATGACGTTTGTGTCCCAACCAAAGGCTGCTGTTGCAAAGAGCTGGTTCTTCGGGGTATAGCGGAGTCAGACTGTGATATGGACAGCAAATGGTCAACAACAACACTCTTGAAAAAATCCATCGTTAAGCCCCTGGGTGACTGCAACAGCAGCGACGGAAATTTGTCTTTGTATCTAGGGTCCAAAAAGGTTGACAACCAGTAGAGGTTGCTGGCATATATGTGAATGACGCGTGGATCTTGGGAGAGACATTGAGACATTACGTCAGGTCACATGTGTGCTAAGCTGCAAAGACTCATCTCCTCGCTTACAACAGAATGAGGATCACTACGCATCATGGCCTCTACATCGGTCTCCGCCTCCTCCTCTTCAGCCCACCCATGCTGTACCGACATAAACGTAGGGTTGGGAGTACCATCAGGGTTCACATCAGTACCACAGAAAAATGAATCTTCTTCATCATCACCCTCATCACCTTCTTCTTCCAGACCTAATGTAGCCTGCTGATATTGGCTTGGCTGGCTAGGATCAGCAATGTTAAATTCTGGCTCCATAGCTATCCGCTGGGCCCTCAAAGATTCTGTTTTCAGATTCAGGAGCGATTCTTTAAGCAAACAGAGCATGGGGATGGTGAGACTGATAATGGACTGATCACCGCTGACAAGTTTGGTGCAGTATTCAAAGTTTCTCCAGCAACTCGCAAAGATCAGCGATCCAGACCCACTCGAAAGTACTAATGTGTCTGGTCTGACTTCCGTGGTGACGGGCATGTTGCAGCTGATATTCTGCTATTGCCCTCTGCTGCTCATTAAACCTTGCCAACATATGGAATGTTGAGTTCCATCTCGTCGGCATGTCGCAAATTAGCCGGTGTTTAGGCAAATTTAATTTGTTTTGAAGGGCTGAAAGACTGGCAACTGCTGTGTACGAATGTCTAAAATGGGCGCAAATTCGCCTCACCTTCTCGAGTAGGTCAGATAACTCAGGGTATATTTTCAGGAATTTCTGAACTATTAGGTTCAGCACAAGAGCCAGGCAAGGCACGTGAACAAGATTACCGTGCTTTAGTGCCGCCACAAGGTTTCGTCCATTATCGCTGACAACAAGACCTGGTTGTAGTTGCAGTGGGGCCAGCCACTCATCAGTCTGTTGCTTAAGACCCTTCCACAGCTCAGTTGCAGTGTGAGGTGTGTCACCTAGACAGATAAGCTTCAGAAGAGCCTGTTGTCGCCTTGCTGAAGCACTACTGCAAAGCTCCCAACTTGGACGTGATGGTGTGGGCAGCTCAGCAGTGGACAAGGAAGTTGCAGAAGCAGATTGTGTACTGGACATATATGATGAGGCAGCCACCCGGAATTGATATTGTGCCTGCTATTCGTGGAGTTGGTAGTATCTCAGATGGTCCACTTTGCAAAGTTGGGACACTGTCCACCAGGTTGATCCAGTGAGCCGTTACTGAGATGTATCTGCCCTGTCCACAACTACTTGTCCACGTGTCCGTTGTTAGGTGGACTTTGGCGGTTACAGCATTTGTTAGTGCACGCTTTAAGTTGTTAACAACGTGCTGGTGTAACAGGGGGACGGCACTTCATGAGAAAAAGTAGCGGCTGGGTACAGAGTATCGTGGTGCTGCCACAGCCAACAACTCCCGAAAAGACTCTGTACCCACAAGCCTAAACGCAGCATTTCCACAGCTAACAACTTTGCAATTTTCGCAGTCACTTTTTGGGAAAATGGGTGTGTCGACTGGTAGTTCCGCTGCCTTTCATACAGCTGTGGCACAGACAACTGGACTTTGGCGCACACTGACCAGTGGCTTTATTACTGTCATGTCTCTCTTGTACCGCAGCTTGGGAGGAGAACGTTTGAGCAGGAGCTGATGCCTGAACACTAGCTGGTGAAGGATGGATCTGAGGTGGCCTGGAAGTGTTGGAATCAGAAGGCACTGATTGTGAACCCTGATGGGCCGACCACTGAATTGGGTGCTTAACAGACATATGCTTACGCATACTGCTAGTGCTCATGTTTCCTTTTCCCAGGCCTCTGCTTAGCCTTGCATGGCAGATGTTACAGATAACCATATTTGGTACAGATGTGGCATCCTTACAAAATTGCCACACAATGGCTTTTCGTCCTTTATGTTGAATTGGAGGCAGAGGAGGATGACTCTGTACAACACCAACTGTTGACACAGTTTGGGCAACTGTGTTTACAGTTTGTGCAACAGTTGGTACACTTTGTGCAACAGTTGACACAATTTGGGCAACTGTTGTCACAGTTTTGTTCTGGAGAAAGGAGTAAGCCTTGGTGCTTTTGGCGGTGGTACATAGCCACTTTCCTCCTCCTGGCTGCTCTGTTGGCTATGCATGCCAAGAGTCCAGGTAGGATCTGTGGTCTCATCATCCATGCCTTCCTCTTCAAAGTCTTCTGGATAACGTGACTGAGCAGGCTGGCCAGATGAGATGTGTGTCTCATCATCGTCATCATCATCCACCTCCTGAGATGCTGTATGCCTTTGCTGAAAGTGGCTTTCTTCAGTACGAGGTGCTTCAAAACTTTGGCCATGAATAGACATTACATCTTCTTGAAGTATCTCGTCAGGCAGTGACAAAGAAAGGCCAGATGCAATCGAGGGCTGATAAGAACCAAATAAATCATCGGAGTGACCAAGGTCGCACTCCAAGTTTTCCTCTGGCTGCCGATGGGTTGAGGAAATAGGAAGACTTTGAGGATTGGATGGCCCTGCGCTGTCTGTAGCGACACTAGACTGTGTTGGCAAGGACGATTGTGTACTGCAAGAACCAGTGGTCGAGGTGTTATCAGCCATCCAAGATGTTATCTGGTCATGCTCTTCCAGCCTCAAGACACGTTTTTGTTGAGTACTGGGAATTTTAGACGTGAGAAAGAGAGATCTATCAATCCTCGTCTGTCTACCTGTACCAGTGCCTTCTTGGGCACGACTGCTACGGCCACGACCTCGTCCCCGTCCCTTTGCAACCTCTTTTTTGGGAAATTGTGTTTTTTGTGACATTGTTGACAAATGCACAGTCACCGAGATGGAGTTAGGTGTTGCTGACGGCGTCACCTGTTGGCGGGTTAAGTGTGTGCTAACACTTGTCAGTGATGCAGCACACTAGTCCCTGAAAAAATTATTAAGTGCGCACAGCCACCGAGATGGAGTTAGGTGTTGCTGTGGGCGTCACCTGCTGGCGGGTTAAGTGTGTGCTAACACTTGTCAGTGAAGCAGCACACTAGTCCCTGAAAAAATTATTTCGTGCGCACAGCCACCGAGATGGAGTTTGGTGTTGCTGTAGGCGTCACCTGCTGGCGGGTTAAGTGTGTGCTAACACTTGTCAGTGAAGCAGCACACTAGTCCCTGAAAAAATTATTAAGTGCGCACAAGTAGTCGCACAAGTAGGTGGCGTACGTGCTATTTGCAGGTAGAGCAGCAACGCACTGATCTGCCACAGACCAAATAAAGCTGAAGGGGTTTTTAGGACCCAAAATCTATCAGGTGCAAAAAAATTGTAAATAGTACCTCAGCTAAGCCTCTGACTTCAGCTATTAGGACAGCTGAGTGAGTAAGCTAAGCTATGAGGTCGGTCCTGTGAGCACTGTCAGGGTACCGTCACACGGGGCGACATCGCCGGCAATGTTGCCAGGAACACAGGGGCGTGGCCTAATTGTGGCGACATCGTCGGCGAATTGTCGCGTGTGACAGGACAATAATCAGGCGATGAATCGCCTGAGCAACATCGCCAGGTTTCCCAACAATGTTGGGAAACCTGGCGATGTTGCTGAGGCGATCATGCCTGATCGCCCTGTGTAACGCGGCAACCTGCAATGTTGCGGGCGACACCGCCTATCTCCAACATTGCGAGTTACCGCTCGCTGGATTGCTGGGCAACCCAGCGAGCGATAGCCGCGGCAACTAGCCGGCGACATCACCGGTAAGTTGCTCCGTGTGTCATCTCCCCGGCGATGTCACAGTACTCCTCTGTCCTCCTGGTAGCTCTCACAAGAGCTGTTTGGGTTAAATATAAGGAATTTTTAAGGTTCCCTACACTGACTGACAATCCCTATGATCTGCTCCAGCATCTACCTCACCCTGCTCTAGCTCAGATCTTCACAGGAATGTGCCCAAAATGGCGGTGGCAAGGCTTATATACAGCCTTGCCTATCATACATGACATAGGCATCACGATGGACAGAAGCCAATCATAGTCCTGCCACAACCAACATGGCTGTGGCATTACTGAATATGATTGGCTAACATGCTTGTCCATCTTCACAAGTTTGCTGACCTACACAATATAATGCTGCACTCAGTCCTGTCTATGAAGGTGCTAACTAAACACAATTCTATTTCAAATATACAATAGTTGCACTCAGCATAGACTTATTTCACAATAGAAAAAACTGAAAATTGAAAAAGTAGAGATACTTGGTATTATGGAAATGGCCAAATCGATAATTCACCCAGTTGCCACGTTGCGGCGATCTCCGTAAACTGGGTCCTAACACTAATGAAACTGCCTGATGTCTGTCTGGGCTTTTCCTCATCGGCTGATACCAGAGAACAATGGATTTTCAGTCTTATAACTAAAGACAGGTGCTTTGAATATATAATTGGTGCCTTGGGAAAAGAGGTTAACCCCTTAGGCGTGCTAGAGACTGATACCAGAGGGCAATAGCTCATCTCACAACTAGAGTGAGGAAAGGTGCTAGCAAAAGGATGCTGAACCCATGTCATACACATACACAATATAATGCTGCACTCAGTCCTGTCTATGAAGGTGCTAACTAAACACAATTCTATTTCAAATAGCGTGCGTGGATGTGTGCATGTGTGGATGTCAGCGTGCGTACGTGGATGTGTGCGTACGTGGATGTCAGCGTGCTTGAATGTCAGCGTGCGTGCGTGGATGTCAGCGTGCGTGAGTGGATGTCAGCGTGCGTGAATGTCAGCGTGAGTGCGTGGATGTCTGCGTGCGTGACTGTCAGCGTGCGTGCATGTCAGCATGCGTGAATGTCAGCATGCCTGAATGTCAGCATGCCTGAATGTCAGCGTGCGTGTGTGGATGCGTGCGTGGATGTCAGCGTGCGTGCATGGATGTCAGCATGCGTGGATATCAGCGTGCTTGAATGTCAGCGTGCATGCGTGGATGTCAGCGTGCGTGCGTGGATGTCAGCGTGCTTGAATGTCAGCGTGCGTGCATGTCAGCATGCGTGAATGTCAGCGTGAGTGTGTGGATGCGTGCGTGGATGTGTGCATGCGTGGATGTCAGCGTGCTTGAATGTCAGCATGCGTGCGTGGATGTCAGCGTACGTGGATGTCAGCGTGCGTGGATGTCAGCATGCGTGGAAGTCAGCGTGCGTGGAAGTCAGCGTGCGTGGAAGTCAGCGTGCGTGGATGTCAGCGTGCGTGGATGTCAGCGTGCGTGGATGTCAGCGTGCGTGGATGTCAGCGTGCGTGGATGTGCGCGTGCGTGGATGTGTGCGTGGATGTGGATGTGCGTGGATGTGGATGTGCGTGCGTGTTTGTGCGTGCGTGGTTGTGTGCGTGCGTGGATGATGGGTGCATAGGTGGATGGATGGGTGCAACAAGGGATCAAGTGTCCTCTTGTTGTAGTCTCTGGGATCATAGTCATAGTGCACTGTATGACAGATCATTGTCATACAGTGCACCATAACTCTGACCCCAGAGACTATAGGAAAAGGACACTTCATCCCTTGCTGCAGTCTCTGGATTGAGCAGAGGCAATCGAGCGTCGTGGGACCTTTGTTGTGGACTACATCGGAGGCGATCGAGCGTCGTGGGACCTTCGTTGTGGACTACGTCGGAGGCGATCGAGCGTCGTGGGACCTTCGTTGTGGACTACGTTGGATCTTTGTAATAAAGATGGAGTCCAAATTTTGTTTGTGTTTTTTTTTCAAATAAAAAGATTTTTCTCTGTGTGTATTTTCTGACTATTCACCAGAGATTCCTAATGGCAGGTCTAACATTGGCCCTATATTATGAATCTCGGGCTTAGTGCCAGCTGCCAATAAAGAGCTCGCATTAACCCCTTTATTACCCAGTTTGCCACCGGCACCAGGGCAACCGGAAGAGTCTGGGTACAGCGCCAGAAAATGGTGCTTCAATGAATGCTCCATTTTCTGGAGCTGCTGCGGGCTGCAATTCGCAGCATGGGGGCCCAGAACGCTTGGGCCTCTCCATGCTGCGGATTCCAGCCCCCAGCTGCCTAGTTGTACCTGGTTTTGACCAAAAATATGGCGGAGCCCATGTAATTTTTTTTTTTCTAGAATTAGTTCTAGAAAGAAAAAAAAAGGGCTTTGCTGTATTTTTGGTTGCCAGCCAGGTACAATGAGGCAGCTGGGGGATGCTGGCAGTCCGTAGCTGCCAAGTTGTACCTGGCTGGACCAAAAATGTGGCGGAGCCCCACGCCATTTTTTTCTAGAATTAGTCCTAGAAAAAAAGAAAAATGGGCTTCGCTGTATTTAGATGCATAGTGAACACTTTGAACCCCAGGTGCTTCACAAATTGATCCGTAAAAATTAAAAAAGAAAATTTGTGTGAAAAAAAAGTACTTTTTCCTTATTACGGATCATTTTGTGAAGCACCTGGGGGTTCAAAGTGCTCAGTATGCATCTAGATGCATTCCTTGGGGGGTCTAGTTTTCAAAATGAGGTCACTTGTTGGGGAGTTCTATTGTGTGGCGCCCCTGCGTCCAGGAGGCCACAAAGGGAACTGCAGCCAGGCAGGTAGGGCATGTTGCACAACAACACCTCACAGCCCACACAACCCACGTGAAGAAGGAGGTAACATCCAGCCCTGAGATTAGAACTCTATGAGATTGAGGGGTGGTGGATTCAGAGGAGTGGGTTGGGCGCACCAGAAGTCAGGTGACTTGAAAGTATATAGGAAGGGGGAGGAGTGAAGGAGTTCAGTAAGCCGATGTGAGCTGAGCTGCAAAGACCAGAAGCTAAGACAGAAAGACAATCACACGTTCTGTGAGTGCAAGGCCTAGGAGCGCAGAATCCGTACTGAGCCAGTGTGAGCCAGAGGGGAGAGAAAGCCCATCCGACGCTGATGCCACCAGGAGTGTGACAGAACAGAGAAGGGACGGTGTAACCCGGGCCCTAGGAACGCAGCTGAAGCTACTGACTGCAGGCAGAGAAGTCCCTCCTAGGATACTGAAAGGAACAGAAAGGAGAGAGCCTGGTAGAGCCTCGTGCTGAGGACTGCTGGAGGCTGGGCTGAGTAGAGTGTCGGCTCTAGAGGGGGCCGCAATTTACCCGGGATCCCCAAACAACACGACGGGGGACCACAGCTCCACGTTAGGGTCCCCAACCCAAAGGACAGGCAGCTCAGTGACAAACTGGAGGGCCCATCAAGGGTCCGAGTCACCGCCATACTGTCCAGCGCACCACACACCACCCGTACAGACGGAGACCGTAGACAGCCCGGAAAGGACACTACAGACTATGTGAGGGGTCACAGAGAGAGAGGCCTGGCTGCAGAGCAAAGGGAACCCGGAGAGGGGGAATGTGCCCGTGTACTGTAACTTGTAAGAACTGCAAATGACTTGTAAAGCAACTGAAAGAACTTGGAGTAAAGCTTTGGCAAACCCTGGAACAGCTTCCCTTGTATCTTTGTGTGCAAGTTATTCTCTCCATACAGGACACAGCCTGTCAGCACCAGCCAGGAGGAGAGATCCCTGCAGCATCTGCCAAGTAAGTGTGCTACAACTTCACAATAGACTTAACCCTTACTGCCCCGGGGGATACAGTTCTTCCCACTGGAACTACACCATCTCCGCTGCCACTCCATCACCCCCGGAGGTTCTGCAGCAGCGGCGGCCCCCATCACTGGCCGCATCAAGTGGGTGGCATCACGAGTGACAATCCCCTGTAAATATTCCCCCCTTTATTTGCCAGGGCCCGGGACACGGTCCGGACCAGGACCACCGTGACTTTCCCAGTAGAGACCCGGTCCGGTACCGAGTACCCTCGTCCCAGTGGGCTCGACAATTGTTTAGGCACATAGGGGCTCTATACACGACATGGTGTCCGCTAACAATTCCAATAGTTAGCGGACACCATGTCGCATATGGAGAGCCCCTGTGTGCCTAAACATTGAAGCTCCCCCACAAGTGACCCCATTTTGGAAACTAGACCCCCCAAGGAACATATCTAGATGCATAGTGAGCACTTTGAACCCCAGGTGCTTCACAAATTGATCCGTAAAAATGAAAAAAGAAAATTTGTGTGAAAAAAAGTACTTTTTCCTTCTTACGGATCATTTTGTGAAGCACCTGGGGGTTCAAAGTGCTCACTATGCATCTAGATGCATTCCTTGGGGGTCTAGTTTTCAAAATGAGGTCACTTGTGGGGGAGCTCCAATATTTAGGCACACATGGGCTCTCCATATGCGACATGGTGTCCGCTAATAATTCCAATTGTTAGCGGACACCATGTTGGGTATGGAGAGCCCCTGTGTGCCTAAAACATTAGAGCTCCCCCACAAGTGACCCTATTTTGGAAACTAGAGCCCCCAGGGAACTTACCTAGATGGGTTGTGAACATTTTGAACCCCAGGTGCTTCTCAAATTCATCTGTAAAATTGAATAAGTACTTTTTTTTCCACAAAAATTTTCTTTATTCATTTTTACAGATTATTTTGTGAAGCACCGGGGTGTTCAAAATGCTCACCACCCATTTAGATAAGTTCCCTGGGGGGTCTAGTTTCCAAAATGGGGTCACTTGTGGGGGAGCTCCAATGTTTAGGCACACAGGGGCTCTCCATACCCAACATGGTGTCCGCTAACAATTGGAGCAAATTTTTCAGCTCAAATTGTTAGCGGACACCATGTCGCGTTTGGAGAGCCCCTGTGTGCCTACACATTGGAGCTCCCCACAAGTGACCCCATTTTGGAAACTAGAGCCCCCAGGGAACTTATCTAGATGGTTGGTGAGCATTTTGAACCCCCACGTGCTTCACAAATTCATCCGTAAAAATGAAAAAGTACTTTTTTTTCCACACAAATTTTCTTTTAGCCTAAATTTTTTCATTTTCACATGGGGAACAGGATAAAATGGATCCTAAAAATTGTTGGGCAATTTCTCCTGAGTACACCGATACCTCATATGTGGTCATAAACCACTGTTTGGGCACACAGCAGGGCTCAGAAGGGAAGGAGCGCCATTTGACTTTTTGAATGGAAAATTAGCTCCAAAAGTCAAATTGCGCTCCTTCCCTTCTGAGCCCTGCCGTGCGCCCAAACAGTGGTTTATGACCACATATGAGATATCGATGTACTCAGGAGAAATTGCTCAACAATTTTTAGGATCCATTTTATCTTGTTGCAGCTAAGAATTGAGGCTAAAAGAACATTATTGTTGGAGAAATTAAAATGACCATTTTTTCCTTCCACTTTGCTTTAGTTCCCGTGAAGCACCTGAAGGGTTAATAATCTTCTTGAATGTAGTTTTGAGTAGCTTGAGGGGTGCAGTTTTTGGAATGGTGTCACTTTTGGGTGTTTTCTGTCATGTAAACCCCTCAAAGGGACTTCAAATGTGATATGGTCACAAAAAAATGGTTTTGTAAATTTTGCTGGAAAAATGAAAATATGCTGATGAACTTTGAACCTTATAACGTCCGAACAAAAAAAATTTTTTTTTCCAAAATTGTGCTTATGTAAAGTAGACATGTTGGAAATGTTATTTATTAACTATTTTGTGTCACATACCTCTCTGGTTTAGCAGAATAAAAATTCATAATTTGAAAATTGCAAAATTTTCAAACTTTTTGCCATATTTTTTATTTTTTCACAAATAATCGCAAAAATTATCAACCTAAATTTAATACTAACATGAAGCCCAATATGTCACGAAAAAATATTCTCAGAATCGCTAGGATTCGTTGAAGTGTTGCAGAGATATTACCTCATAAAGGGACACTCGTCAGAATTGACAAAAATGGCCTGGTCATTAGGGTCAAAATAGGCCCGGGGGTGAAGGGGTTAAAGGAACCACTTACTAGTTCCATAATACCACCAAAAATAGCCTGCCTTCTGGCGTCCACATTACTACACTTTTAAAAGGCGGTTATTAGGCTGAAGGCACACTGATCCCTCAAAAACGGCGCGTTTTTGAAGCGCGATATTGATGCGAGTTTGATGCGTGTAATAGTGCTAGTGCGGTGCTGGTGCGGTGCTAGTGGGGTGCTAGTGGGGTGCTAGTGCGGTGCTAGTGCGGTGCTAGTGGGGTGCTAGTGGGGTGCGTTTGAGATTTTTTCATTCCTACTGCGATCCGACAGACTAGCACCTTTTCCTGGTGTCAAAACTGCACTGATTTGCTGCCACTCATTTGTCAATGGCGTCACTTGTGGGGGAGCTCCAATGTTGAGGCACACAGGGGCTCACCAAACGCGACATGGTGTCAGCTAACAATTTGAGCTGATTTCCATTCAAATTGTTAGCGGACACCATGTCACGTTTGGAGAGCCCCTGTGTACCTCAGCATTGGAGCTCCCCCACAAGTGACCCCATTTTGGAAACTAGACCCCCCACGGAACAAATCTAGATGCATAGTGAGCACTTTGAAGCCCCAGGTGCTTCACAAATTGATCCGTAAAAATGAAAAAAATATTTTTCTTCCACAAAAATCTTATTTTTTTATTTTTACGGATCAAATTGTGAAGCACCTGGGGCTTCAAAGTGCTCACTATGCATCTAGATTTGTTCCTTGGGGGTCTAGTTTCCAAAATGGGGTCACTTGTGGGGAGCTCCAATGCTGAGGCACACAGTGGCTCTCCATACGCGACATGGTGTCCGCTAACAATTCCAATTGTTAGCGGACACCATGTCGCGTATGGAGAGCCCCTGTGTGCCTCAACATTTGAGGTCCCCCACAAGTGACCCCATTTTGGAAACTAGACTCCCCCAAGGAACAAATCCAGATGCTGCCACTTATTTGTCAATGGGGTCACTTCTGGGGGAGCTTCAATGTTTAGGCACACAGGGGCTCTCCATACGCAACATGGTGTCCGCTAACAATTGTTAGCGGACACCATGTTGCGTATGGAGAGCCCCTGTGTGCCACCAGCATTGCCACCAGCGCAAGGGCAACTGGAAGAGTTGGGGTACAGCACCAGAAAATGGCACCTCCAATGAATGCGCTATTTTCTGGGGTGGCTGTGGGTTGCAATTTGCAGCGTGGGGGGGCCCACAACATTTGGATATCTCCACGATGAGGATTGCAGCCCCCCAACTGCCAAGTTGTACCTGGCTGGCAACCAAGAATATGGCAAAGCTCCATGTCAGTTTATTGGTAGAAGTAATAAAAAAAAAAGACGTGGGGCTTCGCCATATTTTTGGTCCAGCCAGGTACAACTTGGCAGCTACGGACTGCCACCAACCCCCAGCTGCCTCGTTGTACCTGGCTGGCAACCAAAAATACAGCGAAGCCCATTTTTTTATTTCTAGAACAAATTCTAGAAAAAAAATTACGTGGGGCTCCGCCACATTTTTGGTCCAGCCAGGTACAACTAGACAGCCGGGGGCTAGAATCCGCAGCATGGAGAGGCTGACACATCACTTGCCTGCGCTTTGCAGGCTCGGGCTCCTCCCAGCTCTTTCTCTGTTAGAATCCCTCAAAATCACAGATCTGGACACAAAAATGGCATCCGGAGTTCACATCCGGGCCTGTCCGTTCTTGTCCATGGGGTCCTGCAAAACACAGAATCCCCACGGACAGGAAAAAATTGTGATGTGAAGGGGACCTTACCATTTGTGCAGTTACATACATACTATCCATTCTCAGGGGAGCAAATTGTAGAGACTCTTCACTGTCTCTTCTCTGGAAACTTACTCACCAAAGGCTTAGGAGGTCACCATCCTCCCACAATCACTCTTCCCAGGATAACACCGGAACCCAGCATCAAACTTAGGTGTAGGCTGGGTTGTACCCCTATTCCCCAGTAGATGTTTAACCATCTCCACCGGAAACATAGGAACAGGCCTGACCAACAGCAGAGAAAGTAGCACTCAAGCGCTTATCCTCAAGAGATGTCAGCGACTGAGAAACAGGTTTAGCGTGGTATGGATAGACCCTAATAAAATGATCAGCTTGACCACAAAAGAAACAAGACTCCCAACCTGATGAACAGCAGAAGGACTAGTAAGAGACGTTACATTCCCCAAGTGCTTAGGAACATTAGAAACCACAAGTGTGGGGCGTGGCCTAGGCAGTGGAAGAGATAGACGTGAGGAGAAACAGCTCCTGCACTAAGGCCACAGAAAACTGCCAAGATAAGCCCAGATTCCTGAGGGATCTGGGAGTTTTGTGCCCATCTGTGTACCTGCAGGAGAGGGGGCTTTGTTTGCCCTGGTGAGGACCCCCAGAACCTTGTCTGGAACCCCTGGAGGCGGCGGCGCTGCGGAGAACGCTGCAGACACAGAGGCGCCATATTTCTTCATAGATCCGCCTCGTGATTCTCCCTGCAGCTGACCCTGGAAAGGCAGTGGTGGAGACAGCGGTCCCCAGAAGGCAGCGGGCGGCATCCAGAAGACGCACCCGCCGCCGGAGAGAGGCGACTGGAGGGACCAGGTACCGGGGTGGAGAGGAGTGGCGGCGGGGGCGGAGTGGTGGGGGCTGTGGAAAGGTGGGGGAGCCTGGAAGGGACCCACCTGACAAGACAGCCCGGGAGACAGCGAGGGAGAGGATAGGAAGACTGAAGGCAGCAGAGCAGAGCGGAGTAACGGGGAGGGCTGTGAGACCTGCCCCCAGGCAAGCACCCACAAGGCGGCCGCCATTACAGAACTATTGCAGCGCCATTACACAGCCACTAAGCCTCCCATCCACCGGGACCCTGCCGGGGGGCATATCACTCCAAGACAACACATAGCATACAGCCATATTTATCAAAGGGGCACTGGAGTGATCTGAGAAGCACTTGTGGCTGCCACTGAACGGTTGTTAGATCGGCAAACACATTGGGAAACTCTCCCCTTCAGTTCAGGGACAGACTCCATCTTTAATTCACTGCATAAGCAACTTGCAGATTTGGGACACCACCTGGTGGGCACCTTGTGTTATTACCTAACTTTATATTGATAGAGCTTTGGCCTGCCACCTGGTGACCAGTTTGAGTCATCACACCCAGCTGACCCTCTCCCCATCCAGGAAACATAATATACAGTTGGATTGCACCATCTAGTGGCTCTTAGGAGTAGTTGCCAGCAATAAATTTCAACCCACTGACAAAGCCCAGAATGCTCTTTTTCCCTATAGAAGGAAACCAAGCAATGAATATGCTGTAATAATAGACTTTTAAACCTCGAGTGGTGGTAAATTGATGCCCGATCAACACTCTATAACAATGGTGCGCACACAAATGGGTCAGGTAAAAAGCTTAACGAGGCAAAACACAACGACAGGAGATAACAACCCCCAAGGGAAACGCGATAAATACTTAACAAAAAAGAAGGACTCTACAACATCCCAATCTAAAATAAAACTGCAAAATACACAACCTACCCAGGCTATGGGACACTCAGACTTAAGTATGGAGGACTCTGATTGCGAATCCATGACAGAAGAACCTTTAACTCCCTCATTCATGAGAAAACTACTGGCAGAAAATACAAAACAATTGTCAAGAGAGATTAACGCCCTACGCACGGATCTACAACACATGGGCCATAGAGTAGAGGCATTGGAGAGCAATCGGACAAATATCATAGATGCGTCACATACGTTGAAAGATCATGTCCTGGTCCACCAGAAACATCTTAATACCATCTTTCTATCAATAGAGGACCAAGAAAATAGGAGCAGACGCAAAAATGTCCGCCTGGGGGCATCCCAGAAGCTCTTAATAAAGTTTCAATGGAAATCTTTTCGAACACTCTAGGCCCCGACAAAGCTAATGTCATAATAATCGAACGAGTACACAGAGCATTAAGACCGAAGCCGGCCGCCGGAGACTCGCCAGAGATGTGATATGCGGGCTGCTCAGCAATCTTGATACAGCTGTTATCCTCAAAGGAGCAAGGGAAAACTCCCCATTAAGCTACGATGGGGCAACAATCCAGATCTATCAGGATATCTCCCCAGCTACGCTGGCAAAACGTACAATCCTTAAACCCTGACTGACGCTCAGGTTGCTAAGGGCCTTAGGTTCAGATGGCTCTTTCCGTTTGGCTTGGGAATATCTAAAGAAGGACGACAAATTACTATAAGAACTCCAGAAGATTTGTCAGAATCCTGGGAACCACTCCAGATCGAACCTTTAAAAATTCCATATTGGCTTCCTGTAGACATGGGTATGGACTTCCCAACACTAACCAGGCCGGCAGAGTGGTCCATCAAGAAGAAATCATCTTCCCCGAAATCAAAGAAGAACTCAAACAAAAGGGATCTCACTTGATTGCAAAATCGTGACTGAGTCCAGAAGGGACGTTATACTTTTTTTGTCTATTTTCTTACTTTTTATTTCTTGTAGACACAGGGACTGATGCTGATCGTCTCTTCTTGTGAAGCTCCAGTGACACAGAAAAGAACATCCTTAAGACTGTTGACGCCGGATGTACAAATTTATTGATCTTAATGGACCTACGTTTGAGACTCCCTTTTTCTCCCTTCCCTTGGTTCTCTTTCCTTTCCTCCCCCTGCCCTGCCCCTTCTTCTGCTTCTCCCCCTTATTACCCAATCCTTTATATCTACACTCTCCTTCTTTCCTTCCATCTGTACTCTGCTACATCGATCCTCTAAGTTAATAATATAAAAAATGGAAAGAGTCAGTTACGGATTACCAGTAGAGTAGATAAATTGAATGATCATGACTCCCGCCCCTTCCCGCCCTTTTAATCTTATCCTAACTAGCTGTAGTACCGGCTACGCCCGGTTAATAAACAACTGCTGTTAGCTATAACAAAATAGAATTTGAATATGTCATATAATGACCTGTAAGCAAATAGAAGTTGAGCTGTGATTGATTGCTATAGGCAGCCTAATAAATCTCCAGCCAATAGTAAACCTCCCCCTGGCTGGGCAGTATATTTACCTAACACATACACATAATAGCCAGCTCATGTGACTGACATCTGCCTTAATTCCTATATGGCACATGTGTTGCACATTGGCTGTTTTTAATCAGATGCTTATGTTTGGAAATTAAAGATAGCACGTATGAGGCGAGTTGTGTGAGGTGATTTGTGCACATCTGTGTCTGTCTGTGTGGGTGTGTGTCCCTGGGATGTGTGTATGTGTGTGTCCCTGTGGAGGTGAGTGCATGTGCCCTATAGGGTGTGTATGTGTGTGTGTCCCTGTGGGGGGGTCTGTGTGGTGTGTGTCTCTGGTAATAGTTTGGGACTAGTAGCAGTGTAATTAGACAGTGGTGTGTAGCCCATTGTGGGAAACACACTACACCGCCTGTCTAGTTCAGACTAATTTTAACTGCACCTAACCCAGGTAATAGTTTGGGCTAATACCACTGTTGGCCACTTAGCTCTGCTCGATTTCCATTTAAATTTTTTTCTCTAACAACTGCAAAGTTGCCAATTTGGTCACATGTAAAATGAGTGGCACAAGGCCTGCTGCTGGTGGAAAGGGGAATCGGCGTGGTGGAAAGGGCAAAAAAGTTTGTGTCCGTGGGGTAGGTGGTAAAGCAACAGTTGCGTCTGCTGAAGAAAGACCATCTTCCAGCCAAAGTAAGATGTCTACTTATTTCCGTGGACAATCTGATATGATCCCTGTCTTACGGACACGACCATCGATACCTATTGTAGATGAGGCACAAAAACATCAGGTGCTTGAATGGATCTCAAGTGCTCCATGAAGTAGCCTCTCCTCCACCTCAACTTCAACATCCCAAATCCTCCAGTCCTCTAAAGGTGTCAACCCAATCACACTTGCTTCCTCTCAGCTCCCAAGTCTACAGCCGTCCTAATGAGTATGCGGTAACACAGATGGTTGAGTCTCCAGAGCTGTTCAGTCACACTATAACCGGGGAATCAGAGGTCTTCTCCAAAGCTGCAGTGAGTCCAGACGAGGAAATGATCTGCACTGATGCACAGAAGCTTTGTGAGTCGGATCCATGCCCAGATGAAGAAGGTTCTAAACATAATGTAGACCCTCATTCCCAAACTGTCACTCCTCTTGGTGGAGACAATGAGGAAGATGCTGATGAGACTAAGATACTTGATTGGACCGACAACTTAACTTTTCAGTCAGGGCAGGAAGAGGTTGTCTCTGAGGACGAGGGGTGTGATAAACACACAGGGTGATGATGAGGTTGGAGATCCCACTTACTATCAACCCACAGTCAGCCAGTCAATGAGGTTAGCAGAGGAGGTGGAGGAGGATGCTAGTGACGACGAGGTTAGGTTGCTCCTTCGTGGACAGAGACGGAGTACTGGAAGCACGTCAACAACAGCATCTGCAGCCACAACTCTGCCTCTGAGCAGAAGTTGTGGTGGCTCTGCAGGTCGCATGGGCTATAAGCCTTGCCTAGCCTGGGCCTTTTTTGACTTCGCCAAGGATCACCCAACTCACGTGATCTGTAAAGGTACCTTTACACGCGGCAACTTTTCTAGGAATTTCACTGGCAACTTATTGGTTGCAGTGAAATCATGGAGCTATTGTTCCATTTGTACACAGCAACAAGATAGAACAATGTGTCCATGATTTCACTGCAACCAGTAAGTTGCCAGTGAAATTCCTACAAAAGTTGCCGCGTGTAAAAGTACCCTAAGATTCGTCACCAATCTCTGAGTCGAGGCCAAAAACTCAATAGTTTGAGTACTTCATGCATGAACCGTCACATGGATATGAAGCACAAGTCGAAGTGGAAATCTCACTGCTACAATACCGGCTAGCGGGGCGGGCCTACCACCGTCCCATCAAGTGCAGGCATGTGCTCTTCATCCTCTGTGACTGTCGGGACAGCTGTCACTCATGCTTTTGGACGCAAACCTTCCACGTCTTCCCCTGCAACAGGCAGTGTGATTGCCAGGTCGTCACTTGTTTTTGAAGTGGAAAATGCTGCTGGTGTTGAGCTCTCTTAGACATCGAGAGCACCACCTTTGGATGAAGGCAACATTATATCTGCGCCTGCACCTCCCTCACAGACCAGCAGTTTGTCAGGGACACCCTACTCAACCCCGTGTCAGCACAGCAGCCAGCCCTCCGTCCCTCAGATGTGGACAACTAAAAAACCATTTCCTCCTAGCCATGACAAAGCTAAGCAGTTGAATTTCCCCGTCTGCAAGGTGTTGGCTACAGAAATGCTGCCTTTCTGCCTTGTGGACACAGAGGATTTTAGAGACATTATGTCCATTGCAGTGCCTCAGTACCAGATGCCCAGTCGCCACTACTTCTCCAAGAAGGGCGTGCCTGCGCTTCACCAACATGTCACAGACAACATCACCTTTCCTTGAGAAATAAAGTGTGACAGGGTGCATTTCACTACAGACACTTGGACCAGTACGCATGGACAGGGGCGTTATATGTCGGTGACTGGGCACTGGGTAACTATGGTGAGAGCTGGAGAAGGGTCTGCTGTACAAGTCTTGCCGTCCCCACGAGTTGTGTTTCAATCTTCAGTGCGTAGCAGTTCCTCACTGCTTCTGCCTCCTCAACCTTGCCTCGGTCCTCCACCTGCGCCCAAAGCCTGTCTGGTAATGCCACCCGCGTTGTAACTGTGCTCAAGGAATCCAGCACACCTTACTATGCTGGCAGCAGGGCTCAAAGGCATCAGGCGGTGTTTACCTTGAAATGTCTGGGAAATGTGAGTCACACAGCTGAGGAGTTGTGGTCAGCTCTGGAGACCGAGTTTCAGCAATGGTTGTCTCCACTCAACCTGCAGCCAGGGAAGGCCGTGTGCGACAATGCTGCAAACCTGGGTGCGGCCCTTCGCCGGGGCAATGTGACATACATATCTTGTATGGTTCATGTGTTGAACCTGGTTGTCCAGCAATTTTGTGACACACTATTACGGCCTAGATGGGCTTCTGCAGAGGGCATGGTCGCTGTGTGCTCACTTCCAGCGTTCGCATCCCACAGCTCAAAGACTTGCATCACTCCAGAAGTCTTTCAGCCTGTCGGTTCACCATCTAAAATGCAATGTGTCGACACTCTGGAATTCCACTCTGCACATGTTGCAGCGACTGTGGCAGCACCGCCGAGCCCTGGTGCAATACGTTATGACGTATAGCCTGGGACAACGAGATCCAGAGGTGGGGCAGATCATGCTGCTGGGGTGGTCTCAGATCAAGGACCTATGAACCCTTCTGCAGTTTCAAAATGGCACTTTCTGATCCTTCTTTCCCCAGTCATCTGGTAATGGATAAGGCACTTGTTCCTGTGTATATTTCCACATACCTTCTCTTATGACCAGCATCTTCACGTTGAATTTCCAGGACTGATAATTCTGATTGGTGAGACTTTGCACTGAGAACTTGCAGTGATCCCTGCTTGTGCATATCTTCTCTGTTGCACTGCTGCTGTTGCTTCTGTTGCTGTATTAGTCTTCTGTGTTACTCTGTGTTCTGTGTCACTCCTGGGGTTCTGTATCACGCTGGAGTTCTGTGTCACGCTGGGCCCATAACCTATTGGCAGCGGATCATTCAGGATACACTGAAAGCGTGTTGACAACAGAACTTAGCTTTAATTAGCAAAAAACAGGTACAGATATCAAGGGCTTTGTGGACACAGGAATATACATCTTAAATGTCCCTTTGCAGCATCAGCAAGCTGCTGTGCTTCTCTTCACATGCACAGACACAGGAAACTGGTTAAAGTCACATGGTATTTCCTGTGTGTGAGCCTCTGGTAGTGTTTCTTTTTTAAACTAATGTGAGGTAGCGACCCAGGGAACACGCTTGCTGCATGACGACACGAACACGTGCTTATAATTTTTCAATGACTACCCGTTTATTTTTCACCTACACATATCAAACCGGGTAGCATATCAAACATTGAACATAAGCATGTAGCGACCGGTGGTAAGGCCGCGGGTGTGTGTGTATGATCTTTCTCAACAGAATCCCCATACTCAGGTTTAACCGATAATAACGTTTCTTTACTGGCAAACATGTTTATATCACAGTCAACCGAACTATATGCGCACTTGTATATATTAGAGTCTCTGGATCTTCACTTCTTCCGGGTACGCCGCAAGAAAAGAAAAAAACACAACAATGAAGGTATCTTTCCCTAACTTACCCTAAAATCACGTACCAGTCTATCACAGAAGAAGATGTCGCTCCCACGTAGCAGGCCTGGGGATCTCCTGTCTTCTTCTTTGGTCTCCTTCCGCAGGTAACAGAATCTTTCTTTATTAGTCTCTCCCAGTAACATAGTAACATAGTAACATAGTAACATAGTAACATAGTAACATAGTAACATAGTTTTTAAGGTTGAAGGAAGACTTTAAGTCCATCTAGTTCAACCCATAGCCTAACATGTTGATCCAGAGGAAGGCAAAAAAAAACCCATGTGGCAACACTAATCTCCACATTGGGGAAAAAATTCCTTCCTGACTCCAGATACGGCAATCAGACTAATTCCCTGGATCAACGCCCTATCAAAGAATCTAGTATGTATAACTAGTAATATTATAGTTTTCAAGAAAGGCATCCAGGCCCCTCTTAAATGTTAGTAGTGACTCACTCATTACAACATCATGTGGCAGAGAGTTCCATAGTCTCACTGCTCTTACAGTAAAGAATCCGCGTCTGTGATTATGATTAAACCTTCTTCCCTCCAGACGTAGAGGATGCCCCCTTGTCCCAGTCTCAGGCCTAAGAGTAAAGAGATCATTAGAAAGGTCTCTGTACTGCCCCCTCATATATTTGTACATTATTATAAGATCACCCCTAAGCCTTCGTTTTTCCAAGCTAAATAACCCCAAGTTTAATAACCTGTCTTGGTATTGCAGACCCCTTAGTCCTCTAATAACTTTTGTCGCTCTTCTCTGGACCCGCTCTAGTTCAGCTATGTCTTTCTTATACACCGGAGACCAGAATTGTACACAGTATTCTAAGTGTGGTCGCACTAGTGACTTGTATAGAGGTAAAATTATGTTCTCCTCATGAGCATCTATGCCTCTTTTAATACATCCCATTATTTTATTTGCCTTTGCAGCAGCTGCCTGACACTGGCCACTAAATGTGAGTTTGTCATCTACCCATACACCCAGGTCTTTTTCAGTGATAGTTTTGCCCAGTGTTTTATAATGAAGCACATAATTATACCCTTTGTTTCCTCTGCCCAAGTGCATGACTTTACATTTATCCCCATTAAAGCGCATTTGCCATTTAGCAGCCCAAGCTTCTAGTTTACATAAATCCTCCTGTAATATAAAATTGTCCTCCTCTGTATTGATTACCCTGCAGAGTTTAGTGTCATCTGCAAATATTGAGATTCTACTCTGTATGCCCCCTACAAGGTCATTAATAAATATATTAAATAGAAGCGGGCCCAACACTGACCCCTGTGGTACCCCACTGTTAACTGTGACCCATTCTGAGTGTGTTCCATTAATAACCACCCTTTGTTTCCTATCACTAAGCCAGTTCTTAACCCACTTACACATATTTTCCCCTATCCCCATTGCCCTCATTTTATGTATCAACCTTTTGTGTGGCACCGTATCAAAAGCTTTTGAAAAGTCCATATACACCACATCCACTACATTTCCTTGGTCCAGTCCAGAACTTACTTCTTCATAGAAGCTTATTAGATTAGTTTGACAGGAACGGTCCCTCGTAAAACCATGTTGATAATGGGTCATGAGGTTATTTTTGTTCAGATACTCCAGTATAGCATCTCTTAGAAAACCCTCTAGGATTTTACCCACAGTAAAGGTTAAGCTTACTGGCCTATAATTTCCAAGTTCAGTTTTTGTCCCCTTTTTGAATATTGGCACCACATTTGCTATACGCCAGTCCTGTGGTACAGACCCTGATATTATGGAATCTTTAAATATTAAAAATAATGGTCTATCTATGACAGTACTTAATTCCTGCAGCACTCTGGGGTGTATCCCATCTGGGCCCGGGGATTTGTCAATTTTAGTGATTTTTAGACGATGCCGTACTTCCTCTTGGGTTAAGCAGGTGACGTTTAATTGAGAATTTTTGTTATCACTGATCATATTGTCTGTCATGGGATTTTCTTGTGTAAATACTGTTGAAAAAAAGTCATTTAGCATATTTGCTTTTTCCTCATCCTCATCCACCATTTCACCCAGACTATTTTTAAAGGGGCCAACACCATCATTTTTTAGTTTCTTACTATTTATGTAGTTAAAAAATATTTATTTGGGATTCTTTTTACTTTCTCTGGCAATGAGTCTCTCTGTCTCAATCTTTTGCTGCCTCTCAGGGCACACCGAGCAGCAGGAGGGATCCCACAGCAGCACAGAAGTCTCTCTCAGTCTCGGGGGCACCCCGAGCAGTAGGAGGAAGATCACGGCAGTACAAATGGCTCCCTTATGTCGGTCACGGCCCCTGCACATGCACTCCGGGTGCTCGGCGGGCAAGGCTTTGCAGAGCGGCCAGAGTCACAGCACCAAAGTCCAGTGGCCCAGGATCAGTCACGGGGGCTTCTGCGGGGTGATTTTTCCGGCAAGGTGTAGCAAAGTAGCCCTCTTTCAACAGACATCCACAGGCAGGTCTTCCCTGGCTCAGCTCTTGATCTGCACTGACTTCCTGCTGCTCTCTCTTCCTGAGTAAACACATTTGCTGAAAAGGGAATTTCCCACTTCCCTGCGTTTGTTTCAGCACTTGTCCACAAGGGGCAGTAGAGGACTGTGCACAGTTCATTTCCATATCCATTTCTATGATACAATCTGAATTGCTCACCTCACTACAAGCACATCACATAATACATTACATTACACTAGAATAGCACATCACCTAATACATTACATTACACATTACATTACATATAACATAGGACACCTACATTCACCATAACTATCACTGGGACCTTTGTGACCTAACCGTCAGTCCCAATGGCGGATAACTCGTGGATACCTCATGCATGGCCCTTTCATCATCAGCCATCATGAGTCATCCACGATACACCACCTTTCCTTTAATCACCCAGGGTAATTTTACATAAGCCCTGTTGATCCATCACCCAGGGTAATTTTACATACGCCCTGATGATACGCATAACATTTACATAATAAATAGTTATCCACACTTATCCACGGGCCCTGTGGGTCCCAATGGCAGTACCAGCCGCCTGGCTTTATTTACCCAGCTCAACACTTTAATACTAACCCCTAGTACAGGCTTCAGCCTCACTGGGGCCTTACACACCGCATGTGATCCATCATACACATCCATGGATCACATACACGCTCACAGCCCATCATACTACATTCATGGACTGTGGCTCCCCTGGGTCCATAACAGGGATTGAGCAACCTGAGTAACCGGGTAAACCATGTGTCACCAAGGGCCCCTTACCGGACGTGTTTCGTCCCACATCTGGAGCCGAGCGCCCTCCAGGATCAGCCTTGGTTCCACACTCTAGGAGCCCTCCTAACCCCTGCATCTGGCCACAGGTTCACACACGCGCTGGGTCTCTCCCACAGACAGCATACCTGGCCCTTTTACCTAAGCCATCATATACTTCCATGGCACTTTTACAAAAGCCATCTACAGCCCTGTTCACACAGGTCTCATACGTGCTGCTACACTGTGGATAGCCTTCACACACATTCATCAAAGATCAACGGGACCATAGCACGACCCATGGTCGGTCCCACTGGCGTCTGCGACCGCCTGGCTCTCAAGCCGTACGCGGTCTCACAATACCTGGTATGGTACACAGTTCACACTAGCATACGAAAACTGCTGTCTTACCAGTCACGGATCTGGGTCTAGCAACCTGAGTCACGGGTGCCCCACGTCCAGACCAGCGTCCACCTAGTTCAGCCACAGGTTCCCCACTGCAGGAGCCATAACGCAGTTCCCGGCTACCTATCTGCACACAAGCAACAGAGTGTCAGGAGACTCCCATATGGAGAAGGGTCGGTCTCCTCCGGGACGTGTTTCGCCCCATGCATGGACAAGCACCCTTCCATCTCAGTCATCTGGTCTGCACTGAGCTCCAGTCAACTCCTGCCTCCTCTCTCTGTTGTCTCTGTCTTGTTCTGATTCACACAGCACCTGGATAGCTCTTATCGTAGCTGCCACACCCACACTGAAACACCCACCTAACACGCCCACACTGGCTGTTAGCATTTAGCACACCTTGCTCTTTCAGCCGCTCATTGGTCTCATGATTACTTTAGCAATTAACACACTGTGTACCGGACAGGATTACAGCACTCACTCTCTGCTGTTAGCTCACAGTAAAACCAGCTCATGTGCACAGGTTCCTAAGCCGGTAACCCATGTGATGCACCCCAGTTATCGGACCATGCCGGCCGTGCCTCACACTAACTTTACTGACAATGCACAAACTTAGCAATTCAACACTTACACATATAGGATTGGAGTTCTTGCACTTAACATATTCCAACAGTTCGGGAATAAAATTTCTCACAGCTACTTGTATAATAAAGAATTAGAGAATAGAATTTTTATAGGTTGTAATGGGATCTTCAGATAGGTGAAGCAAAATTAAGGCTGGGGTCAGGGGTTTGGTGTAATTGGCAACATGTCTCATCATCTCCTCTACCCCCTGCCAGAATGGTTTGAGTGCCTCGCAATCCCAAAAAATGAGAATAAGCGAGCCACGTTCTTTCCCACATCTCCAGCATTTCACATCTGCCTCAGGGTACATAGCATGAAACCTTTCCAGCACTGTATACCACCTTGAAAAAAATTTATATCCCGCCTCTTGGTGTTTGGAGCATATGGAGGTGCTATGAGCGAGGACGCAGATGCGAGATATTTGCTCCTCAGAAAATTTGATATTTAGGTCAGACTCCCATTTCGATATAAAGTTAGGAGGATGCTGACCCGGTGGGGACATCAACATTGAGTAAACCCAGGAAAGTGTATGTCTAGCAGTTTCCGAGCTGGTGCATAATATCTCATAGGGTGTTTTGGGGTGGTCAAAGCAGTGTGGTAGTGAGCATAGGTAATGACATAGTTGAAAACACCTCCACCATCCCAAGGGGGTAAGGTTACTCCATGTTCTGAGAGTAGGTAGTGAAGGCCAGTCATTCGCTTCGCCAAAGGACTCAAACCTTGTCCCTTCTTGCCTCAATCCAGCCTCGAAACACCTCATCCCGGAGGGCAGGGGTAAGAATGGGCAGCTTTACCATCTGAGAAAATAAAGAGCCTCATCCACAACTACCACAAAAGATGCCATTGATGTTAGAGAGAACAATACACGTTATTAAGAACTGGGGTATGTGAACTTTTGATCAGGGTCATTTGTATATTTTTCATTGTCATTATGATTTAAAAAGAGAAAACACAGTAGTTTGACAATAAATGGCTTCACCCAATCACTAACTATGAGTGGAAAAAAAGTTTGTGTTACCATTCATATTCTCTGAAAAAAGGCCAAGAAAGCAAAAAAAAATCTCTCAGGGTATGTAAACATTTGAGTACAACTGTATGTGAACCTCCGCCCCACTCATCTCTTTGACTGTTCACAAAAACCTGGTCCTGTCATGGTCTATTATTTCACAGTAGGGGAGAGTGCGTGGTGAGAGAGCCTGCAACAGTGGGAGAGCGCATGGTAGTGAAGAGATCGCACTGGGGGGAGAGCGCATGGAGGAGAGAGACCGCACCAGGGAGAGATCGCATAGGGGGGAACAAAACCACACCAGAGTAGAGCACATTGGGAAGAGAGACTGCACCGGGGGGAGAGACAGCACACCTGGGGAGGTAGAGCGCACTCCTCACTGAATATTGTGAAATTCCTCCCAGGCAATGCAGCCTTGGTCTACTATGGGATTAGGGATGGGCGAATCTACTCGCTAGGACTCGTTACTCGGCGAGTAGTAAGGGACTCGCAGGACTCGGTACTCTGCGAGTTTCCCAGTGATTACTCGCACGAGTCCAATGCAAATCAATATCAATCCTAGTTTTGTCAGAAACACTGACAAAACTAGGATTGCCATTGTTTGCATTAGACTCGCGAGTAATCACTGGCTACTGTGCCAGTGATAGCAGGGAAACTCGCAGATAACTGCTGTTTCTTTGGGAGCCAGTCCAGCTGTCTTCTCTGTGCAGCTCCAGGGTCCTAGAGCCCGCCTGCTGCCTGATGTAGCAGTGCTGAGATTGTTCTCAGTCTGCTCATTCCCTGTGTACAGACATGAATGTCTGTGCACAGAGATGATGTAGCAGTGCTGAGATTGTTCTCAGTCTGCTCATTCCCTGTGTACAGACATGAATGTCCGTGCACAGAGATGATGTAGCAGTGCTGAGATTGTTCTCAGTCTGCTCATTCCCTGTGTACAGACATGAATGTCTGTGCACAGAGATGATGTAGCAGAGCTGAGATTGTTCTCAGTCTGCTCATTCCCTGTGTACAGACATGAATGTCTGTGCACAGAGATGATGTAGCAGAGCTGAGATTGTTCTCAGTCTGCTCATTCCCTGTGTACAGACATGAATGTCTGTGCACAGAGATGATGTAGCAGAGCTGAGATTGTTCTCAGTCTGCTTATTCCCTGTGCATAGACATCTATATTTATGCACAGGGGATGTAGCAGAGAGGACATCGCGTTTTGGACTGCGTCGGACGGAAGAGGATTTTTTTAATTAAAGATGGAGTCCCTAATGGCTTTTTTTTTTATTTCTAATAAAAAATTTTCCTTGTGTTGTGTTTTTTTTAAAACAATTTAATAGAAATTCATGGTGGTCATGTCTAATATTGTCGTGACCGCCATAAATTTCGGGCTTAGGGCCAGCTGATAATACAAAGCTGGCCCTAACCTCTTTATTACCCAGCGTGCCACCGCTACCAGGGCCGCTGGAAGAGCAGGGTTCAGCGCCAGAGGATGGCGCTTCAATGAACGCGCCATCTTCTGGGGCGGCTGCGGGCTGCAATTTGCAGCGGGGGGTGCCCAGAAAGCTTGGGCATCCCTGCGCTGCGGATTCCAGCCCCCAGCTGCTTAGCTGTACCTGGCTAGACATAGAAATTGCGCGGAGCCCCACGCATTTTTTTTTAATTATTTCATGAATTTCAGAGTCAGAGTCAGAGTCTCAGAGTCAGAATCTCAGAATTTCATGAAATAATTTAAAAAAAATGCGTGGGGCTCCGCGCAATTTCTATGTCTAGCCAGGTACAGCTAAGCAGCTGGGGGCTGGAATCCGCAGCGCAGGGATGCCCAAGATTTCTGGGCACCCCCCGCTGCAAATTGCAGCCCGCAGCCGCCCCAGAAGATGGCGCGTTCATTGAAGCGCCATCCTCTGGCGCTGAACCCCGCTCTTCCAGCGGCCCTGGTAGCGATGGCACGCTGGGTAATAAAGAGGTTAGGGCCAGCTTTGTATTATCAGCTGGCCCTAAGCCCGAAATTTATGGCGGTCACGCCAATATTAGACATGACCGCCATGAATTTCTATTAAATTGTTTTAAAAAAAACACAACACAAGGAAAAATTTTTATTAGAAATAAAAAAAAAAGCCATTAGGGACTCCATCTTTAATTAAAAAAATCCTCTTCCGTCCGACGCAGTCCAAAACGCGATGTCCTCTCTGCTACATCCCCTGTGCATAAATATAGATGTCTATGCACAGGGAATAAGCAGACTGAGAACAATCTCAGCTCTGCTACATCATCTCTGTGCACAGACATTCATGTCTGTACACAGGGAATGAGCAGACTGAGGACAATCTCAGCTCTGCTACATCATCTCTGTGCACAGACATTCATGTCTGTACACAGGGAATGAGCAGACTGAGAACAATCTCAGCTCTGCTACATCAGGCGGGCTCTAGGACCCTGGAGCTGGGGCAGCCAGAACACAGAGAAGACAGGATCTTATCTGTGCGAGTCAGCGATTACTTACAAAGTAAACTAGCAATGCAAATAAATGACACAACTAGGATTGCTTCAGGCTGAAGCTTCCCAGACACATCTGCGATTTGTAAATCTCACACTACTCGCTATTACTCGCTTCCCCATTCATTAACATTGGACTCGCTAGACTCGCAACGAGTAGCGAGTCCTGGGCTCGGACTCGCTAGAGTCAAGCGATTCCGAGTAATTTAGGATTCGCCCATCACTATATGGGATATCAAACAGGACATGCTCATTTTCCAAGTGTCACCCTGCGACAAACCCTTCACCAAATGAGGAGTCTTATCGCTCATAAACATCACCTATGATTCTTTTGGCTTTTTACCAAGCATCACTATTCAAGGCAAGATACTGCAGAGACCAGGGGCGGACCCAGACTGTAGTGGGCCCCGGTGCAAGAAAATTTTTGGGGGCCCCCCCCGCCCCTCATAGTGGCAACAAAGTAATGTAAACATATAGATTGTAATATTTATTTACAACGCAACCCTCAAAGAGCCCTGCATAAAGTATAAAGGCTTCCTCACACCCCTCCAAATATTATCATGCCCCACAAGAGCCCTCCAGATATATTAAAATGGCTTCCATATTATATAATTGGCAATATATATTTTAATACATCATCCATAGTCCTCCATATATTATAATGCATTCCACGACCCTCCATATATTATAATACACCCGCATAGCCCTCCATATAGTATAAGGCAGTCCCATAGTCCTCCATATAGTATAATGGGCCCTCATATTCCTCCATATAGTATATTGCACCCCATACTCCTCCTATGTTATATTGCACATTACATAGTCTCCCATCACTGTATTCACGGGTTAAAAAAAAAAAGTAAATACTCACCTCTCTTCTTGCTGCTCCACTCTGCACGTATCAGCACAGGGGCACTCAGTGATGACATCATCGTGCCCCACCATGCTGAGCTGCAAAAAGCAGACAGCTCAGCCAGGACTGGGGTGAAGAATGCTGCCGGCAGAGGCAGCCGGGACTATAGGAACGGGAGCGGCATCCGCAGGGAACTACCACTGGCGCACAGACACCTTGTACGCACGTGGCTCCGCTCCAAATGCCTTGTAGACACGCGGCTCCGCTCCACATGCCCTGCGCACACGCCTGCACTCCGTACACATGCGGCTCCTCTACAAGACGCCCCAGCATATGCGGCTCCACTCCATCCACCTTATGCACACGCGGCTTTACTCCATATGTCCCGCACATGTGGCCCTGCCTCATACTCACGCGGCTCTGCACACACGTGGCTCCGCTCCGTACACCTCGTACATACTCGGGCTCTGCTCCATACACCTCATACACTCGGCTCTGCTCCGTACACCTGCGGCTCAGCTCCGTACACCTGCGGCTCAGCTCCGTACACACTCGGCTCCGCTACGTACACACTCGGCTCCGCTACGTACACACTCGGCTCCGCTACGTACACACTCGGCTCCGCTATGTACACACTCGGCTCCGCTATGTACACACTCGGCTCCGCTACGTACACACTCGGCTCCGCTACGTACACACTCGGCTCTGCTCCGTACATCTTGTACACACTCAGCTCCGCTCCGTACACCACGTATACACTCTGAACTCCGCTCCATACACCTCATACACACTCGGCTCTGCTACATCCACACTGTAAATCCCTCCTGACATAAACTTCATCTCATCCAGCACCATGACAACCAGCACAGCAGAGTCCTGCATACACTGAGGAGCTGATCATGTGACCACTGACTCCTCCCCTCAATGTGACATCATCACAGGTCCTGTAAAAGCATAAAAGCAGTGTACAGAGCAGCAAACCCCCCATCCCCCCCGGGTCTGTCCTCAGCCTGTGCCCTGTCTTTGGTCCCTTTCCTTGTACCTGGGTCCTTGTGCAGAGCTGTGTCCCCTCATCTGCTGCTGCTGCTGCTGATACTGAACAGCCATCAGCCATGTGGAGAGAATTTCAGAGGCCCGCGCGCATTGCCAGGATTGGTTGAGTGAGGTCCTCCCCACAGTGCAGGAGAGGTCACATGACTCACTCTCTGCACTGTGATTGGGGCTCTGTCCTCGCTCCTGAGCTGCTGTGAGGGGCGTGGCCGGCAGCTAGAAGAGGCGTGGCTGGCAGCATGTCGGCTTATGGTGGGTTTACACGCCGCGATATCGGCGTCCAACTCCGACCCAACTCCGACAAAAAGTCACGTGGGTCGCGAGTTGGAGCCGATATCGGGCGCGCGTTGTACGGTTTGAGCGTACAACGCGATCCTGGAACGATGCCAAAACGATATCGGAGTTGAATAGCAGAGCTATTCAACTCCCCGATATCGGATGGCCGTTGTAGCAGGATCGCTGCGTGTGACAGCCCAACTCCGATGCGTACTCGCACCTCACCCATTAACTCCCATGTTAAATGGTCGTTACTGGTTGGTGGGCGTACACATCGGAGGGACGTTGTTTCCCGATATCGCAGCGTGTAAACCGGCGATGCGATATCGGGAAAAGCGCTCAAAAAATGCGCGCTCCCGCGGCGTTGCCTCCGATATCGCGCCGATATCGGGACGTGTAACCCCACCATCATTCTCCGTGCCTTGAGGGGGGCCCCCTAGCCTGTCGGGGCCCTGGTGCCGCTGCACCAGTGGCACCACGGTAGGTCCGCCCCTGGCAGAGACTGCTTACTGCTAAGAACACTGGAAACTCTGCTGCCATCCCAGAAAATGACACAGCTGAGAAACATGGAAGAATTCTCTGAAGATCTTAGAACACTACCAAGTACCACATTGTTATTCTTTGAAGATGTTTCCAGCTGCATCAGGAAAGAAATCTACATCTTTTCTGATGCATCTACAGAGGCCATACTTGCAATAGCCTATCTGAAGACCTCAGAAGCCATCAACTAATTACATTGCTGTTTTGTCCCGGGTAGGATCAATCCTGCTCCAAAACCGGTACATTCCATTCAAAGCCTTGAAGTCTGTGCTGCTGTGCTAGCAGTAGAAACTGCATTCCTGAGCAGTGGCACCTCATCTTCACTGGCCTGCGTCCAGCTGTTCAAAGTATAGGACTCTGAGCTGCATGTATCCTTGGTGACAACAAATGGCTGTAACCTTCAAGTTTGCTATATGAGTATCCATTCTCAATCAATGCCAACAGTGACTGTGAACTCAAGGAATTAGAGTCTGGCAAAAAGCTCAGAGCAGTCATCTCCACATGTTCATCAGTAGTGCAAAGGTTGAAGGTGAAACTTCATTGCTTTGGACATGTCTCGATCTGGTCATCCATCGTGCAGGACATTAGTGGTCTGATGTACATCGTTCACATGAAATAAGACATTGCTTATGGACACAGCCTACAGCGGGATGTACACATTCTCATACTTACGTGTCAGAACATGGAACTTTTCCCATTGGATTGAACTTTAAATAGTCTCCATTGGTGGAAGAGTTTGCACATTGTGGCTTCATCAATACGAAGATGGGTTTTTCTTTTCAACTTGATTTTCTACTTTTGTGGACTACAAGTCATCATACACAAGTTTTGACTTTGGAACTGTTTGCATTTTATTGTTGCACGTGTGTGTTTCTTTTTTGTCTTTTAGTATCCAAGAGCGGCAGTGAACATTGATGAAGACTTCGCGTCGTGCCTGGGCATTGTGAAATCTAAAGATTTCAGGCAGGGAGCGTCATGTCTCATGACTTGGGAATTATTCAATGCTATATTGCTATGTATTGTTTACCTGTACACTGTGCTATATATTTGACTTCTTTAGTATTTTGTTCCTCCCCTCTTACTGTAGTTGCCATGATGTCAGTAACCCCTCCCTTCTTCTCTATGTTATGTTGCTGCCAGCCATCTTAGATCTAGGCACATGTCTTTCTGCTCTGTAAAAATCATCCTTTTTTACCTGCTGTACTGACCATAAATATAATCTAATCAGTTGAAAAACAACCACTTCTCTGAAGACTTTATGCATGCATTATCCAGTCAATTTTAACATGACACGTGAGTACATGGTCCATCTATTATATAATTGCCGTAGCGACTTCCGTCGCGACCGGCGCTACTTCCTGTGGCTTTGTTCGCGTAGCTGCGAACTTTCTCCAGGACTCTGTCCGGGACTCGCGAAGCAATGCCCGCAAAGCGGGCATTGCGAGCAGTAAACGAGCGCACCCCCACCCCCACCACCACCAAGTCCTCACACATGGCATGTTTACATAAGACATCACATAGTAACAAGAATACAGTCAGTCCCAAAGTCAGCTGTGACCACCTGGCCCTGGAGCCGTACTCGGTCTCTCACACCGCACATCTGACCGCCTGGCCCTTGGACACTGGCTGCCATGCACACATCAGGTGCACTAGCATGGAGCTGGCAGGCTCCCATCACTTACCCACTGGGGACGGATCACTTCCAGCACCTCCGCACATGGCAGTAGTCTGGACTTCTGAATCTCATCGTCCTCTCCTCACTCAGACACCTGGCAGGTTCCTATCCAGCCTGCTCACTCACACCTGCAACCCAGTGAGTCAATCAGCACATCTTTACTCACACACAGACCTGAGATGTGATTAACCCCCTGTGCACCATTCAGGTTTAGCCCAGCAAAGCACTCATCCCCACAGTTCAGCCGCTCATTAGGCTCATGAATGTATCGGATCTTTAGCACTCACACTCAGCTGTTTTACTCAGCTCATGAAAACCCTTCAGCTGTTAACCCCTGTACATCGGACAGCTTTCACACACCACACACAATCAGGAAAACCGGCCCATGTGAACACAGACCTGCATTGATAACCCGTGTGATGCACTCGGCCAGGGGCCACATCACCACACCTCATTTTCTCCGCACAGCAAAGCACTCATCCCCACAGGTTCAGCCGCTCATTAGGCTCATGAATGTATCGGATCTTCAGCACTCACACTCAGCTGTTTTACTCAGCTCATGAAAACCCTTCAGCTCTTAACCCCCTGTACATCGGACAAGTTTCACACACCACACACAATCAGGAAAACCGGCCCATGTGAACACAGACCTGCATTGATAACCCGTGTGATGCACTCGCCAGGGCCACATCACCACACCTCACTTTCTCCGCACAGCAAAGCACTCATCCCCACAGGTTCAGCCGCTCATTAGGCTCATGAATGTATCGGATCTTCAGCACTCACACTCAGCTGTTTTACTCAGCTCATGAAAACCCTTCAGCTCTTAACCCCCTGTACATCGGACAGGTTTCACACACCACACACAATCAGGAAAACCGGCCCATGTGAACACAGACCTGCATTGATAACCCGTGTGATGCACTCGGCCAGGGCCACATCACCACACCTCACTTTCTCCGCACAATAAAGCACTCATCCCCACAGGTTCAGCCGCTCATTAGGCTCATGAATGTATCGGATCTTCAGCACTCACACTCAGCTGTTTTACTCAGCTCATGAAAACCCTTCAACTCTTAACCCCCTGTACATCGGACAGGTTTCACACACCACACACAATCAGGAAAACCGCCCATGTGAACACAGGCCTGCATTGATAACCCGTGTGATGCACCCGGCCAGGGCCACATCACCACACCTCACTTTCTCCGCACAGCAAAGCACTCATCCCCACAGGTTCAGCCGCTCATTAGGCTCATGAATGTATCGGATCTTCAGCACTCACACTCAGCTGTTTTACTCAGCTCATGAAAACCCTTCAGCTGTTAACCCCCTGTACATAGGACAGCTTTCACACACCACACACAATCAGGAAAACCGGCCCATGTGAACACAGACCTGCATTCATAACCCGTGTGATGCACCCGGCCAGGGGCCACATCACCACACCTCACTTTCTCCGCACTTCACTCACTTTCTCCGCACACATACACACACACACACACATACTCCGCTATACTTACCACCGGCCCTGCATCACCGACATCTCGCCGCCCCCAAACTACTCGATCAAATATCGCGTCCAATAAGTCTCGCCAAACTTCCCGGACCCCATATTGGATCCAGTCGTCCGCGGGCGCCGACATGTCAACCCAGGATCCAGCCAGCAGGGAAGACGTAGGGTTGGTGCTAACTATAGCGAAGTGTCTGTGTGTGTGTGTGTGTGTGTGTATGTATGTATGTGTGTGCTGACCACTCTGCCCACAGCGCTGCACTCACCACTCTGCCCACGCCACTGTGCTCACCAATCTCACCGCACTCACTGCTAACCACTGAGCCACTGCACTCACTGCTAACCACTGAGCCACCACACTCGCTGCTAACCACTGAGCCACCGAACTCACTGCTAACCACTGAGCCACCCCACTCACTGCTAACCACTGAGCCACCTGTATACACACAATTCATTTCACCCCACTCCCCTAACTATTAGTAAATATACTATATATGGATTCTACACTACCCGATTCTTTCGAATCGGCCCGCCATCTATATATATATATGTGATTATATAGGAATTATCAGTATTATGTATGTGATTATGTATAAATTAGTGAGTCGCGCCTATTCTGCAAGGACTCGCAACGGCCGCTTGGCGGCCATTGCTAGTGAGGCTTTGCGAATCAGTGGCGCCGGCAATGCTTCACAGGTCGCGTGGGCGCTGCGCCCACACCCACAACGACGGAAACAGCGCCGAAACTTACGGAAGTGCGTTAGGGAAATTATATATTACATACTGATAATCTATTATATAATTGCGTAGCGACTTCCCTCGCACACGCCGCTACCTCCGTGGCTTTGTTCGTGGCGCGCGCATCGCCCACGCGACTTACTCGCAATGCCCGCCAAGGGGGCGTTGGGAGTCGTTGCAGCAGCCCGAGCAATGCCCTATACACAGATTCTAGAATCCCGATGCAATCGCATCGGGCTCACAGCTAGTATTAATATAAGAAGAAATTATAGTTCAAGCACCTAATGCAAGCAGTGTATTTGTGGAGTCAGAATAAAAAACGAAAGTGTTTCAGACCTTAAATATGGTCCTTAGTCAAAGGGTACCTAAGACTAAGGACCATGTTTAAGGTGTGAAACACCGAGGGACTTCATGCTCTACAATCATGCACAATTATATTATGATATAAATAAATTAACATTTTTATCTGAAATAGATTTTGGAATCAGTGCTGGATTTTTTTTCCTTCCTTCCTTTTCTAACACAATTTATTCATGGTATGCTGCCCAGAAATATCCTTGCATCGATGTGGAATTTATGAACAAGGTAGGCTGAAAATATTTTTTTCTTGCACGTGAAAAAAGGCATTTTGGAAAACTTTAGATTCATAGATGTTTGATGTTTGATGATACATCTCTGAAATGTGACAGTAGACTGCGGATACTTTTGTTCATTATGCAAGTGGGTGGTCATGCGAATGAAAGTATGCAAGTTGCATAGTTGCAGGCTGGTCACATGCTGGCTAGACACTCGGCCACTTCTCTCAGTGAACTATGGAGAGAAGCCAGATAAGAATCCAGTCGGCACATGACTACAACCACATACTTTCATGATTTGACATAGTGACTGCAGACTTTTTTTTTCCAGACTGGTAAACTCCTTTAAACAACTTACTCCATGCAACATCTGAAGCTGCGATCTTCATAACAGTCACAATCTAGACAATCCTTTGTTCTCCATGATGATCCATATTTATGAAGTTCTTCTTCATAAATGCATCCTGGAAAATAAAAATACTCATTAACAACAAAATTTTCATGCTAACTTACGCCACTCTTGACCATAACATTTTCCTGCTATTCCATTCAATAGAGTTGGAAAAGGTTACAATACCATAGAGAACCCTTAATCAGAATCACAGAGGAGGATGAAAAAGACCGGGTTTTTCAATGTATCCACGCTGACCACGCAAGAACAGAAATGTTCTTGAAAGCTTTATTGTGCCGACGCATTTCATGGCAAGTCTGCCACTTCATCAGGGCCAATACCGCTCAGCTGATTGGTCGAGCACCAGGCAGCTGAGTAGCGTCGTATTCACGGGAGATTTAAAGCTGGCTCAGCTCAGTGGTTAGCACTGTATATGGTGGCTTAGTGGTTAGCACTGTATGGTCGTTCAGTGGTTAGCACTGTATGGAGGCTCAGTGGTTAGTACTGTATGGTGGCTCAGTGCTTAGCACTGTATATGGTGGCTCCGTGGTTAGCATTGCATACGGTAACTTAGTATTAGCACTGTATATAGTGGCTCAGTGGTTAGCATTGTATGGTAGCTGAGTGGTTAGCAATGTATAGTGGCTCAGTGGTCAGCACTGTATGGTGGCTCAGTGGTCTGCACTGTACAGTGGCTGAGTAGTTAGCACCGTATGGTGGCTCAGTGGTTAGCACTGTATATGGTTGCTCAGTGGTTAATACTGTATATGGTGGCTCAGTGGTTAGGACAGTATATGGTGGCTCAGTGGTTAGCACTGTATGGTGCTCAGTGGTTAGCATTGTATGGTGGCTCAGTGGTTAGCACTGTATGGTGGCTCAGTGGTTAGCACTGTATATGGTGGCTCAGTGGTTAGCACTGTATGGTGGCTCAGTGGTTAGCACTGTATGGTGGCTCAGTGATTAGCACTGTATGGTGGCTCAGTCGTTAGCCCTGCATGGTGGCTCAGTGCTTAGTACTGTATGGTGGCTCAGTGGTTAGTACTGTATGGTGACTCAGTGGTTAGCACTGTATATGGTGGCTCCGTGGTTAGCATTGCATACGGTAACTTAGTATTAGCACTGTATATGGTGGCTCAGTGGTTAGCATTGTATGGTAGCTGAGTGGTAAGCAATATATAGTGGCTCGGTGGTCAGCGCTGTATGGTGGCTCAGTGGTCTGCACTGTACAGTGGCTGAGTAGTTAGCACCGTATGGTGGCTCAGTGGTTAGCACTGTATATGGTTGCTCAGTGGTTAGTACTGTATATGGTAGCTCAGTGGTTAGGACTGTATATGATGGCTCAGTGGTTAGGACTGTATATGGTGGCTCAGTGCTTAGCACTGTATGGTGGGTCAGTGGTTAGCATTGTATGGTGGCTCAGTGGTTAGTACTGTATATGGTGGCTCAGTGGTTAGGACTGTATATGGTGGCTCAGTGCTTAGCACTGTATGGTGGGTCAGTGGTTAGCATTGTATGGTGGCTCAGTGGTTAGCACTGTTTGGTGGCTCAGTGGTTAGTGCTAACCACTGAGCCACAAACAGTGCTAACCACTGAGCCACCATACAATGGTGGCTCCGTGGTTAGCATTGCATACAGTAACTTAGTATTAGCACTGTATATGGTGGCTCAGTGGTTAGCATTGTATGGTAGCTGAGTGGTTAGCAATGTATAGTGGCTTGGTGGTCAGCACTGTATGGTGGCTCAGTGGTCTGCACTGTACAGTGGCTGAGTAGTTAGCACCGTATGGTGGCTCAGTGGTTAGCACTGTGTATGGTTGCTCAGTGGTTAGTACTGTATATGGTGGCTCAGTGGTTAGGACTGTATATGGTGGCTCAGTGATTAGCACTGTATGGTGGCTCAGTGGTTAGCACTGTATGGTGGCTCAGTGATTAGCATTGTATGGTGGCTCAGTCATTAGCCCTGCATGGTGGCTCAGTGCTTAGCACTGTATGGTGGGTCAGTGGTTAGCACTGTATGGTGGCTCAGTGGTTAGTACTGTATATGGTGGCTCAGTGGTTAGCACTGTATGGTGGCTCAGTGGTTAGTACTGTATATGGTGGCACCGTGGTTAGCACTGTATATGGTGGCTCAGTGGTTAGTACTGTATATGGTGGCTCAGTGGTTAGCACTCTATGGTGACTCAGTGGTTAACACTGTATGGTGACTGAGTGGTTAGCACTGTATGGTGACTCAGTGGTTAGCACTGTATGGTGACTCAGAGCTTAGCACTGTATGCTGGCTCAGTGGGTTAGTACTGTATATGGTGGCTCAGTGGTCAGCACTGTATGTTGACTCGGTGGTTAGCACTGTATGCTGAAACGAAATGGAAAAAGTGCCCAAATGATCCGTGCTGCTGGAATGACGACCAGAATCAATGCAGTCTGGTCAAATGGTGCTTTTTATTCCGACGCGTTTCGGAGCCAATACCTCGCTCCTTCCTCAGGGCTTGGTTAATCCCTGAGGAAGGAGCGAGGTATTGGCTCTGAAACCCGTCGGAATAAAAAGCACCATTTGACCAGACTGCATTGATCCTGGTCGCCATTCCAGCAGCGTTGATCTTTTGGGCACTTTGTCCATTTAGTTTCAGTTTCTTGTACCACGTGTATCGTGGGAGTGTGGATCCTGCAGCAAGCTGGACAAGCGCATTTACTGGTTGTGAGTTGTCACAACCAACCCAGTTGAGCAAACCATATTATGCCACAGCCTCCCTTTGCCCATCAAAGGATAAGACCCTATGCACTTTTTTGTCTGATTTATTTAGCACTGCATACTGGCTCAGTGGTTAGCACTGTATGGTGGCTCAGTGGTGAGCATTGTATGGTGGCTCAGTGATGGGAGGCAGTCACACTGGAGGCAGAAGGCACAGAGGTGGCAGGGGCACAGGGAAGCCAGAGGCACATGGGGAGGCTGAGTCATAGGGAGGGACAGCGCACACAGGGAGAGACAGCGCACACAGGGGCTGAGAGCACACAGAGCGGAGAGAAAGGCACAAGTAAGACAGAGTGCACAGGGAAAGAGACACCACAGAGAGGAGAGAGAGCGCAAGGGAACACAGGCACAGAGACTGCCCTCCCAAAGCAATAGCATTGGGCCTATTTCTATATTCTAGAATACCCGATGTGTTAGAATCGGGCCACCATCTAGTAATAATAATAATAATAATAATAATAATGAATGACATAGGGCTTCACTGTATTTTTAAATCTCAGTGCAGATAAAGCAGACAGCTACAGGCTGCCACACCTGTACAAGCTGCTTGGCTTTACCTTGGCTGCCAATCAAAATACAGGGGAGTCCATTATTCTTTTTTTTTATTATTTAAATAAATGATTTTAAAAAAATGTGCGGGTTTCACCCTATTTTTGATTGCCAGCCAAGGTAAAAACCACGCAGCTGAGAACTGGTATTCTCAGTGTGGTGAGGTTCGTAGTTATTGGCCCCCCCCCGGCTATAGAATAGCATCCTGCAGACACCCCAGAAATTGGTGCAGTGATTGGAAGTGCCAATTCCTGGTGCTTTATCCAGCTTTTTCCGATCCCCTGGTGTGATGGCATCAAGGTGATAGAATTAGTTAATGACAGCTGAGTATTGACAGCTTGTCGTTAAGCTCAGATTGATAAAATTCAGGTTATGAGACCTGCCTATTATCAATTCTGTGAGGAAATAGTTAATAAACACAACATACAGAGAAAAAACTTTTATTTTAAATAAGTAATTTTCCAATTTATTACCCAAACATACATTCCAATGATGGTCCACTAAGAAGGTCCCACGAAACACACTCAGCTCTTTTGCATTAAGTGATTGCAGCGAGGGAGCAAGCGTCTTCTTGCTGCAGTCTCTGCAATCACACTGATAGCCAGGAGGAGTGTTGGCATCACTCACTCAGTCACTGAGAGCTCCCCGTGGCACTGAACTTAGGTAAAAGCCATAGTTGTAGAGGCCCAGTGCACACAAACCCTTTATCAATGGCTTAATATATTCTCTCCACTATATCACTAAAATGAGTATATACTCTGAAGAAGGGGGACCGCTAGTCCTTGAAGTGCATAAGTGATGATAGTAGTACTTTAGATCTGCACCGCTGAAAGACTTTGTGACTGGCCTAACGGCAATTGCTAAAACTCCTCCTCAGTCTAATTATACCTACCCCGCCCGACTGACACATCACCGTGACCACTAGGGTGACGTACCAGGAAGTGGAAGCTCCAGCTGGCAAAGGAGCGTACCGCACATGTGCGGGGAGCCAGAGAAGGAGACGCCGATCTGCAAGGAGGGGACTAGACACTAGCACAGTAACCATAGAAGGAGGTAAGCCAAGCCAAACAGCACTATGGATATGCAATGAAACCGAAACAGGAAGTGAATTTTCACAAATAGTGGAGATAACAAAATACTGAAACACCTTTTAGGTATAAATACAAGGAATGCCGATGGATAAGCACAGATAAAGGCAGCATAAAACACCATAGATAGAAAGAGCCCTTTTTTTTAGCAAGTTTAGTGTTGAGTAACCACTAATACTACAGAGTGGAAATGTGGCACCCTGTGCCAGGTCACCACTGAATCCCTTGGTACATGGAAGGATGGTACACAGCAAGCAGAGCCCACTAACACACAACACCTTTCACCCCAGACCTGTAGGGGGAGCTCCACTGGTTGCCTTAAGTCAGTTCCCCCTATAAATATGGGTCCTGGAGGAGAAACACCAGAGTGTGCAGTCACTACAGAACTGTGAAGAGCTGAGTGAGCTGACCTGGTACTGGAGCCGAGCTAGGCCCATACCAGAGACACCTGAAACAGTGGTAGACCCTCAGAGTAGGGGTCACAGGAAAAGGAGAGAAAAGAGTACAAGAAGGGGCAGAGGAGCCATACCGACTCACCCTAACAGAGTTCTGGTCACTGGGTCCGAGCTACAAGGACACAGTATAGACCTTGCAGAGAAACCAGTACTACAAATAGGGGGTTTAGCTCCCCGGACACCCAAAGCACCACCAAATGAGAGCCCAGTGTCTAGACCAAGACAGGAATCCCATAGAGTGCCCCCAGTGCAGCAAATCCGGGTGTGAAGAGTCACACAGAAAGTGCAGTAATGGTTTCGGGTTTCATGCCCGTCAGACTCCAGCAGAGTAACAGACACAAGGAAGCCTACAACCCTGCTTGCTGTGGAAGTCCTGAAGTGTTTACCTCATCTCCGGTCGAGTGTAGCCGTCAACACCAGTAAAGGTACCAAAAGACTTTATGTGTGCGTGTCCCTCCTTCCTTCCGCACTACACCGACCGTGCTTCCCTATTACTACTACCATCTATAGCCCCGGGGACTCCCCGCTCATCCTGTAGGGAGCAGTTCCATCTAGCTGCCGCACATCACCCCGGAGGTCAAAGCAGCACCAGTGCCATCACCGGACCCCTACAGGTGGCGTCACGACAGACATTTCATTATTTTATTGCCATCATCCCCTTTTATCTGCTTCCTCCGGGCCCATGGCCTCAGGCACCGCTACCCGTGACTACCCCCAGAGACCTATGCCTGAGTGACCGAGTACCCCCAGGGCTAGGGCTGGACAGATTCTGGCGTCACGAACAGGATTCCGTGCCCAGTGTAACCGGGTACTGTGCGCCATTTATTGACTGTGATCTGTGAACTGTAAAATTTGAATCGCCATTGCTGCACGGAGAGCGGGAAAAGAAGGGGCGTTACTGTGCAAGGGTGTGAAGATAGGCCCTGCCCCACGCTCTGATGAGATCCGCCGGACGCAGCAGGAGGATCCAGAAACTCCCGTGGTCCTCCATTCCCCGCCCGCCGAGCCAAGAACTTCCATTGATTCAAAAGAGACTGGCACCGATTAACTAGGGGGAGCGAGGATGAGTAACCCGGACCCCAACGTCACGGTAGCCCCGCCAGTGAACCAGCCGGTTGCCCCGCTAGGGGCCCAGAACGTATAGCCCCCGGTCGTCAAACCACCCGGCAGTGTCATGCTGCCACCGTCGCCTGCACCAGTGGCCCCGATAATGCCGATATCTCTGCCGTACGTCCAGAATGCAGCCTGGTTACCCAAGTACAGCAGCAAGCCCGGCACCCTATATGTGTTCCAGAGAAAGATATGCACCGTGCTGGATATGTATGCGATGACCGGTAAGCAGAGAGCGTCAGTAGTAATGGGACAGTTAACAGATGCAGCAGAGCTGGAAACCCGAAACTGGTCTGTGGAAGATCAGGAGTCTGCTGAACAAATCTTTGCAAAACTAAAGCGAGTGTTTGAGCATCATACTGAATCCGAACTGAGACTGTTGTTTTATCATTGCAAACAAGGGGCACAGGAGAGTGTCCTAGATTATTCCCTGCTCCTGCAAGAGGCGCTGAGACTACTTAAACAAGCTGATCCCGGTGGCATTCATGATGAAAATAAAACGCTGATTGAACAATTTGTTATCGGCCTCAGATTACCTGATGATAGAAAACAAGCGCACTGGTGGGCTCTTCAAAACCCTGATGCAGAGTTTGCTACGTTGAAAGACTTAACTGTTCGGGGACAGCAGCTCCCTGCAGTACCAGACTTAACCCTACAGCCGCAATGAACTAAAACCCCTTCCGTGCTGGAAGCACCTTCTTCATCCCCCGCAGCTCAATCCTGCGCGCAGGCTGTGACATCGTTTTGACAGTCTGTGCTCCGAAGTGCGGCAGCTGACCAAAGAGGTGGCAAGGCTCTGAGGTGCAAGGCGACCCTAGACAGAAGCAAGGCCATCAGACAAGATCCAGCTCGCTGACAGCCCCGACGACGTTTCGTGGATGAAGAAGACGACACCACCGCTACGAGGGAGACCCACAGATCGTTACAGCGCCGACGGACAACCCATCTGTCGCAAGTGCGACAAAGAAGGACACGTCTACCGTTCCTGTCCTTTAAACCAGCAGCCCCTGGGAGAGGAGGGCCAACCCCAGGAGTAGACAGTCCAGGCCCGACCAACTGGGAGCGCAAGTACGTGGGAGATCGTCCATACTTGTCCATCATCATCGATGGCACCGCTACCACTGCATCTGTAGATACCGGATCCCAGGTGACTACCATCCCGAGTATCCTTTACAAACGGTTCTGGCCCAACATCAAGCTAGAACCCCCAAACTCTGACTTGAACATTGAAGCAACCAATGGGATGCTTGTTACAATAGAAGGGCAGTGGGAAGCAACAGTGGGGAGGGTACAGTTAAAGAACCAGGGCATCATAGTGGTTCAGGACAAACCACATGAGCAGGATCCACATGTGATACTGGGTACCAACGTAATGGTTAAATGCCTAGATGAAGTGTTGTTTTTACTCCAACAGAGTGCAGATACCGCTAAGCCAAGTGAGAGAAGAGCTCTTCAGAGGGAGATCCGAGCTCTGGTGTATCAACAGCAGGTAACAATGTCAAATGGTGAAATTGTCAGTGTACGTGTGACAGATCCAATTCCTATTGTAGTGCCACCAAGAAGTGAAATGATGATCTGGTGTCGGGCAGCAGTAGGCCTCAAAGGGCAGGACTACCAGGCAGTAGTGGAGCCTGTGATGTCTGACAGTAGTCCTACATTCCTGACAGCCAGGGGGGTGGTTGATGTGAGAAAAGGAAGGGTCCCTATACATGTACTAAACTATGGCGATGATGAAGTAAAACTGCCAAGATATTCCACTGTTGCTAAACTGTACCATGTAGATAACAACGCAATACATGAAGCTAAATCATTCTCTCAGACAGTGTCAGACGAACCCAATCACTCCAAGGGTCAGCTAGAGAAATGGTGTCAGGAGCTCAGTATAGGAACTGACAACACATCTTCTCACCAGAAAAATGGAGTCTATCGGGTAGTTCGAGAGTATGAACAGGCGTTTAGCAAGCATCCACTTGATTTTGGGAGAATTAAAGGGGTACAACATCATATACCCACAGGTAACCATGCACCCATAAAAGAAAGATACAGGCCTATACCACCAGCACACTACCAGAAAGCAAAAGAGATGCTACAGGACATGAAGAATGCAGGGGTCATTAGAGATAGTTGTAACCCCTGGGCAGCACCACTGGTCCTGGTTAAAAAGAAAGACGGTAGTATGAGGATGTGTGTAGATTATAGGCAGATCAACAGAGTAACACACAAAGATGCATACCCGTTACCCCGCATAGAAGAGTCACTAGCTGCACTAAAGTCTGCCAATTACTTCTCAACCTTGGATCTTACTAGTGGGTACTGGCAGGTCTCCGTTGCAGAAGAAGATCGTGAGAAGACAGCCTTCACGACACCAATGGGGTTATGCGAGTTCAACAGTAAGCCATTCGGGTTATGCAACGCACCAGGAACATTCCAGAGGCTGATGGAGTGTTGCCTAGGCCACAGAAACTTCGAGACTGTGCTGCTATACCTGGACGATGTCATAGTATACTCACAGACCTATGAAGATCACCTGCAACATCTGAGTGAAGTATTTGAATCGTTGTCCAAGTATGGAATGAAGCTGAAACCGTCAAAGTGTCAGTTGTTGAAACCCAAAGTCCAGTACCTGGGCCATGTGGTCAGTGCAGAAGGCGTAGCACCCGACCCGGACAAGGTTACAGTCATCAAGAACTGGCCAGCGCCAACCACCTTCAAAGAGGTAAGTCAATTCTTAGGACTGGTCGGGTACTACAGAAGGTTTATCAAGGGCTACAGGAAGACAGCAGCGCCCATGCAAGATCTCCTGGTAGGTCAATCCAAGAAAGGCAAGATCAGAGGCCCTCCTTTCCGGTGGGGATCAGAACAAGAACAGTCTTTCCAGAAACTGAAAGATGCTTTAACGGGAGAAGAGATCCTGACTTACCCTGATTACAACCTGCCGTTCCTGTTATACACAGATGCGAGTAGCGAAGGCTTAGGAGCTGTCTTGGCACAGAAACAGCAAGGCAAAGAGAAAGTGATAGCCTATGCCAGCAGAAAACTCTGTCCAACAGAGAGGAACCCGGAGAATTACAGCTCTTTCAAGTTGGAGTTCCTAGCCCTGGTCTGGGCAATCACAGAACATTTTAAGCACTACCTGGCGTCCTCCCCGTTCACAGCTTTCACCGACAACAACCCGCTAACCCACTTAGAGACTGCAAAGCTGGGAGCCCTGGAGCAACGTTGGATGGCAAGATTGTCAAACTATGACTTCACTGTCAAGTACCGGGCAGGTCACAAGAATAGCAACGTTGATGCCCTGTCAAGAATGCCTAACCTCCCAGAAGAAGGAGAAGACATAGATGAACTGGAAGAAATGGAACTGCCAGCTTTCCACTGTACAAGTACAGCCTCATGTCATCAGGCAAGTCAAAGGCGTAAAGAGAGAACCGTAAACCCGTTACCCCACCATGACTGGAAGGAAACTCAAGCAAATGACCCAGATGTTAGCTTAGTCAAAGAACTGATAACCCAAGAACACTCCAGTCTGAGTTCAGATGCTTCCCAAGATGCCAAACGTCTGTGGAAGGAGAAAGGAAAGTTATTCGTCTACCAAGGAAAGCTATGCAGATGTTACCTGAACCCCAGAACGCATGAACTTATCTGGCAGATAGTAGTTCCAAAAACAGATGTCAAAATGATCCTAGAAGCTTACCACGATGACGCAGGACACTTTGGTTGGAAGAAACTAGAGATGCTGTTAAAAGACCGTTTCTACTGGGTCGGCATGAGAGGTTCTATCGAGAGATGGTGCAAGAACTGTGGACCGTGTCACCTTAGGAGAAAAGACCAGCAAAGTCAAAAGGCTCCGTTACAACCAATCATTACCAAGAGACCTCTTGAAATAGTCGCTCTAGACCATGTGAAGTTAACACCGAGCAGAACAGGTTACACTTATGCACTCACGATGGTTGATCACTATTCAAGATTCCTCGTAGTAGTACCAGTCAAAGACTTAACCGCAGAAGTAGCAGCCAAGGCTTTCCAGAGTTACTTTTGTCACCCGCACGGGTATCCAGATCAAGTGTTGACTGATCAAGGACCAGCATTTGAGTCAGAACTATTCCACGCGTTCTTAGGATTGTATGGGTGTAAGGAGATAAGGACCACACCGTATCATCCACAAACGAATGGTCTGAGCGAGAAGATGAATAACATAGTCATCGATATGCTGAAGACTTTACCGCTCGATGAGAGAAATCATAGGCCAGAAAAGCTACCTGACCTTGTGGATATCTACAATCACATCCATGTCAGTTCTACCAGCTACGCACCAGCTTACTTAATGCGAGCAAGACCAGGAAAACTCCCAATTGACTTAGAGAACAGTAGAACCAACCCAAGATTCTCCAGATGAAGATTGGAATCATCATCGCCAAGAGCAATACAGAAACGTCCAAGAGAGTGTTGAAAGAAACCTAGATCAAAGCAGAAGCAAGCAAGAACATGACTTCAATAAACACGCCTCAGCAGAACCCTTATACCAGGTGAACTAGTACTCAAGAGAAAAAGAAAAACCAACAAACTAGATGACCATTGGGAATCAGAACCCTACACAGTTATGCCATCTAATTTTGACAATTCCAAGACTTGTGTGATCAGCAAAGACCAAGGAAGAACAACCGCAACTGTATCGAGAGATCACTTAAAGAGATGCCCTGATCAATTGAAGCCCCAACAAACAGCTTATCCCTTACCAACAGTTGAAGAGCCAAAAGAAGATGTAGTCCACACTAAAATTGGAGACTTACCAGCAGACTGGCCTCAATACAATGGAGCATTTATCATACCAGTCATTTCGTTCTATCAACCAGTAGAAAATCCAGTCCCAATTCAATCCACTCAAGAACAACCAGAACCAAGACCAGAAGAACCCGTTCAATTGCAAGAAATGCAGCCTGTTATTCCGGAACCTGAGATTCCTATAATTGGTGAACCTGCTAGTCTCACAGTAAGACCAAGAATTCGCAGACAGCTACCTGTATTACCACCTCAAAGAGAAGTCAGTACAGATGCAACACTGATTCCACGTAGGTCATGTCGCAGTACCCAAGGACAGGCCCAATCTAGATATGGAGAGTGGGTTTAAAATGTAAAGTACCACGAACCCGTTAGCACAATAAGTGACCCTAGTCCGCAAATGTAAATAGTAGTGTATCGAAGGGTGGAGGAACTGGGCACAGCCCCAAGCATATCAAGATGGGAATAGAAAGTGCCAGGGTAGAGAAAGTAGGTAAGACCAAGCCTCCTAAGCAGAGACACCGATAGGGAATTGTGTAAAGTTTAAAGTGTGTACCCGTAAATGTGTTTAAGCCATCAGAGACTTTACTGCTGGACTTTACCTTTTTCCCATTTGTTAGAACCCGGACTATGGTCACAGGACTTGTGTGACAAAAACTGCTTTTCCTCCCCTTTTTCCCAGCCTGCGGCAGATGGAATATTGCCGTAAGGACTGCTTTTTCATATTTTTCATAATTTTCCTTTTTTCAGTGCTTTTTGTATATTTTCAGTTTGATACTCTGTAAATACCCGTTATTAAATGTATATATATGTTTGAAGTGTAAACAAAAACTTTTGCTCAGTCCGGGAGAACTGAGGTTAACTAGGGGGGGATGTGGCACCCTGTGCCAGGTCACCACAGATTCCCCTGGTACATGGAAGGATGGTACACAGCAAGCAGACCCCACTAACAGCTTTCACCCCCGACCTGTGCAGTCACTGCAGAACTGTGAAGAGCTGAGTGAGCTGACCTGGTACTGGAGCCGAGCTAGGCCCATACCAGAGACACCTGAAACAGTGGTAGACCCTCAGAGTAGGGGTCACAGGAAAAGGAGAGAAAAGAGTACAAGAAGGGGCAGAGGAGTCATACCGACTCACCCTAACAGAGTTCTGGTCACTGGGTCCGAGCTAGAAGGACACAGTATAGACCTTGCAGAGAAACCAGCACTACAAATAGGGGGTTTAGCTCCCCGGACACCCGAAGCACCACCAAATGAGAGCCCTGAGTCTAGGCCAAGACAGGAATCCTATAGTGTGCCCTCAGTGCAGCAAATCCGGGTGTGAAGAGTCACACAGAAAGTGCGGTAACGGTTTGGTCGGGTTTCATACCCGTCAGACTCCAGCAGAGTAACAGACACAAGGAAGCGTACAACCCTGCTTGCTGTGGAAGTCCTGAAGTGTTTACCTCATCTCCGGTCGAGTGTAGCCGTCAACACCAGTAAAGGTACCAAAAGACTTTATGTGTGCGTGTCCCTCCTTCCTTCCGCACTACACCGACCGCGCTTCCCTATTTCTACTATCATCTATAGCCCCGGGACTCCCCGCTCGTCCTGTAGGGAGCGGTTCCATCTAGCTGCCGCACATCACCCCGGAGGCCAAAGCAGCACCGATGCCATCACCGGACCCCTACAGGTGACGTCACGACAGACATTTTATTATTTTATTGCCATCATCCCCTTTTATCTGCTTCCCCCGGGCCCACGGCCTCAGGCACCGCTACCCATGACTACCCTCAGAGACCTATGCCTGAGTGACCGAGTACCCCCAGGGCCAGGGCTGGACAGAAACATTTATTCAAGTAGACAATATGTATATAGGAAATGTGTATATAGAAATAATATGGACATAGACAATAATTAATAGAGCAGCATAGTCACAGTAGAAGCCAAAGTTTTGGATGTGCCACGAAAGCCATTTTAAGTTCAGCTTATATATAGATTATTATATAACTAAGATACAAAACACACGGATACACCAGCAAGGCATATGGTTTTTTTCTCATAGGACCAAGGCTCTAATTTCTAGGATGAAGAAAAACCGCACTATAAGCACTACATGGATGTGATAGGTACATGCAAAAACCCTGAGCATTGATAATACACTACAGATAAGTACACTATTCATTTCTGTATATATTCTGTATATATTCTCTAGTAGATGATACAGGAGTTAGTAACAGCTCTGGTAACAAGGAAAACCCTAGATCTCAAGGGGAAACAGAATATTCACCAAATGTATACAGGCATCTATATACCAATTTAATGCAATATTTTGGATATAAATTTATCCTATAATTCACAATTCTAACGGATATAAATCCCAGCAGCTAAAAGAAAGAAGTAGAAATTTACAGTACCAAGAAACCCTCTAGTGAGAAGAATACCTAGAGGTAAGAAGTCACGGAATTTTAGGTTTATGTTCAATCACACAAAATTGGCGTAGAGATTTATATACCATATATATTTTTTAGATACAAGATACGGATATAAAGAACAACAACTAACTAAAGACTGGGATCCAATACAGAAGATTGCATATGGAACACATCTAGAAAGAGAATCTGCTCTATAAAGGAAAATGAATGCCTACACATTTTAATGTGTCTACTTTTTTCTTTTTTAATATTTTAATCTTGTATATTTTAAATAAGCATCCGGTGAATGGTTAACCAGCACAATCTGTACTCATTTTAGTGATATAGTGGAGGGAATTTATTAAGCCATTGATAAAGGGTTTGTGTGCGTGGGCCTCTACAGTCCCTGACAAAAGTTATGTCGCTTATCCATGTTATGTAAATCAAAGCTTATGACCTGATATTAAATTCATCCATTGGTTTTATAAATTACTCTTTTGAAAGCTGAAACCCTCCCAAATGTGGTTTAAGTTAAGAAAATAAATTGGCATCAATGCTGAAATATTGATCATTTAATGAACACAGAATGGTCAGATTTTGGCAAGACAAAAGTTTTGTCGCCTCCTGAAAGTAACGTGATTTTCAAACAAATAATTAAGTTAAAATACAAATATATGTTGCATAACATTGGCGAATGAAGTTGTAGTGCTATTAGAGTCATATTTAATATTTTGTGTGACTTCCATGAGCTTGAAGGACTACATCCATGCGGTTCAACAATGATTCATACTATTTATTAATGAAGTCATCAGGAATAGCAAAGAATGCAGTCTTATATGCCTCCCAGAGTTCATCTAGATTCTTTGGTTTTATCTTCCAAGCTTCCTCTTTCATCCTACCCCAAACATGCTCAATGATGTTCATGTCTGGTGACTGGGTTGGCCAGTCCTTGAGCACCTTGATCTTTTTTGCCTGGAGTAACTTTGTTGTAGAGATGAATGTATGAGATGGAGCACCATCCTGCTGCAGAATTTGACCCCTTTTATGATTTGGAATGTAAGAGGTAGCTAATGTCTTGATATTTTAGGCTATTGATATTGCTTTCCACCTTGCAGATGTTTCGCACACCTCGTTACTGAATGTAACCCCAGACCACAATATTTCCACCACCAAATTTAACTGTTTTCTGGGTGTATTTTGGATCCATACAGGCTCCAGTAGGTCTCCTGCAGTATTTGCAGTGGCTGTGGTGTAATTCTACTTAAGATTCATCAGAGAAATCCACCTTCTGACACTTTTCCAGAGTCCATCTGTTTAGCAGGCTGAGGGACTTTGCAAATGCCACACGGTTTTTTATTTGCCTTTTGTTTAGTGCTGGCATCTGGGCACTGATTTGACCATGGAGGCCATTTCGAGACAGAATCCTACAAACATTTCAGGTGACCAGGCCTGTTGGAGCTATGCTGAAGTGGAAGAGGGGCTTGCTTTGGATTTTCTAACCAACAAACGTTCCTCCTGAGCAGTTTTCTTGCGGGGTCTACCGGACCTGGGCTTGTCAAACACATCTCCAATCTCTTCAAATCTTTTTTTAATTCTTTGTACTTGATGCTGAGACACATTAGAGGTGCCAGCTACCTCTGCAGTGGATCTGGTCTTCAGCCTCTTGATAATCAAGGCTTTAGTCGCAGGGTGGATTTTTGGCATGTTGTCAGAGCTCAGGTTGCAGTTCAAGTGAAGGTCTGGGGTGCTGGGTTTCTTTTTATACACACCCACTAATTAACCGATCATTTACTAAGCACAGGTGAGGATTTAAACTAGGACTGGGTGCATTATATGACCAGGCGACAAAACTTTTGTCTTGCCAAAATCTGACCATTCTGTGTTCATTAAATGATCAAAATTTCAGCATTGATGTCAATTTAGTTTCTTAACCTAAACCACATTTCGGAGGATTTCAGCTTTCAAAAGAGTAATTTATACAACCAATTGATGAATTTAACGTCAGGTTATAAGCTTTTTTTTACATAACATGGATAAGCGACATAACCTCTGTTAGGGACTGTACAACTATAGATTTTACCAACCCCCTAGGGAGGATTAAGCGCGGTGATCCCCCCAAGGCCTTCTAGCTGCAACATCTAGTTTTACACCATTGTTGACTAGCTCCAGTCTATAACCAAAAAATTACAAGTGAACTCAGGTAACCCCACTGCCGGCAGCCATGGGGCCTCCCTACTTTGAAGATGACTCCATGACTCTTCCCCCTCTCTCTCTCTGCCAGTGATTACCGTGCCCCCAAAAGAGCATCACGATGATGCTTATCCCCTCAGCCTCAGCCACGCTTCTTTAGAGTTTACTATGCCCCCCTCCCCCTACATAAGGAACTCCCTGTATCAGCAGCTCTCACACCATACTGTATTGCTCCAATGCAGTCACATGATTCCCTGTCCTCTGACCATGCCCACTACCCTTTTTCCTGCTGCACTAGCATTTAAACTATCCTTCAGGCCTCCACACACCAAGTACTGCATAACACTACTACTGAATTATGCCCCATTAAGATTTCTTACAGGTTTCCTATCTCTCTATATTCCACTATCAAATACTTTAACCCTATCTGCTGCAGACAACACCATTTTCTGCCTTTTCACACTAGGTGATGCACAACGCTATTGTAGACTCATACCCCATCACGATTTCTTACTGGGTTATTATCTCTATATGTTCCACTACTATCTATTTTAACCTCAGCTACTGCATACAATTACTTTTTCTGCCTTTTCCTACCAGTCATTGCCCAGCAGTACGGTATCACAGACTCATACTTCAATAGGACTTCTTACAAGTTGATTATCCCTCTATATTCCACTATTATCTGCTTCAACTCTATCTGCTACATACTACAACCTTTTCTGCCTTTTCCTGTCAGGTGCTGCATAGCACCTTTTGAAAACCATATTACCTCAGGCATTCTAGGTTTGATTAACTACTACCCTTATTGGAGATGAGAAAATGTTTCCGAACAAGGTCTGACAATTTCATAATCAGCACAAACATTGAAGATTCAGTTCATGATCGAAACCTGAACAATTATCTAAAAAGTCAGTGAACACAGCTTTGTTCAGAAAAATGTTTGAAACATTAAAATGGCCCTAAAAATTCACAGACCAAAATGGCTCGCCAGAAGACCCGATGGCTGTGAACCCAGCTAGGTTAGCTGAGTTCACAGCCATCAGGTCTACCAGTTTCTTTTAAGGCTGGCTTCAGACTTGCGGACCCTGCGCAGCGTCCTGCGGAGGGGATCCGCAAGCTGACCGCAGCCCCTATCTTTATAATTAGAACGCACGGTCATGCGCAGGTCTGCTCATGACTGTGCGCTCCCATTCACTGCAATATGTGATTTGTACGCAGGCGGATGCCCGCGCACAAATCACACACTCTCGTCCGCACCAGGAACGTGACATGGTCGCGTTCCTGGTGCGGACGAGAGTGTGTGATTGTGTGTGATTTGTGCGCTGGCATCCGCCTGCGTACAAATCACATATTGCAGTGAATGAGGGCGCACGGTCATGAGCAGACCTGCGCATGACCGTGCGTTCTCATTATAAAGATATGGGCTGCGGTCAGCTTGCGGATCCCCTCCGCAGGACGCTGCGGAGGGTCCGCAAGTCTGAAGCCAGCCTTACCTGGTGAATTTAAGGGAGCTTTAAAAGAAAGTATTTAAGCTTCCACGAGTTTCCAGATGTTAGGACACCTGCGGGCTATGAACCTTTGGATGTGGCCAGATGTGCAAGCAGCTGTGACCTCCAGGAATCTTAAAATCTTTTTTAAACATCCCTTTAAGAGAACTTTTAATTTTTTTATTTCAGTTTTCATTTTTTTTTAGAGGAGAAACCTCTATTATTGCAAAGAGTAAGCAGCATGTGAGGCCACCTCTTCTACACTTATCTGCTATCAATTCAGATAAAAATAGTATATGTCCATTAAATGTCGCAGCAACCTCAGAACTGGCACCTCTATTACATGTGCCAATCCTGGCGCTTCACCCCAGCTGTTTCGCTGCCCTGGTGCATTGGCAAATGGGATAATAGAAGGGGTTAATGACAGCTGAGAATTGACAGCTGTCATCAAGCCCTGGATTGGTGATGTTGAGGTCTGTATAAGACCACCACATTTCACACGCAGTCTAGCGCTGATTATCTGCGATTGAATCTTGATGCAGTTGTAACTTAAACCTTTGTGAAATTCCCTCTAGTACTGCATGAGTTAATGCCATTACTATTGCCATGTGCTGGTGGATGTGAAGTTAATGTGCGAGTCTCCACCCCCTAGCCTTTAAGCAGCCTCTCCTTTCACCAGGTGGTGCCGCTGATAGAGTTTTACTCTGTTTGTTTGTGCTGCTGAAGACTTTTCCTTTGAGGTTGCTGCACCTCAGTTCAGTGGAGGGAGGTGAGGGTGATAGCACAGGGCTGGTGGAGGAGTTAGGGATAGGTTAACTGGTCTGCGAACTCAGGTAGTGCAATAGTTGCAGCATATTGTGGGTTACCTGGCATCGGCTCATGCTCAGGCCATGCCAGAACCCAAGGGCTCTCTTCCATATAGGTTTTCTGGGGAAGAGACACATTTTTTGTTTTCCGTGAAGCCTGTAAGCTTTATATCTGGATACTGTCCCGTTCATCTGGAAGTGAGGAACAGCGGGTGGGGATAATAGTTTCCCTTCTTAAAGGGGACCCCCAGACCTGGGCCTTCTCCCTCCTGACTGGTTCACCATTGCTGCGGTCGATGGACAGGTTTTTTGCTGCTCTTGTTCAGGTGTATGGTGAACCTGATAGGGTGACCTTTGCTGAGCCTAAACTCCATAAACTAAAGCAGGGAACACGGGCAGTGGAGAAATACTACTCAGAGTTACAGAGATGGGCGACTGACACCCAGTGGAGAGACCCAACCCTCAGGAGACAGTTCTGCTTGGGTCTGTTAGCTAGACTGCAATACACGCTGGTTCAGTACGCTGCATCTGAGTCATTGGAGGCTGTGATGTCCCTAGCCATACGGGTTGACAGATGCTTGAGGGAAAAAACGGGACCTACTTTGTCTCCTGTTACTATCCCTGCTGAGGAGACTATACCTGATGAACCCATGCAGTTGGGGGTAGTAGGTTATCATGTTAAACCTCTTGTGGCTACTATTCCTCAAGTGGGTGGAGCTTGTGTTTTCTGTGGAAAATCTGACCATTTTATTAAGGTTTATCCGCTCTGCTCCAAGACAACCACACAGTCTCAGATGCAGCCTACCTTGGGTCATTCCAAGTCTCCATTCACGCTGTCTGCCAAAGTGGTGGTGGATGGTAAAACCGAGACTGTATCAGCTCTGGTCTATAGTGGAGCGGGGGTTAATTTAATGGATTCTCACTTTGCTCAGGCTCGTGGTCTCGCCAACAGTGTTTTAGTGAAACCCATTCCCATCGCCTCGATCGACTCCATTCCACTTGGAACCTCTTGGAGAACCCACCCAATGCCATTGTATTGGGCCTTCCCTGGCTGGAGAAACACAACCAGGTGGTTGACTGGCAGGAAAAGTTGTAAGTTGTGGGACTTTCTGTGTGAGTAATTGCCTAGCTACATATATTTCTACCAAACTGCTTGCACCACCTCCTACCCCATTATCAAAAGTGATTGTGAGTGAGCCTGGAAAAGGGGTGGAGTCCAGACTATGCCTCAGATTAACGGTGGGTCTAGGCGTCATTCCAGGAGGAGGGGCCGGGGAAGGATGGTGGTTCCTACTGTGCACTTCAGGGGAGGGAGCCCTGGGCCCTGCAGGGACACCGCTGCTGTTTGCCATCCAGGATGTGTGCCCTCTGACTGTGACCGCAGATATGGAAATAAATGTGCAGGACCAGACCTGAGAGTGAACGAGTATGTGTGGGTGTTGCCCAAGCAGGTGGTGAATACTGCTGGGGGTCCTAGTTCAGAGTATCTGCTCCATTCATCATCAGCACCTCCACTAGCACCGGTGCATCCCTGCCCATCTATGCCACCCATTAAATTAATTAGTTTTTCCTCCATTGAATTCAGTTGGGTTCGGAGGTTCATCGAGCCAAACTGTTTGGTGAATTTCTGGAAGCTCGGCAAACTGAACCAAAATTAAAAAGGTTAGCTCACCTCTAACCCTTTTTATTATCTGTTCTATACACTAAATCTATTCCTCTACCCTACAACAATTTTGCCTACTCCATTGCCTGTCCTTTATGCTGGTGTATCTATGCCTTTGGTTCCATATGAAATACCAATTATTCTTATTTGTGCCTCTAACTCTATGGCTAAGTATACTCAGGTTAGTCACTTATAGACTTTAATACTCAAAGAAACATTTGATACCTTATGTATGCAAAAGTTTTCATATCTCTGTGACCAGGTGTTACCTTTTTCCCATTTGTATTTCCCCTCTTATGGTACCTTTACACGCCGCTACAGGATGGTGGAAACAACCGGGTAGATGAGAGAAATGTATCTGCACCGACAAATCAACCCGCGGTAGCGGCGTGTAAAGACGGTTGTTTCCACCCGTCACTTGAGGCACCTGTTTCAGAGCAGAGCTCAAAAACAGGTTGATTTCAAGCGATGGTTACGGCTTGTATCGGCGTGTAAATAAGGAACAAGAGGTTGTTTCGACACCTTGCTATCTACCTGGGGCGTGACACAGGGTCCGGGAAAACGCCCCCCTTCAGCGATCATTGGAGGAAGCTCCTGCGTTACGATTGGTAGACGTTGCATAGGGCGGCATATTTAAGGAGCTGACCAGTCACGCTACACAATTGCTCGTGCGTCATGTATTAGTCAGTCTCCTGCGCTGCCTGGCCAATCATGATGGTATTGCGTTGTCCTATCAGCGTACGAAATTCTCGTAATCCACAATTGTGGCACGCCTATGTGTTGTCCCTGCTGCCTTTGTTCCGCCCATATTACCTTGTTATAGCGGCGTGTAAATGAGGTAAGGTGAGCTACAGAAGGTAACTTGTGGCACCCGGCGGTGCATCCAGAGATAGATGTAACCTACTGTAGCGCACCTTGTTGCGGCGTGTAAAGTTGGTGCGATTACCGTTTTCAACCGTGTGTGCTCGTGCACGTGAAGCACCCGGTTGTTTCCACCATCCTGTAGCGGCGTGTAAAGGTACCATTACCGGTATATATGTCAGTATATAGTGTAATTATTGTATCTGCTATTGTCACCTTATTCTGTTAACACTGATGGATGCTCTTCTCCTCACCCCCTTCTTTTCTATAGTATAGTCACATAACATGGATTCAAGGTTCTGTTGTGTACTGATTCAATTTTTTGTAATATTCTGCGTGGACCATTTGAAGAATTTTATATAGTCGAAACGTCACATATGAATATAATGTTGCCATTGTGAAGCATCCTACCACTATTTTCTTGTTTTATTTGGGCACAACAATAAACTTTAACGTTGCATTCAAGAGTATGCAGTGTAGCTATTTAAATTGTGACTTGGGAAGCTACTCCCACTGCACTAGCACCTCAAAGATGCGTGTACACGCCTTTTTTTCTTCTACATTCACAGCAAAATGGCATTAAAACTCGTGATCTGGCGTATATACAGGCCGGGTCGCATGGTTTGCTGGCCACTCACAGCTATGCCCAACACTTGGCATGGCAGAGGAAGTGCCCAAAGACTAAAAGCTTGTTAATCGGCTGTGCTGCTGACTTTCAATAAACTTTATTTGGATGGCAAACCTAAACAGGACCATGGATGTACATTTGGAAGTCTGTTTTAGGTATTCAGCACTGGACATCAGGGTCTGCTCATCCCAAGTGAAGATCTTTATTATTGAAAACCCAGCTCAATCCTTCTACCTGGATTGCCATTCACAGTGGGTGAATAGAATAAATGTATATGTTGTAAAGTATATGTTTGGATGTATGCAAACGAATGCTGAACGAATGTAAATGAATGCTGAATATGCCAAAATATTTTACATGTGAAGTAAAGCATTGTGTGACATGTTTCTTATTATTACGGTTTTATACAAAGATGGAAAAATCCTGAATTTATGTGCATTACTTGGCTGTTGTGAAAAATTGGATTTCTTAAAGTCATATGTTTCATTTATCGACCTACTTTGACTCCTTCCCCCAAAACTTACCACCAGGATCTTCTCCATCTTTGTATGTAGGTGGATAATAAATGCAGGAAGCATTGAAAACACCCACAAAGATCCCAGAAACAAACAAAGCAATCACCAAAAAGGATTTCTGAAATAAAAGGTAAAAAATGTACTGTGTTAGCCAGTAGATGGAAAAAAAATATATTAGAATACGAGAGTCCTCAGTGGTTGATATCTTTTAATGGCTAACTGAAAAGATGGTAAGAACAAGCAAAGCAAGCTTTCGAGACTCTATGGCCTCTTCATCAGGCTTAATAATGACACAACTTATGAACACACACATATATACACATATACAGGTTTGGACAAAAGCTTGCTTGTTCTTACCATCTTTTCAGTTAGCCATTAAAAGGTATCAGCCACCGAGGAATCTCAGATTCCAGATTCTAATATTGAAATAAAAGGCAATGTTTTACAGTTAATGAGTGAAATTGATGATTTTTAGGTCTCCAAAGACAAAAGAATAGTTTATATAGATCCACGGTCCACCCACTCTCTAAATCAGTAATAAACTTCTTGTTTAGGAGGATTTATGATGGCATTCATGACAAGCACATTTCTGTAGTAAATCTCAATATCAAAATCTAAATTAATGCTCGGTATAAGGAAATTATCATACAAACTCTGAGCATTTGTATTTTATTATATGGAGAATGTAAAACTAGCACATTAAAAAACTTAACAGGATAATATATTGTTGCATAGAGAGCTTTTTACCAAATGAAAATACTTTTGGATGTTCACTTCATTTTGGAAAGATCCAAAGCTGTAATATGTAAATGTATACTGTATCCCAAAGAAAAGGAGAGAGAGACTGTGAATGGGGATTTCTGATTACGTTTTTTTGGCAGAGAATCCTAAAAACTATCATTATTCTGTAGTAAACAGATTCATCGGGTGATGGGAGCTTTATCATGTGCACTGTGCATAGGTAGAAAGCAGCCAATCAGTGGTGGGGGCAGGCTTATACACAGTACATGAATATGGAGGACTATCTGGTGGCAGCTGTACTAGTCCTCTAGTGATTAGTGATTCCTTTCTGCTGATAAAACTTTTCATCAAGACTGCAGCAAGTGGCCAAGTACGTCACACCACGCTGGAATCAGGGTTTCTGCCCCTACATTAGGCTGCTCGATGACCTGGGGACAGATTCCCTTTAAAAAAAACAATGCAAAAAATCTTGACAAGATGGTATTTGTCACCATCCAGGTTGCACAGGATCTTCCCATCGGTCCCAGGGACATCTTGGCGTTGCGGATATGAGGTTGGAACTATGCATTATATTTGGTGAAGATATGAAAAGATTTACAAATTCTGGACACGGTTGTGTAACCACTATAATATCATAATGGGTCAAGATCTGGTGGGGAACCCTGAAATAGATCTGTTATCTATCCTCCCAAATTTCCTCAAATTCTACAAGAAACATAGCCTTCGTTTTTTGTCTGACGGCTGCTAGAGAGGTCATTCCGAGATATTTCAAGCCCCCCATACATCTCCTATCTCGGAGTGGTACTCAGAAATAGCTGAAATTTGTAGAATGGAGGAACAAGCTCATTGCTCAGGCCTCACTGATAAATTCACATCCACAAGGGGGGAATAGATACTATTCCGTGATTCGCCCAGGTTTCAATATCTTTTCACGTAGGTGGTGGAAGGTGTGACCCTCTCGACCAATTTGACTGATTGGACCTTTCCCGTCGCTATCCGGGGGGTCTCCTTCTGATGCCTTCTTCCCTTCTTTATGCCCTTCTGACTTCATTTTTCATTCCCCCTTTTTTCTTCTCTTTCCCCCTTCTACCTCTCCCCTCCTCCTCCTCCTTGTTACTCACCTTCTTTACTTCTCCTCCCTTTCTTTCTCTTTTCGTCACTTCTTTAATCCACGCACTCTATGACATATCTCTCTGAAGATTTGGGGATTTATGAGCGGATTTGCCCAGGTGAGACTATATGTTGGACTCTCTCACCTAAATATGTTTATGTGGTTTTTTTTCTTCATGACTTATATTTGTCATTGCAATCTGTAATCTTAATTTCTCATGCAGTGCTGTATTGTTGAAATGTCATTGCTACTTGTACTACTACAAACAAAAGAAAGATTGAACACAAAAAAATGCAAAAAAAACTGCAAGAAAAGTACACAATAAAAACAAATAAGGCCTAAGAGTGACTGATTGTGCATTTTAAAAGCATAATCACAACATTTTCTACAACTAGACATGATGTCATAATAATCAAATAATCATTATATTTCCTCAGATTGTGTACTTAAAAGGAAGCTCCAGGGAGATAAAACATTTTGTACTATCCCTGCCCTCTACAGATCGCTTATAAATGAATAAAATCATATCTGCTCCTCAGCACTCACCCCTCCTTTAGGGACAGAGAGAAGATTCAGCCATGCTGCTGCTGAGAGCAGGGGGGTGTGACAAGGGCGTGGACACTGGGGGCTACATGATCATCTTACATTCCAGCCCTCTCATACTTCTGTATGAACAGGGAGCGTGGAATGGGCATGACCACAGGCCGCATAGTCACAGTACAATCCAGCCCCTAATATACATCCTATATAATTTAAGAACAGGGGGATTCTCCCTTCAAAGAGCAATTATGTCACCAAGAAAATGTAAATACATGCTGTGATCTTCTGCTGTGCAACCTATGATGGTGCATAATGTGTACTGACATGCATCAGGCTAGGAGCAGAGGCAGAGCACTGCATTGGTTAATTCAGCACTGACATGGTCTCCCCTCCAACATATCAACACGGTAGGTTTGTGGCCCGTGAAACTTAACCTGCTCTCTACTGCAGCATGACTGAATCTTCTCCCTGTCCCTGAAGGGAGGGGTGAGTGCTGAGGAGCAGATATGATTTTATTGATTTATAAGCGATCTATAGATTCTAGAACTTAGTGAACAGCTCAGCTTCACTATGTAGGAGGGCAGGGAGAGTACAAAGATTTTTTTTATCCCCTGGAGTGCCTCATTAATGTATAGTTATCATTTGCCTTCTGTGTGACAATTTTATTGTCCACTATGTGTGACTGTATTTGAACAAAAAAATTGCAGTTTTACTGGCTAATAAAATGTTTATCACTAAACTTTCTACACTTATTTAGTTTTAAGAGCAAAGTTAAAAGCACAGTACTCATGCTTATTAGTGATGAGCGAGTGCAATCGTTATTATTCGTTACTCGCACAGATAGTACAGTATTCGTGTTACTCGGTGAGTATCGCTGGTGTCGTGAGTGATGTGTCAATCGTGAACGATTCAACACAGATTGACAGATCCCTTCAGTACACAAAGTGAGTCGGCACCCCAGTGAGAGCAGATTGAATGTTAGGCTCTCTCTGGGGGGCACAGCAAGGTGTTTTATGCATTAATAAGTCCAAAAAGCCCACCCTCCTGGAAATGCTTGTTTTATGGCCTGATGTGTGTGGGTGGAGCCTATCAGTAACTGACTAAAATTGGACTTGCTGTTTGGACGAGTATGCGAGTATTAGAAAGTATTGTAACAAGTATAGTTATTATGAATATTTCGCTACTCGCCCATAAGTAATGCTCATGTGTACACTTATGGATCCAAGATAAAAAATTGAGTTTTGTTCTTTTAAGGTGAGCAAACCTGATCAGATGCCAACAGGGTGACTTTTAAGCAACAACGTACGTTGTCATTTTTTTGTTATAAAAAAATGTTGTGAAAAACACCAGTAAACACTTTAGGTACAAAACTAAGACTATTGGCCTTTATTCACAATAAAGTCAAATGAGAAATCTGAAATTGGTGGGATCACTCTACCGTGTAATGTGTATGGGGTCCTTGGATGCTCCACCAACAGATGTCATGGATGATAAGCACTTTGAATTCTAACCCATAATTCATTTGTTCTGAAGATAAGTCTGAAAAGATGTCAGAAAGGAGCCTAATGCGGTTGTCCACTACTTGGACAATCCCTTCTTAACCACCATACTTACCACCGTTAAATAAAAACACTGTATATCACCTGCCATGGCAGCACCATTCCAGCGGTGTCAGCATTTGCTCCCCCGGGGCTCATGTTAAGTTGTTACGAGATGCTAGTCTGGTGCCCAATCAGTGCTGCCCACTTTCGTAGGAATTGAACATCAAGGGCAAGTCAGAACTGCTACTGGCAGCTCATTTCCTATTGATATTTGATATGTCTGAAGGCTGGAACAATGAAGACAGTGCTGATTGGATGTGGCTCGTGAAGTAAAAACCTAACTTGAGCACCAGAGAGTGAGCATCAAACCAAGAGGTGAGTATAAGTATTGTTATTTTAATTGGGACAAACATAGTGATGAAGAAGGGGTTGTCTGAGTAGTGGACACTCCATTTAAATTACTTTTACATTGAAAAAAAAGTGAATGCTCATGCCAACTGTTCATATGTGCTGGGCGTTTAGTCAACAGCTTATCTAAGAGTGACCTTAAAGAGGACCTTTCACCCCCCTGCTGCATGGCAATCTAAATGCAGCACTGAAGGCAGCAAGTCAGCTGCATTCGTCCCCCATGTGTCTGTGTGCTGTGTACCCCGAGATATAGCCTTAGGCAAACTCACTGTAAAAAGTCATGAGGGCATTCCCTGGGGCTTGAGTGAGCTTGATTGATGGGGGCCATTCCCTCCCCCTCTGCATCTCTGTGCTGCCTCCTGCTGTGCTGTTTATGCTTTGTTCAGACAGCAGGCAGGAATCTGGAGCTGACCTCAGGATAAATGATTTGCAAGCTGTGTGTGGCGGGATGAGTGACACAAAGCAGGAGAGGAGGAGGGCAGAGCCAGCACAACAGGAGGCGGCACAGAGAGGCGGGGGGGGGGGGAAATAGCCTGACTCCTGCACCAGGGAATGTCTTCCTGACTTTTTACAATGAGTTTGCCTAAGGCTATAACTCTGGGTACACAGCACACAGATACATGGGGGACCCCTTCCCTGAATGCAGCAGACATGCTGCATTCAGTGCTGCATTTTGATTGCCATGCAGCAGGGGGGTGACAGATCCTCTTTAAGGTTAAGTTCCATAATCAGATTTTAGCAAGCTTTTGATGCTGCATGCTTTGTTTACAGTTCCAAAGAAGTGGATGGGATTTATATGACACTGCGGTGTGTGTTTCGAGACGGTAACATGTCAATTTCTTTTGTGGATACGCTAAGTTTAATGTGTGGATTTTCCCTCAAAATGGCATAAGGTGTGGAAAATTCACAGTTAAAAAACATATGCATTTTTAGTGCATTTTCACTTTGGAAATTCACCAATGACTGTGTCAATAAAATTTGGTTTAAGCCAAATCTAGGAAGTCTCCAAAACAAAGCAGCTTTATTTAAAACATTATGTACCGAAGAGTCAAAAATTGTCAACAAAATATGTAAAAAACACAGTTATATGTAATCAGCCTACTATACCTTGTAAATGCAAAAATGCTGCAATATCAAAAACTCAACAAATGCTCATCGAGAGAATTTGGCCGAATTTTTCAAATGTGGTAACTGTGTTGCCGACTGAAATACAATTCTGTGCATAATGTATGAACGGGAGGGTTCCTAAGTCATGTACACGGATTTCCACAAACCTCACTCAAGTCTATATAACGGTTGTAAATCAGTTAAATTAATCGCTTATTATGACTAATATTATATATATATATCGCATTGTGAACCCGGTAGTGTTGTAAGAGAAGACTTACCATCATTGTGTGTTCTCTGCAGCTGCTGGACTTTTGTGTTGAAGGTTATTTAAACTCCCAGTTGTGCAAATATTGAGCAATTTCTTTTTATAATGAAAAACAATATTTTTCTCATTGCATCAATCTTGGCCCCATCATTTGGCTACAATTTTCTCCTGAAATACAGATTAGAGTATCCTATCTCCTGTAAACAGTTATTCTGAAATAGTCTATGTAATGTACTACATGTGCCGAATCATTATATTTTTTCCTTTGTTTGTTTATTTTTTGTTGACTATTTTTCCTCTTTATTAGTTTTTTTATGTCCAAGTCAGCTATAAGGTAGACATAAGCAAGTGTTTATTTACTTACAGATGAATAAAATTTAAGCCGTTGTCTAAAATGATAATTCTGTAATCACTTCATGTGACTGCAGACTTATCAATCGTCCCAACACATATTCTGTGTGGATTTTCTGGTTTCTAAACTGGAAACAGACCACAATTATGCAATATGCATGTTCCCGGACAGAACCCAACAAGTGGGCGTTACCTCGCTCAATACAAGTGTATGGAGTGAGCGCGTCCATCTAGTAGGCATGGCCATCTAATGACTGGGGCCTTGCTCCATACATTATGTTAAGTGAGGCCGCGCCCACTTGTCGAGTTCTGACTGGGAACATGTACATCTCATAATTGTTGTCAGTTCCCGGTTCAGTTAAGGTAAGGTTACACGGCACAACGTTGACACGATGTCGTCAGCGATCTCGGGGGTGCACGGTCATTTTTGGCATCATTTGAACATCGCTGGTGAGATGTCACACGTATAGATATCATGAGTAACTTGTCAGCAATGTAGTGAGCAGGTATAGTTCGCACAACCCAACAAATGATCCCTGCTCATTGCTGTGAATGGGCAAAGTCCCTCACAACATCGTTATCGCGGTGTCACACAGAGCGATGCTAACATATCGCTTGAACGACATCGCCAGGTTTTACAACATGTTGGTAAACCTTTCAACTCCGATCCAGAGATTTATTGTAGTTGAATCGTGCATTTACACGCAACAACACACTTGCGATGTCGTTTCAACGTCGCTCAACCCGTCACGTTTCAGCGATATCGCAGGCAATATCGTGCCGTGTAACGTGTAACTACTAAATAGTTTCAAGTAGCCAAGATGATTGTCCACAAAATGATGGAAGTCTCACATTCAAAACTGTAGTAGATGGTCAGGTATGGAGCCTAAAATTCAAAAGTTCAAAACATTATTACCCCTTTGCATGTTATAGTATATGCATATACACTGTGTGCAGAATTATTAGGCAAATGAGTATTTTGATCACATGATACTTTTTATACATGTTGTCCTACTCCAAGCTGTATAGCCTTGAGAGCCAACTACCAATTAAGTAAATCAGGTCCTGTGCATCTCTGTAATGAGGAGGGGTGTGGTCTAATGACATCAACACCCTATATAAGGTGAGCTTAATTATTAGGCAACTTCCTTTCCTTTAGCAAAATGGGTCAGAAGAGAGAGGCTCTGAAAAGTCCAAAATTGTTAGATGTCTTGCAGAGGGATGCAGCAGACTTGAAATTGCCAAACTTTTGAAGCTTGATCACCGAACAATCAAGCGTTTCATGGCAAATAGCCAACAGGGTCGCAAGAAGCGTGTTGGGCAAAATAGGTGCAAAATAAGTGCCCGTGAATTGAGGAAAATCAAGCGTGAAGTTGCCAAGATGCCATTTGCCACCAGTTTTGCAATATTTCAGAGCTGCAACTTACTGGAGTATCAAAAAACACAAGGTGTGCGAAACTCAGGACATGGACAAAGTAAGAAAGCTAAAAAACTACCACCTTTGACAAGAAACATAAGATAAAACGTCAAGAATGGGCCAAGAAATATCTTAAGATTGATTTTTCAAATGTTTTATGGACTGAGGAAATGAGAGTGACTCTTGATGTGCCAGATGGATGGGCCAGAGGCTGGATCAGTAAAGGGAAGAGAACTCCACTCCGACTCAGATGCCAGCAAGTTGGAGGGGGTACTGGTATGGGCTGGTACATCAAAGATGAACTTGTGGGACCTTTTGGGTTGAGAATGGAGTGAAGCTCAACTCCCGGACCTACTGCCAGTTTCTGGAAGACAACTTCTTCAAACAGTGGTGCAGGAAGAAGTCGGTATCATTCAAGAAACAACCTGATATTTCATGCAGGACAATGCTTCATCACATGCATCCAATACTCCACAGCGTGACTGGCCAGTAAAGGTCTTAAAGAAAAAAAATAATGACATGGCCCCCTAGTTCACCTGATGAATCTCATAGAGAACCTGTGGTCCATCATAAAATGTGAGATCTACAGGGAGGAAAAAGAGTACACCTCTACAGTGTCTGGGTGGCTGTGGTGGCTGCTGCACGCAATGTTGATCGTAAACAGATCAAGCAACTGACAGAATCTATGGAAGAAGGCTGCTGAGTGTCATCATAAAAAAGGTGGCTATATTGGTCACTAATTTTTTGGAGTTTTGTTTTTGCATGTCAGAAATGTTTATCTCTAAATTTTGTGCAGTTATATTGGTTTACCTGGTGAAAATAAACAAGTGAGATGGGAATATATTTGGTTTTTTATTAAGTTGCCTAATAATTCTGCAGAGTAATAGTTACCGCACAAACAGATATCCTCCCAAGATAGCAAATCTAAAAAAAAAAACACTACAACTTCCAAAAATATTAAGCTTTGATATTTGAGTCTTTTGGGTTGATTGAGAACATAGTTGTTGATCAATAATAAAAATAATCCTCTACAATACAACTTGCCTAATAATTCTGCACACAGTGTATGTAGATAGCCCAGCCACTCAAATCCTTTAAATAGAGGGGAGCAGCTGCTTACATAAATGCACACTAATGAAGCTGCACAGGAGTCTGTCATATAGATACATGAGATATACACATAGTGTCTGAACACAGGCTTATTAGTGGCGCCAGGTGCAGCGGACCAGTTATCACTGCATGACAATATGCACCATGTCTGAACATGGCCTATTAGTTACGCCGAGTAAGGAGAGCAGGATAAACACTATACAACTGTACCTCACATGACAGACTTTACCATTTTACCAGCCAAACCTACAACCCTGGCAAAAATTATGGAATCACCTGCTTGGAGGATGTCCATTCAGTTGTTTAATGTTGTAGAAAAAAAGCAGATCACAAACATGGCACAAAACTAAAGTAATTTCAAATGGCAACTTTATGGCTTTAAGAAACACTAAAGGTACCGTCACACGTGGCGATATGGCTTCCATATCGCTGTAAATTCGTGTTTTTCAGCTTTGTGGAAGCGAAATCACCTGTGCGCAGTGGTGTGTGACTGGGCGAATTTACGGCAAGAAATCGCCGGTGGCACCTCGCCTGGTCGCCCTGCTCTGCAGTGAAATCAGGCGATATCCACCAGGCGTCGTGGCCCTGTGACAGGTCGATAGCGACGTACCCAGTGATCCAGAAATAAATTCAGTAGGCGTGCTTAGATGTTACTTATTTCGCGCCTCATCTGCGGTGATTGGTGGGTGATACTGCGTTACGATTGGCTGGCCATGTCCGAAACGCCTTATTGGATGACCCGTGCCTTCGCCCAAGGATGACCAATGTGAACCGTCCACCAATCACAGTGATAGGGCGCGGTAAAAACACTGTTGCACGCCCCTATCAAAACACTATGGCGACATCGCTGCTACGATGGTGGCATGTGACGCGGCGATGTGGGAAGGGAAGATCGCTTCCAGTCTTCTGCAGGCGATTTCTGGAATGCAGGATCGCTGAACATCGCACGCGAGATGTCTATGTGTGACAGGGCAACAGCGATGTGAAAAAAAGTGCCCAGAATGTGCACGCTCACGGCAAATCGCCAGCACATGTGATGGTACCTTAAAAGAAATCAGATAAAAAATGTGGTAGTCAGTAAGGGTAACTTTTTATAGACCAAGCAGAGGGAAAAAATTATGGAATCACTGAATTCTGAGGAAAAAATTATGGAATCATGAAAAATAAACACACAAAAAACACTCCAATACAACACTAGTATTTTGTTGCACCACCTCTGGCTTTAATAACAGGTTTGCAATCTCAGAAGCATGGGCTTAATAAGTGACAAACAGTACTCTTCATCAATCTAGCTCCAACTTTCTCTGCTGTTGCCAGATCAGCTTTGCAGGTTGGAGCATTTTCAATTGGATTGAGATCCAGACTATTTGCAGGCCATGACATTGACCTTATGTGTCTTCTTTCAAGGAATGTTTTCACAGTTTTTGCTCTATGGCAGGATGCATCATCATCTTGATAAATGATTGCATCATCCCCAAACATCCTTTCAATTGATGGGATAAAAAAGTGCCCAAAATATCAATGTAAACTTGGGCATTTATTGAAGATGTAATGACAGCCATCTCCCCAGTGCCTTTACCTAACATGCAGCCCCATCTCAGCAATGACTGTGGAAATTTGCATGTTCTCTTCAGGCAGTCTTCTTTATAAATCTCATTGGAACGGCACCAAACAAAAGTTCCAGCATCATCACCTTGCCCAATGCGAATTCAAGATTCATCACTGAATATGACATTCATCCAGTCATCCACAGTCCAAGATTGCTTTTCCTTAGCCCATTGTAATCTTGTTTTTTTCTGCTTAGGGGTTAATGATGGCATTTGTTTAGCTTTTCTATATGTAAATCCCATTTCCTTTAGGCGGTTTCTTACAGTTCGGTCACAGGCATTGACTCCAGTTTCCTCCCATTCGTTCCTCATTTGTTTTGTTGTGCATTTCCTGTTTTGGAGACATATTGCTTTAAGTTTCCGGTCTTGACACTTTAATATCTTCCTTGGTCTATCAGTATATTTGCCTTTCCATGTTGTTTGTATTTGGTCCAGATGTTAGACACAGCTGACTGTGAACAACCACCATCTTTTGAAACTTTTATGATGATTTACCCTCTTTTAAGAGTTTGGTAATTTTCTCCTTTGTTTAATTGACATCTCTCATGTCAGTCCACTTGGTGCAACAGCTCTCCAAGGTGTGATCACTCCTTTTTAGATGCAGACTAACAAGCAGATCTAATTTGATGCAGGTGTTAGTTTTGGGAATGAAAATTTACAGGGTGATTTCATAATTTGTTCCTCAGAATTGAGTGATTCCATAATTTTTTGCCTCTGCTTGGTCTGAAAAACGTTACCCTTACTGACTACCACATTTTTAATCTTGATTTCTTTTAGTGTTTCTTAAAGCCATAAAGTTGCCATTTGAAATTACTTTAGTTTTGTGCCGCGTCTGTGATCTGCTTTTTATCTACAACATTAAACAACTGAATGAACATCCTCCGAGCCAGGTGATGCCATAATTTTTGCCAGGGGTTGTAGAAAGCTCTAATACACCCTGCAACTAATAAGCCTGTGTTCAGACACTATGTTTATATCTCACATATCTATATGACTGACTGTTCCTCTCTATTTAAAGGATGTAGGGCTGGGCTGTCTACATAGTGCACCAGCGCAGCCCCCAAATTAGTTTGGCCATGGGTGATTTTTCAAATGTTTTTTAAAACCTTTTTTCTTGGTTTAGCTATTGCGAGTGTAGACAGGGACCTGCAAACGCGAGGACCCTTGACGCTTTGGGTTGCAGGCTTCCGTGTTTTGGACACAATACCAACCAATACCTCACATTTTTCTTTGCATATTTTATCATTTTTGCAGAGTGTATTGGAGCTTTCTAGGTTTGGCTGGTAAAATGGTTGAGTCTTTCATGTGAGGTATAATCGTATAGTGTTTAACCTGCTTTCTATAATCATTGTAACTAATAGGCCATGTTCAGACATGGTACATATTGTGATGCAGTGTTAACTGGTCTGCAGCACCTGGCGCCACTAATAAGCCTGTGTTCAGACACTATGGGTGGGGGCACACTGGCATTAAAAAAATCGGTCCATTTCTCATCCAGTAGAGTCGGACGCGTGACATCTGTTTTTTGATCTGTGTGGCATGCAACTGCTATGCGAGCGTGCAAATTCTTTTTTTCTCAGATAACATCCGAGTGACATCTGTGTGCAATGCGTATTTTTCTCAGCAGCTAATGGGGCACCCTGCGGTATAGGTAGCCACAGAACCACCTAGTGCACAGAGGGATTTCCACATAAGGTACCCTACATATGCAACTGTGGCGCCCCTCTGGCTAGGCGCCACAGGGAGGTATTGCATTTTAACACCAATGTGATATCTTTGTAAGTTGTCAGTTCAGGGTTTAACCTATGGAGTCTGTTTTTACAGACACACACCTAGGATTAGGCCACTTAAAATAGGGGGGACTGGTAATTTAGTAGGTCCCAAAAGGCGGTGCAGCCTAGGGTGGAGTAGTGAGAGTGAGTGATAGTTTTACTTCAGACAGTTCTGGGAAGGCAGTCAGGAAGGACAGACCTGACAGTGCCGCTGACAGGAGGGATCCCCATCTTTACGTGGGGGCCCAGGACAGCAGGCAACGGACCAGGACTGGTTGGAGCCAGCTGGTCATGTTGAGGGAAAAACACAGGCAACGCGGGAAACCGAGGCGGTCAGCAGTTCACCTCTGACCGCAGACTGACAAGCTGCGGGCCCACAGTAAAAGGGTTGCAGTTAGCACCACAAGGACATCTCATCCCCTCAGGACTGAAACCGGTTGAGGACACTAGTGGTTGCAGACTGAATTCCGGTGGCGGGAGAAATTGTGCGCTCCTGCTGCTCCCGTCCGTACTGGTAAAGGACCAACCTGATCGGCTAATGACAGACCGTAGGACTGGTGGGAGAGCGCTGTGAAGGTGGTAGAGGCAGAGAAGAATAAAATAGACCCCGAAAGACTGAGAGAGAAAACATCTAGAGACTCCATAAGGGGGACCCTGAGCTGGCAACATCCACCCGGTAAACCAAACTGTACCGTGTTCCATTTTAACGTCTACCGGTACCCAGTAAATTAGAGTTAAACTTGACTTTGCTTCTGTGATTCTTCTCACTGGTGCCGGGAGGGCTGCAGCACCAACACCAGCATCTCACCAGAGGGGAACATCAGTAACAACTACTCCCCTCACCAATATCCATCATCGCTGCCCTGACGTAAAAGCTCCTCCTGTGGGGAGCTGTACCACTCTCTGCTGCACCCACCATCACCTCAGCAGCCGGCTTGCAGCACCGGTACCTATATTATCGGGATCCACAGGTGGCATCACATTTCCCTGTAAATACTCCCTTTCCCCCCCCCCCACCATCTAACAAATGATAACCAGGCATGGAACCGGGATCCCGACCATCCGTGATTCCCCATCCAAGAAGCCATCAGTCCCGGTGTCTGAGCATCCCTTCCCCTGGCCACATTACAACACCTTCCACCCCAGAACCTGAAGGGGGAGTGTGGCACCCTGTTTCTACAGGCAGGGCCGTATCCAGGGGGGCTGGCGGGTCATCTGCCCCGGGCGTAACAAGCAGGAGGGGTGCACTCAGCCTCCTGCTGCAGCACCCGGTCTCTTCCTGCTGCTGCCGCAATAAGAGTTGGCTTTTTTCTCCACTACAGATCTGCACACTCTGTGCTGACAGGACCTGTGATGATGTCAATGGAGGGGAGGAGTCAGGGGTCACATGATCAGCTCCTTGAGGTATGCAGGGCCCTGCTGTGCTGCTGGCCAGTGGCCATCATGATGCTGGATGAGGTGAACGTTATGTGTGGGGAAAGATGGATCTACAGTGTGGATGTAGCAGAGCTGAATGTGTACTAGGTGTATGGAGCAGAGCCACGTGTGTACAAGGTGTATGGAGCGGAGCCGAGTGTGTACAAGGTGCACGAAGCGGAGCCAAATGTGTACAAAGTGTACAGAGTGGAGCCTTGTATGTACGAGGTGTACGGAGCAGAGCTGGGCGTGTACGGAGCGGAGCCGGGTGTGTACAAGGTGTGTATGGAGTGAAGCCAAGCGTGTACGAGTTGTACAGAGCGGAGTCGGGCGTGTACAGAGCGGAGCCGGGCGTGTAGGAGGTGTACAGAGCTGAGCCAGGTGTATAGGAGGTGTACGGAGCGGAGCTGGGCATGTAGGAGGTGTACGAAGCGGAGCTGGGCGTGTAGGAGGTGTACGAAGCTGAGCCGGGCATGTAGGAGGTGTACGGAGTAGAGCCGGGCATGTAGGAGGTGTACGGAGCAGAGCCGGGCGTGTAGGAGGTGTACGGAGCAGAGCCGGACATGTAGGAGGTGTACGGAGCGTAGCCGTGTATGTGTAGGGCGTATGGAGCGGAGCTATGTGTGTACGGAGAGGAGTCGTATGTGTACGAGGTGTACGGAGCAGAGTTGGGTGTGTACGAAGCGGATCAGTGTGTGTACAAAGTGTACAGAGCGGAGCCGCGTGTGTACGAGGTGTACAGAGTGGAGCGAGTATGTACAGGGCGTATGGAGCAGAGCTATGTGTGTACAAGGTGTACGGAGAGGGACCGCGTGTGTACAAGGTGTACGGAGCGGAGCCACGTGTGTACGAGGTGTACGGAGCGGAGCAGTGTGTGTACGAGGTGTACGGTGCGGAGCCGCATGTGTACGGTGCGGAGCCACGTTTGTAAGAGATGTATGGAGTGGAGCCGTGTACGTACAGGGCGTATGGAGCAGAGCTATGTGTGTACAAGAGTCGTGTGTGTACGAGGTGTGATGAGGGAGAACAGTATAAACATTGGGCAGTATAGGAGGATACAGTGAGGATAGTGTGACCAGGGAGCCCAGTATGGAAAGGAGAGGGCAGTGTGATGAGGGGGCAGTGTTGAAGGCATGCGCAAGAAGAGGGACAGTGTGTAAATTATTTTTGTGCAGGGAACAGTGAGAAGGAGCAATTATTTATTCCAGGGCACAGTGTAGGGCAGATATTTTTACTCAGGAAAATGTTGATCATTCTGCTATTTTTAAGGGTATCGTGCCAGGATGTGCTGAAGACCGGAGAAGATGGACTTGTCCACAGACGAGCTGTGGATGTGAAAAGTCATCATGGTGTCTGGACAAGATGGAGCAGAAAAGAAAAAGACGACCCCCGATCAGAGACAAGGTCATCTATAAGGTATGTAAATGTTTATTTGTGATAATTACTTATTCTCATCAGTGTTGTAGTTCATGTATGCTTTTATTGACGGCTGGTAACAACAACTCCCAGTATGTCCTCACCATTGCTACTGATGTAGTAGGAGTTGTAGGTTCATGCAGTACAAATGTGTATGGGTCTGACCTGACATTACAATTGTTTTACCATGTGATGTTGGCTCTGATAATGAATTTTGTTACAGATGAGGGTTGTAATTTCTGTCCTGATGGGGGTTATGTGGATGTATTTCAGTACCTCTGGGGGGTCTGGTGATTTATTTCTGTCCTGATGGAGGTTATATGGATGTATTTCAGTTCCTCTAGTGGGTCTGGTAATGTATTTCTGTTCTGATGGAGGTTATATGGATGTATTTCAGTACCTATGGTGGGTATGGTGATGCATTTCTGTTCTGATGGGGATTATATGGATGTATTTCAGTACCTCTGTTGGGTCTGGGGATGTATTTCTGTTCTGATGGGGATTATATGGATGTATTTCAGTACCTCTGGTTGGTCTGGTGATGTAGTTTTGTATTAATTGTTCTGATACTGTACACATCTAACAATCCATAACTTGTAAGATTTCTTGATACATGGTTATGTTAACAAAGTGTTGTGGATTCTGACAAGTAAGGGTGTGTGCCCACATAGTGGTTTAGTGTCGGTTTAGCAGCGAAAACCGCCGGCGGTTTAGCATAGGTTTTATTTAAATTTATGTAAATAATTAGCAGCTTTAGGACTTACAAGTAACCCTATGTAATTTAGAAAACGCTGTGCACACATAGTGGGTTTATGTGAGTGGATCCGCCAGCGGTTGGGCGGTTTCCCAGCGGTTTAGCAGCATACAGCATGTCAATTCTTCTCAGCGGTTTTTGAGCGTTTCCATGGACAAAATCCTCCATAGAAAACCACCGTAAAAACCGCTGGAAAAACCGACTGTAAAACGCTGTGCACACACTGAAAAAACCGCTGGGAAACCGCTGAGAAACCGCTGGAAAACCGCTGGTGACTTCTGAGCTCAGGAGTCTAGGCTCCTTGAATTTTCCAGTGGTTTACTGACGATTTGAACGTCACTAAGGCTATGTGCACACGGGGGCGGGTTAGGGGCGGCGGCGGCTGGGCGGACCCGACAGGAAGCTCCGGAGCCGTCCACCGACTTCCTGTCGGGTCCGTGCTGCGGAAGACGGTCGGGTGTGCGGCGGTGCACAGCGGGTTAGTGGCGTCGGCTCTGCAGCGGCTGGAAGCAGCACATGATTCTGCTTGCAGCCGCTGCAGAACCGGCCGGTTTATAGGACATGCACATTCTTTGCTAACCCGCTGGGAACCCAGCGGGTTAGCAACGGATGAGCATGTGGAAACCGCCGGTGTGTGCACACCGGGTGTCGGTTTCCATAGGTTTCTATGTTGATCCAAAAGCCGCTTTTGGATTAACATAAATTTGCATAAACCTGATGGAAACCGACCGGCGGTTCCGCTCCTAAACCTTCACTAAACCTTCCTGTGTGCACATAGCCTAAACCACTATGTGGGCACACACCCTTAAGGGTTCTTTGTATTTATTTATTAGAAGCATTAAAGGGGTTGTCCCAAGCTTGTGATGAGTCTACAGTCACTCTACGTGTCTCTATGTGACTGCAGACCTCTGAATTCTCACAGAGCGCACACTTCCTGCTGTCAGGATTGTCTGGTGCCGGTGGTGAGAGTGAAAGGTCACATAACTATGGGTGTGCAATTTACATACATGCAGTCACGTGGTGACTAGACATGCGAGGCTTCGATCAATTAAATGAATTGAGTAAGGCGGGACACGTCTAGTCAGAATGTGGCCAGAAGTATATGAATTCCATACTTGTGTTCACATGTGTTCACATGACCGTCCAATCTTACCATTGACATGGGAGAATCCTGAAAGTGTTCAGTGCACGCGCCATGAGAATTCGGAGGCCTGCAGTCATCTAGACTTTCATCTTAAACCTGGACAAGCCCTTTAAATATAACATTAAACACCTTAGCCCACTCCTAACAACGTGTAATATACTCACTGCCAGAAACAGCTCTTGCTGGTTCCAGCAGTCACTGTACCTATAAGTGCAAAAATCACATATGGATGATTCGTCACATGACGTCTCCTGAGACCATTGGTGGGGGGGGCACCAAACTGAACTCTTGCCCCGGGTGCCAGAAAACCTAGATACACCTCTGCTACAGGTAACCACAGACTCACCTACAGTACGGATGGGTTTCCAAAGTGGGTACACAGACACAAACAACACCTTTCACCCCAGCACTGTGGAGGGAGCTAAACTTGCTGCTCTTAGGCAAGATCCCCTATAAATACTGGTGCCGGGGTGGAATTAGAGAGACTGTACAGACGCTAGAAGAGCTGTGATGACGTTCTGGTGGTGGGTGCCACGCTAGGCCTGAGCCAGTGACCCTGAACAGCCTTCAGAGTAGGGCCCAAGAGTGGGGTCAGAAGGTGTGGAGAGAACGGAGAAAGAGCAAATTGGGGACTGAAGGAGCCATCTTTGGTTCACTCCAGAAAGCATCCCGGACACCGGAGTCCGAGTCTGCCGGAGAGCACCTAGCCCAGCAGAGAATTCTGGTTTACCGTGGAGACTCCAGTCTCCCGGGCATCTGTGCAGCCACCAACAAGGGAGACAGGCACCGCGGAGAGAGGAACAGTGGCAGTCCATCGTGGGTTTCCCAACAACAGCACAGTAATAGAAGAGCAGAGGAGGCCAGACAAGTTTTATAAGGGGCAGGGGCTTCACACACATGGGAAAAGAGACAAGGAGGCCTTATACCCATCACTGTGGAGATCCTGAAGTGCTTCTTGACCACCCGACAGTGCACCAGACTCTTACCTGCGATATCAACAGTAAAATGTAAAGAAACAACCTATGGTGTGTGTGTGTCAATTCCTCAAACTGCCCCTGCCATCTACAGAGACTGTGCCGTTACCTAACAGCCTGGCCAAATCCCTGCTCCAACCCTCATCATCATTACCAAGCTCCCAGGGACCCAGCTCTGCTTGTGGGGAGCTTCAACGACTAGCTGCCCATCCATCATCCCTGGGGGCCCCACGCAGCGCTGGTGCAGTCACCAGAAACCACAGATGGCGTCACGACAAACTATTCCCATTTCAATTCCCCCTTTTTAAAGCTGATCACCAGGGCCACGGGTCTGGGCAGGCCACCAGTGGCATCCCAACCAAAGCCGAGGGCCCAGATACCCGAGTCCACATAACCCTGGGGTGCATCATAGCTTTCCTGGCATCACAAACAGGATCCCATGCCCGGTGCTACCGGGTACGTTGTGCCGTGTTTGAAAACTGTGATTTGAGACTGTTAAACTGAGTCGCCATTGCCATGGAGCGGGAAGAAAGGGGGTGTGACGGCTTGCAGAGCGCAACCCGGACGCTGATTTCAATACTTTAAAGGACATGGCCATAAAGGGGTTACAGCCAGTGGAGACTCCTGAAGCTGCCATCCGGCGGTGGCGCAGTGGCCAGGCTCCAGCTACAACAACACCCGTACCCGATGAGTAAAAACCCGACCGCTGTCATGGAAGCCCTACAGTTGCAGAAGGGGCCAAAGCCACAGCCTAAACCCCAACCTCTGATTCAGCTGTCTGACAGCCTGGAGGACGTCCCGTAGATGAGAGCAAGGAAGATCACGTCGCCCAGAGGGAGAACCACCCACTGCTACAGCTCCACAGGAGAACCCATCTGTTGTTGCTGCAATAAGACCGGTCACATCACACAATACTGTCCTTTAAACGAGCTGACCCTGGGGGCCGGGGCCAAACCTCAGGAGTAGCTCAACAGGGCCCAGCCGACTGGTATGATGTCTACATTGGACAGCAACCTTTTCTGTCAATCATACTGGATGGCATATCAACACCTGCTTTGCTGGACACTGAGTCACAGGTGACCACCATCCCCTATATCCTTTATAAGCAGTTCTGGTCATGTGATGAACTCAAACCACCTGCCTTAGACCTTACCATCTATGCTTCTAATGGTGAATCACTTACTATGGTGGGGTTTAGAGAAGTACCAATAAAGGCGGGGAGGGTAGAATTACCAGACCAGGGGATTATTGTGGTAGCAGAAAAGAATAACCACCGAGATCCTTACATTATTCTTGGAACAAATGTTGTTAGCAATTGCATGGATGAAGTGTTGTTCTTGCTTCAACAGATTGCGGACACTGCCAAACCTGGGCAGAAGAAGGGTCTTCAGAGAGAGATAAGAGCACTCCTGCACCAGCAACAGGTAAAATCAACAGGTGGTGGAATTGGTACTGCACGAGTAACAGACCCGCTTCCTATTGTAATACCTCCAATGAGTGAAATGATGATTTGGTGTCGAGCAGCTATAGGCCTAAGGGGGCAGGACTATCAAGTAGTAGTGGAGCCCATCAGCTCAGAACACAGGCCTACACTCTTGACAGCCAGGGGATAGTTGATGTACACATGGGAAGAGTACCACTCCGCATCTTAAACTATGGGAGTGAGGAGGTCCAACTGCCCAGGTATTCCACTGTTGCTAAGCTGTACACTGTGCATAACAATGGGATACAAGCAGTGGGACCCTTACCTCCACCCAAAGAGGCAGAGGATAACAACGCTAAGGGGCAGGTAGAGGACTGGTGTCAGCAGCTCCATGTAGGAACTGATTCCACTCCCATGCATAAAAAGCAAGCTGTCTACCGGGTAGTCCAAGAATTTGAACAGGTATTCAGTAAGCATCCACTTGACTTTGGTAGGGTCAGAGGGGTACACCATCATATCCCCACAGGTACACATCCACCAATCAAAGAACGATACATGACTATTCCACCTGCACACTATCAAAAAGCCAAAGAGATGTTACAGGACATGAAGGACGCAGGGGTTATAAGAGACAGTTGTAGTCCCTGGGTAGCTCCACCAGTCCTAGAGAAAGATGGCAGCATGAGAATGTGTGTAGGTTACAGGCTAATAAATCTAATAACACACAAAGATGCTTACCTGTTCCCACGCATTGAGGAATCACTAGCTGCATTGAAGTCTGTTAATTACTTTTCAACCCTAGATCTCACTAGCGGGTATTGGTAGATCTCCGTTGCAGAAGTAGACCGTGAGAAGACGGCATTTACCATGCCCATAGGCCTATCTGAATTCAACAGCAAGCTTTTCGGACTATGTAACGCACACGGAACGTTCCAGAGGCTGATGGAGTGTTGGCTGGGGCATAAGAACTTTGAAACGGTACTGATTTACCTAGATGAAGTCATAGTGTATTCCAAATCCTATGAAGAACACCTAAGCCCTCTAGCAGAGGTATTTGAAGCCTTGTCCAAGTACGGGGTGAAGCTAAAACCATTCAAATGCCATCTGTTAAAGCCGAAGGTCCAGTACCTGGGACACATAGTCAGTTCAGAAAGAGTGGCCCCAGATCCAGACAAGGTTACTGTCATCAAGGAATGGACAAAACCAAAGACCCTCAAGAAAGTACGTCAGTTCCTGGGATTGGTGGGATGCTACTGGAGATTCATCAAGGAGTACACGAAGAAGGCTGTTCCACTGCAAAACCTCCTAGTAGGCCAAATTCAGAGATCCTTCCTTCGAGTGGGGCAAGGAACAGGAAGAGTCGTTTCAGCAGATGATAGATGCCCTAACAAGTGAGGAGATCCTGGCTTACCCCAACTACAACCTACCATTCCAGTTGTACACCAATGCCAGCAATGTGGGGTTAGGAGCTGTACTCTCCCAGCAGCAAGAAGGCAAAGAAAGAGTGATTTCCTATGCTAGTAGGAAGCTTGGCCCTACAGAAAGGAACCTTGACAACTACAGCTCGTTTAAACTGGGGTTCCTGGCCTTGGTCTGGGCCGTTACTGAAAGATTCAAACACTACCTAGCATCTAACAAGTTTACTGCCTTCACGGATAACAATCCCTTGACCCATCTGGAAACTGCAAAATTGGGTGCCATGGAACAAAGATGGATGGCCAGATTATCCAATTACCAGTTTACCATCAAGTACTGGGCTGGTCATAACAACGGCAATGCAGATGCCTTATCCAGGGTGCCTCACTTAGCAGATATGAGAGCAGATGAGGATGAGCTTGAAGAGATAGAGCTACCCGCCTTCCATCAGTTGAGAGTATCCCAGTGTTAACAAGCCCATCCAGAACTTCCTGAGAAAGTAGTGAACCCGTTACCACACTTTGGTTGGAAGGAGTCCCAAGACAGCGACCCAGCTATCAGTTTATTAAAAGACTGATAACTCAGGAGTCTGTGAAGCTGCCTCCATATCCTCCACCAGAAGCGAAACACCTGTGGAATAATAGAAGCAAGTTTTTCATCTACCAGGAAAAACTGTGCAGGAGATACATCAACCCCAGAACCCATGAAATGGTCTGGCAGATAGTGGTACCCTGAACAGAAATCCAAATGGTACTAAATGCCTATCACGACCACACTGGACACTTTGGATGGAAAAAGCTGGAGATGTTGCTCAAAGACAGCTTCTACTGTGTTGGCATGAGAGGATCCATAGAAAGATGGAGTAAAGACCGTGGACCATGGTGCCTATGGAGAAAAGACCAAGAGAGTCAAAGAGTACCACTCCAATCCATTGAAACAACGCAACCATTCCAAATTGTAACCCTGGACCATGTGAAATTGACTCCATGCAGGACAGGCTACTCCTATGCTTTGACAATACTGGATCACTATTCAAGATTCCTGATGGTAGCACCTGTAAAAGATCTCACAGCTGCAACAGCCGCAAGGACCTTTCAAAATGTCTTCTGTAGGTCATTAGACTACCCAGAGCAAGTTCTAAATGATAGAGGTTCTGCATTTGAAGCCAAAATTTTTCAAGAAATCTGTCATCTCTATGGTTGTAAAAAGATCAAAACTACACCATATCACCCTCAATCCAATGGGTTATGCGAAAAGATGAATAACATCGTCATAGACATGCTCAAGATATTGAGATATTCTTGAAGAAAGGAACCAATGGCCAGAAATATTGCCTGATCTGGTAGATATGTACAATCACATTCCAGTGAGCTCTACCAACTGTACACCTGCATATCTCATGAGAAGACATGTTTGAAAACTACCAGTAGATTTGGAGCTAGCAGTCCTTGAACCAAAAGTGGATACTTCCACCTCTGACTGTAACACTAACCGTCTAGAGCAATTCAGACAAGTCCAAGCTTGTGTTGAAGACTTGAAGACAGTCTTGAAAAATCCAGACAAAGACCAGAGAGAAACTTCAACAAAAGTGCACCAGCAGAACCAATACTACCCAGAAGTATTGTACAAAGAAGGAAAAGAAGAAGACATAAACTGGATGACCAGTGGGAAAGAGAACCCTACACTGTTTTGAACTCCAATTTTCACAACACCAAAGTCTGTCTTATCAGTAAAAATGGTGGAAAAATAACTCAAACAGTCTCCAGAGATCATTTGAAGAAATGCCCAGAAGCATAGAAGACCCAAGACCTTCAAGACCTTCCAGAAGAAGAAGAAAAAGAAACCTATCCACCCTTATCCCTATATGAAAAACCAAAGGCGAAAGTCATATCAACAATACTTGGAGACTTCCCTATAGATTGGCTTCAACATGAAGGAGCAGTAATAGTACCAGTACTTAACTTCTATCAATCTCCAGAAAGAATCCTGTGAATTCAGGAAGAAACACCCATTGTCAGAGAACCAGAGGATCCTTCAAAGGGTGCACCTGCTAGTCCTGTAGTGAGACTAAGGCCACGCAGACACTTACCTGACTTACCCACATTGCATTCTCCAGATACATCACCTGAGACATCCACACCAGTAGTGCGTAGATCTAGTCGCAGCACACGTGCTGAACCCCCGTCCAGGTATGGAGATTGGGCACAATAAATGTAATGTAGAAACACAACGAAAAGTAACATGTAAATAGCAGCACTTGTAAAAATGAAAATGTAAATAGTGTACAGAAGGGTGAAGAGTAGGCTAAAGCAGGTACACAACATCAGAAAAAAGGGGTGAGTGGAGTTGGCGTAAGGAGTTGTCTAGGGAGAGCAAAATCTTGGCCAATAGGTGACCCCAGGGCCAGGAGGCCTACAGTGCTTATGACCGGTAGAAGCCCTTCAGTACCTAGGACTCCTACGCCGAGGCACCCATAGTAAGTGTTGTGTATTTTGAATTTTTAAGCCTACAGAAACTTTACCTGTAAAGACTTTATTGAACTTGGTTGAACTTTTGAAAAACTTTAAACCCCTTTTCTACCCGGAGCGTACAGAGACTTTACTGTATAGACTCTTAGCAAACAATCTTTCCCTGAACTTTTTCCTGTTCTACAATCTTAAAAGGACCATAGTCAAAGGACTGGTGTGACAACAAATTTGTTTCCAGCCTGCGGTGGATGGACTAGCACCATATGGACTGTACCTATTTTACCATTTCTTTAGTGGTTTTTGTACATATTTGGTTTTTGAGACTCTGTAAATATATTATCCGTTATTATATGTGTGTTAACAAAAATGTTTCTCAGTCCAGGAGTACTGATCTTAACTAGGGGGAATGTGGCACCCTGTTGCTACAGGTAACCACAGACTCACCTACAGAACGGATGGGTTTCCACAGTGGGAACACAGACACGAACAACACCTTCCACCCCAGCACAGTGGGGGGAGCTAAACTTGCTGCTCTTAGGCAATATCCCCTATAAATACTGGTGCTGGGGGCGGAGTTAGAGAGAGTGTACAGACGCTAGAAGAGCTGTGAAGACGTTGTGGTGGTCGGTGCCGCGCTAGGCACGAGCCAGTGACCCTGAACAGCCTTCACAGTAGTCTTGCAGGGCCCAAGAATGGGGTCGGAAGGTGAGGAGAGAACGGAGAAAGAGTAAATTGGGGACTGAGGAACCATCTTTGGTTCACTCCAGAAAGCATCCCGGACACCGGAGTCTGGGATGCATCTAGCCTAACAGAGAATACTGGTTAATTGTGGAGACTCCAGTCTCCCGGGCATCTGTGCAGCCACCCACAAAGGAGCCAGGCACCGCGGAGAGAGGAACAGCAGCAGTCCATCGTGGGTTTCTCAACAACAGCACAGGTGAAAGGAGAGCAGAGGAGGCCAGCCAAGTTTCACATGGAGCGGGCGCTTCACACACATGGGAAAAGAGACAAGGAGGCCTTATAACCACTCACTGTGGAGATCCTGAAGTGCTTCTTGACCACCTGACAGTACACCGGACTCTTACCTGCGATGTCATCAGTAAAAGGTAAAGAAACAACCTATGGTGTGTGTGTGTCAATTCCTCAACCTTTGCCCCTGCCATCTACAGAGACTGTCCCGTTACCTAGCAGCCTGGCCAAATCCTTGCTCCAACCCTCATCATCATTACCAACTTCCCCATGGATCCAGCTCCGCCTGTGGGGAGCTTCAACACCTAGCTGTCCATCCATCATCCCTGGAGGCCACACGCAGCGCTTGAGAAGTCACCAGCAACCACAGGTGGCATCATGACAAACTATTCCCATTTCAATTTCCCCTTTTTAAAGCTGACCACCAGGGCCACGGGTCTGGGCAGACCACCAGTGGCATCCCAACCAAAGCCGAGGGCCCAGATACCCGAGTCCACATAACCCTAGGGTGTGTCAGGAGCTCTACTTGCCGCCTTCAGGCAAGGTCCCCTATAAATTCAGGCCCGGGGGAGGAGTTAGGCAGTGCAGTTCCAGGGAGGACTGTGAAGACATCCTGGTGAACGGAGCCACGCTAGGCCCGTACCAGAGGAAAGCCTAGCCAGTGCAGGGGCCCAAGAGTGAGGGTTGGAGGCAAGAGCGGAACAGAGTGGGAGCAGAGGAACTATACCGGTTCACGCCAGGAAGCAACCTGGACACCGGAGTCCGAGTCTGCCAGGGATTAGCCCAGCAGAAAACACCGGTCAACCAAGGAGACTTCAGTCTCCTGGAACACTTGTAGCACAGCAACCACGAGAGCCAGGAACCGCAGGAGAGACAGCGGCAGTCAGCAGAGGGTTCTCACCACTTCCAATACAAATGAGAGACACGGGAGGTCAGGTCAGGTTCCAGACAGGCCAGGACTTCATAATAGACACAAGGACAAGGAGGCCTCACAACTCATCGGGTGTGGAAATCCTGAAGTGTCTCCCAACCACTTGGAGTGTACCCTGGATGTTACCTTGCAACATCAGTAAAAGGTACGGAAACAACGTCCGGTGTGTGAGTGTCAGTTGTTACAGCCCTGATCCTGCCCAACATATAGACTGTGTCAGCAGCCCACCTGCAGAGCCACGTCCCTGTGCAAAATCTGTATTCTACATCACTGCCCCGGGAACCCCGCTCCACCTACGGGGAGCGTTATCATCTAGCTGCAGAATCACCTTTCCCGGAGGTCTGAAAGCAGCGCCGGTATCATTACCAGGTACCGTAGCTGGCGTCACGAGACTCTCTATAATTTTATTTTTCCCTTTTTGCCATTTTTCAGCGACCACCAGGGCAACTGGATCAGGCAAACCATCCGTGACATCCCTAATTGCAACCGCCCAGGACCGGATACCCCAAGGGTCCAGAGTTGGGTCACTATAACTGTACAATTATTTACAGGAACATTTTACAGTGTTCTGAGCTACAGAAGATAATGTATCAGTTAAAAAAATGGATGCCACTAGGATGGTCCATGTGCTGTCCATGTGCTGTCCGTGATTTTGTCGGACCCATTGATTTGCATTTTCGAGTCTCGCACGTGAATCGCATACTGTTGCAGCATGTTGTAACTTTTTTCCTCATCCAGATTCTGGATGAGAAAAAAAGCAGACAACACACGTTAATGTGTTCTCAATCATTCTGTAACCTTGATAACCAGAGAACAGAGTTTAAGTACCTACATATCACACGGTCCCAGTAAGTCAGACTGACAACAATTGTAATTGCTTAGTGCTCAATGTACAACCAATATTGCTAGTCCAATGTAGAAAATAGAGAAGCGGCACTCACCCTTTTAGATGCCAAATCCTTTATTTCGTCTTGCTCTTCTTAGCATAGGCAAATCAGGCGAGAAGAGAGAGTGGGGGTCCGCCGACCCCCACTCCCTCTCCCCGCCTGATTTGTCTATGCTAAGATGAGCAAGACGAAATAAAGGATTTGGCATCTAAAAGGGTGAGTGCCGCTTCTCTTTTTTATACATTGGACTGATTATCTGTTTGCTCATTGAAGCGTGCAACGCCCGTTGCCAGGAGTAACCCCAACTAGCCTTACACTTCTTTGCAGATAACCTGTTGGTGCCCGATCCTCTAAACAATTTGCGACCAATATTGTTGTATACAAGTCATAGAGACCACATAAAAAGACTAGTGAACAAATAAGGGAGACAGGCACAGGGGGCTATCTAAAACCTGGAGATGGCATGTAGTTAAAGTGCTGAGTGCATGGTGAACCAGGGCCCATATAGTTATGGAGGAGCATACTGGGTGAAGTGACAAATTACAGTCTATCACATGTACAAAACAAATAATACATAGGACAATTTCACCCAGAAATGCAAAGTGCTAGGCAACCGGACCCAAAAGAACCCCAAGCCACTCACCCATCACATAGGTTCAGAACACCACCGCCGTGTCTGGCGTACAGACCCCGACACGTGTTTCGTTGTCCTTTATATATTCTGTATCATTGGTCCGATTGCAATGCGAGATTTTGTCGCATTGCACTCATCCGATTTTCACACCAGTGTGTCCCTACCCCAAGTGTGTATCTCACGTATCTATGACTCACTACCTGTGCAGCTTCATTAGTGTGCATTTATGTAAGCATCTGTTCCCCTCTATTTGAAGGATGTGAAAGGCTGAGCTTCCTACATAGTGCACCAGCGCTGCCTCTGAGGTTATCTCAGGTCACACATCGGGACTAGCTACTGCATGATACCTGCTGTGCACCTTGAGACAACCTTAGGGAAGTCACAGCTTGTCACACTGCTTGGAGCCTTTCAGCGCCTGCTGTACCACCATATATGGGATGCAGTCACTGATCTTGCCCTCATATGTCGGGACTATTTCACCATTTATTTAGGTTTAATTGCTTTTTTTTCTAATTATTTTTTACATAATTTTTTTTGGGGGGGGGGTGGTTGGTTGGAATCGGAGACTTTAAAAAAATGGATTTTAATTAAAAAAAATATTGAAAGAGGAATGTTTTGGGATTAATTTTCAAATAAAATATTTATTGGTGTGGTTGTTTGTGTATTACTGATTTACTGATGCCTCACCATTACTAAGCTCTGGGTTTGCTGTCAGTTGACATTAACTCCTCATTACCCAGTCTGCCACTAGCACCAGGGCAACAGGCAGAATGTGGTCACCGCCAGTATTGGCATCTCTCATGGAGATGTGGGGGGCCCAGAACGCTGGGCCTTACAACGCTAAGAACTCCAGCCCCCAGCTGCCTGGGTTACCTTGGCTGGCAATCAAAAATATGACAAAAGCACACGCCCCTTTTTACAATAATTTATTTAGTTTTACTATAATCTTATGTCAGTGTGGTTGCCATACTGGTAACCAATCACAGACGCCGGCAGAGAGGGTAGGCGAGCCAAAGTCTGACTTAACCAATCAACAGGGGGAAGTAGTGAGGTTCATGAGCGGGCCTTAAAGCAGAGTGACAGCAGTGCTGAAGCTTGGTAATAGTCTAGCAAGCTAATGGCTGTGCCAAAACAGCGAGGCTCCACTGTAAAACGGTTTGAGCTGTGTCTGGCAACTTTTGAGCCCCTTTGAAGGGGGTTTCTAGTCCCTCGTTTTGCCTCCCATTTCTTTGAATGGGATTCGGAAGTTTGACAAACTGTTCGTCGATCTATTCGGCGAACATATGCCCATTTGGCGAACAGACCTGAATCCAAACTTCAAAAGGTTTGTTCATCTCTAATGGTAATAACAGAAGCACTGACCATACACTGATAACTTTGGGTTCCAAAATATTGATCACACCAGTACCATTTTTTCACGTATGTGTTTAAAAAATGGATGTGGAATGAGGCCTATTGATACAGACACCGGTGAAAAGTTTGAACACACCTGTTCATTCAGTGACTTTCCTTTTTCTTATTGGAATGTGCATCTTGTAGTTTCAGACTGAATGTAGCACTAGGGAACACAAGTGAAAATAAGAAGTAAAGAATAAAGTATACAACAAATGAGAGTATATGTTAAACACTTGTATTCTGATAACAGATTTACATGCTCTTGGCAATTTCTCACGCAACTTCAGCAGGTAGTAAATATAGAATCGCTTTCTAAAAGTATTTATGAAATTTACAGCTATGGTGAACACTGGTTGGCTGATTTGCCTTCACTATATAGTCCAACTAATCCCACACTGAATCAGTTTGGTTGAGGTAGGGTGATTGTGGAGACCATCTGATGCCGCACTACATCCCTCTCCTTCATAGTCACAGAGACCTTGCATAATCTGCAGATGGTTTGAAGGTTTTTTTCCTTTTTGCAAAACAGTAAAGATCTGTCTTACTGCAAACCAGGTAGGATGATGTGAGATGTGTTCAAGCTCACCAATGTGGTATAACTATATACCTTTGCCTACATCAGTGTAACAATATTTCTGTTGTGAATAATGTTGCTTTTAGGCCACCCGGGGCTGCTGTGTGTTAAGCACAGCCAAGAGACTGCAGGAGATATGCGTGCTGTATAAAACATGCAAGAGTTTTTAGACAAGAAGGAAATTGATATAGAAATCCCACATTTAATATAATACATCATAGGAGTGGGATAATCGCCATCTTGAGTGCAGTCTGAGATCACTAAAGTTAAAGAGAGCATGGGCAGAAAGGAGACCCAGATACACCCGTGTGTGTAAGATACCCAAGCAGTGGAGCAGCGGCAGAGTGGAGCTGATTGTGTCCATGACCAGATCCTGTTTAGATGGAAGATTTCTGCCAGGTGCGCTACTAAGAGATGGGAAAAGACAGTACTTAGTGTGAAAGCGGTTGGTCACTGAGATGTCACGGTACAGTTATTAACGGTAACGCTTACCTGTTGGAACAGATCCCTCAGCTTTCCTCATTCATGAGCTGCTAGTGTGGAGTAGACCCAGATAGGTAATACAGTTAAGGCCCACTGCACCTTAGCAGTGAGTAAGTGACTCCCCCGGGTTGCCTGAGCCTTTACTGGATGTCGCGGTGGCACAACCCAGTGTTGTGTATGTGTTACCTGGTGGGTGCCTTGCTTCCAAGCTTACTTTGTGGCAACCGGACCCCGGGACGACACACTCCCTGTTGGTTAATTTCAGTACTCCTGGACTGAGAAAATATACACAAGCATAACAACAACATAACAAGAATTAATAACAGAGTCTCAAAATATAAAAATGACAAAAATCAAGAAAAATTTATGGAAAACAGTCACTCTGGTGATAAGTCCTTGCACCATCGGCTGATAAACAATATGTACGCAAAGTCTTTGCTACAACCAGTCCAGTGGCTAATGGTCCATGTTTAAATTAATAAATGTCCAAGAAAACTTAAAAGTTCATACAGGAAAGTCACTGTAGGCACGTATGCTTAGTGATTGCATTATTGCATAGGACAAAAGCAGATTTACAAACATATTTACAGTTGAAACCTGAACTCCTTTCTCGGGCTAATTATCCCGGTAATGGGCTGGGAGCTGGCCTAAATTGCTACGTGTGGACCTACACAACACAGGGATACTACTGGTCAGGCCCTGGCTCAGTAGTGTCAGCTACTACTGGAGTGTGTGCACTACTTGCTGGTGTTGGGGAGTCTGAAGTGGCAGCAGGTCGACTCTGACTCACCATGGGACTGACAGGTTCTCCAACAGCGAGGGGCTAGTTGTCTGACTCCAGCTCTCCTGGCATCATGGTCCTTGCAGGCGGATCTGTCTCTGGCATAGGAAAGGTCAGGCAGGGGATTGATCTGTGTCCCATCTTTGGGAAAGTCGCCCAGTACGGTACACATCATCTCCTCCTTGACTGGCTTGGGCACACATGTTAGCAGGGACCTTTCTGGGGCTTGCAACTGTTTGGGGCATCTCTTCAGGTGATCTCTAGAGACAGTGGCTGAGGTTTCTCCCCCAACTCTACTAATTAGGCAAACCTTCTGAGGGACAAGATGAGATGGCATTACGGTGTATGGTTCTGCCTCCCACTGATCATCTAACTTCTGCATCCACTGTTTTCTCTTCAAGACCTGCTCTCCCAGTGTCAGTAGGCTGGTTGGTGCATTTTGGTTGTACACCCTCCTGCTTTTCCCTGGCCTGGGCCAGGTTCCGTTCCACACACTCCTATACCTGGCGATATCTCTGCTGATGCTCGGTGTCATAGTCCATTTCAGGAAAGTTGTTTTCAGGGGTCAGGACCCCCATTTTGAGATCAACAGGTAGTTTGCCAGGTCTTGCTCTCATCAGATAGGCGGGACTGAAGTTAGTGGAATTTACAGGAATGTTATTATACAAGTCCACTTGATCTGGCAGTTTCTCTGGCCACATATTCCTCTCTTCTAGAGGAAGTGTCTTCAGTTGCTCCATCACTATCTGGTTAATTTTTTCACATCCGTTTGTCTGCAGATGGTGTTGTGTAGTTCTGATCTTTTTACACCAATAGTGGCTAAATCAGAATAAAGAAATCAGTATATCATATATATAAAAGCCAAAGCCACTTTTGTCTTCAAGGCACAAAAATGACGTCACCCGACGGAAGTGGCTTGGGCACTACACCCGCTCAGGGTGGACCAAGATGGCGGCCGTAAGCGGAGCGGGACTCAGCCAGTCCCGCCACGCTTACGGCCGCCCCTACACTGCCCAAAACACCCACACATCACGGGCGGGAAGACGCAGGGCCGGTGGTAAGTATAGCGCAGTGTGTGTATGTGTGTGTGTGTATGTGTGTGCTGACCACTCTGCCCACGGCGCTGCGCTGACCACTCTGCCCACAGCGCTGCGCTGACCACTCTGCCCATGGCGCTGCGCTGACCACTCTGCCCACGGCGCTGCGCTGACCAATCTCAGCGCACTCACTGCTAACCACTGAGCCACCACACTCACTGCTAACCACTGAGCCACTGCACTCACTGCTAACCACTGAGCCACCGCGCAGTGCTAACCACTGAGCCACCGCACAGTGCTAACCACTGAGCCACCGCACAGTGCTAACCACTGAGCCACCGCACAGTGCTAACCACTGAGCCACCGTATACTTTGCTACCCACTGAGCCACCTGTATACACACAATTCATTTCACCGCACTCCCCTAACTATTAGTAAATAAACTATATATGGATTCTAGACTACCCGATTCTTTAGAATTGGGCCGCCATCTAGTGTTGCCATAAAATCAAAAATTGTATTTAAAGAATCAGAGCTAAAAATTGTGTACAGAACATACAAAAATGTAAATTACTACATACAGTTGTGGCCAAAAGTATTGACACCCCTGCAATTCTGTCAGATAATACTCAGTTTCTTCCTGAAAATGATTGCAATCACAAATTCTTTGGTATTATTATCGTCAATTAATTTGACTTAAATAAAAAAACACAAAAGAGAATGAAGCAAAAAGCAAAACATTGATAATTTCACACAAAACTCCAAAAATAGGCCAGACAAAAGTATTGGCACCCTCAGTCTAATACTCGGTTGCACAACCTTTAGCCAAAATAACTGCGATCAACCACTTCCGGTAACCATCAATGAGTTTCTTACAATGCTCTGCTGGAATTTTAGACCATTCTTCTTTGGCAAACTGCTCTAGGTCCCTGATATTTGAAGGGTGCCTTCTCCAAACTGCCATTTTTAGATCTCTCCACAGGTGTTCTATGGGATTCAGGTCTGGACTCATTGCTGGCCACCTTAGAAGTCTCCAGTGCTTTCTCTCAAACCATTTTCTAGTGCTTTTTGAAGTGTGCTTTGGGTCATTGTCCTGCTGGAAGACCCATAACCTCTGAGGGAGAACCAGCTTTCTCACACTGGGCCCTACATTATGCTGCAAAATTTGTTGGTAGTCTTCAGACTTCATAATGCCATGCACACGGTCAAGCAGTCCAGTGCCAGAGGCAGCAAAGCAGCCCCAAAACATCAGGGAACCTCCGCCATGTTTGACTGTAGGGACCGTGTTCTTTTCTTTGAATGCCTCTTTTTTTTCTCCTGTAAACTCTATGTTGATGTCTTTGCCCAAAAAGCTAACTTTTGTCTCATCTGACCAGAGAACATTCTTCCTAAACGTTTTAGGCTTTCTCAGGTAAGTTTTGGCAAACTCCAGCCTGACCTTTTTTATGTCTCAGGGTAAGAAATGGGGTCTTCCTGGGTATCCTACCATACAGTCCCTTTTCATTCAGACCCGACAGATAATACAGATTGACACTGTTGTACCCTCGGACTTCAGGGCAGCTTGAACTTGTTTGGATGTTAGTCGAGGTTCTTTATCCACCATCCGCACAATCTTGCGTTGAAATCTCTCGTCAATTTTTCTTTTCCGTCCACATCTAGGGAGGTTAGCCACAGTGCCATGGGCTTTACACTTCTTGATGACACTGCGCACAGTAGACACAGGTACATTCAGGTCTTTGGAGATGGACTTGTAGCCTTGAGATTGCTCATGCTTCTTCACAATTTGGTTTCTCAAGTCCTCAGACAGTTCTTTGGTCTTCTTTCTTTTCTCCATGCTCAATGTGGTACACACAAGGACACAGGACAGAGGTTGAGTCAACTTTTATCCATGTCAACTGGCTGCAAGTGTGATTTAGTTATTGCCAACACCTGTTAGGTGCCACAGGTAAGTTACAGGTGCTGGTAATTACACAAATTAGAGAAGCATCACATGATTTTTCTAACAGTGCCAATACTTTTGTCCACCCCCTTTTTTATGTTTGGTGTGGAATTATATCCAATTTGGCTTTAGGACAATTCTTTTTGTGTTTTTTCATTGAAGACAAATTAAATGAAGATAATAATACCAAAGATTTTGTGATTGCAATCATTTTCAGGAAGAAACTGAGTATTATCTGACAGAATTGCAGGGGTGTCAATACTTTTGGCCACAACTGTACATGAGTAGCCGGTACATCAACAATCTGTGATACATATTTAGGATTAGGTACTTGCAATCTAAAGTGCTGAGTGTTGAAAAATGTGCAAGTGCCAAAAAAAAAAAAACTTTACCAAGTCAATGCTTCCCCGTAAAGATCTCTATATAAGGGGACCTGGGAAAATACCTTTTACTTCCCACTTACTAATCAACAGAGCAAGCGTGATGTGCAAGAAGTATCCTTCACTTTAGCAATCAACAACACCATACAGCTCAAAACATTGCACTATGCCATTACCTAATGTATACACAGACTGTCAGGGAATTCCCCTACATGCACGTTTCAGCCTTGAGCCTTCTTCCATAGAGGCTGCAGAACTCTTGAAACACCTCAGCCTCAAAGGCTGGTCCTTGGTCTTTCAGTACCCGATCCAGGTAACCATGGGGCCTGCAGAAGTGTGTATTGAAGGCTCGTGCTGCAGTCTTCGCGGTCACATCCTTCATGGGCACCACCACCAGGAACCGACAGTAATGGTCCACGATTGTAAGAGCATAGACATAGCCGGATCGGCTTGGGTTAGCTTCACGTGGTCCAATTCTACTATATCCAGGGGCTGTTTGGTGACAATGGACTGCAATGGGGCCTGCTGGCTGTCTCGGTCTTTCCTGCAGAGGCTACAGGGGCCACAGTTTCTGCACCAGGCCTCAATGGTTGGCCTCATACTGATGCAATATAATCTTCCACGTTGCAAGGCTTCCAGCTTCTTTCATCCAAAGTATTCGGTCCCATCATGGTAGGTACCTAGAACAAGCTGGGCATCCCTTCTCGGAACCACTATCTGCCACACAAGTTCTTGGGTTCTAGGGTTGAGATGAACAGCCTGCCTCGATCCTTCCACAGCTGTAACACTTCCTCTGGGGCATCTGAGCTTGTGTATGCCCCCGCTATGTGTACTAGGTCCTTGACCAGGCTAACAGCTGGGTTACTGTCCTGCATCTCCACCCAGTTGTGGTGAGGCAATGGATCTAGAGTGACTTCTTGCTTCCTGGGCCGCTGGCTCTTCACTTCATGGGAACATTGGGACACGTATTTACGGTGAAAGGTTGGCATTTTTACCTCCTGCAGCTCTTCCGGATCTTCTCCGTCATCCTGTAGATGGGGCATTAAGGACAAAGCATCGGCGTTGGCATTCTTGTGCCTGGCCCGGTAAATTGATGGTGAAGTTATAGTTGGATAGCCTGGCCATCCAATGCTGTTCCATCGCACCTAGCTTAAGCTATAAAAGTTGAGAATGCGCAATAGGGTCTTATCTTTTTATAATCAGTTAAAAAAGGGGATCTAAATCAGATGAGGTTGTGTCACACGCAACCAGCTTGATCGCTCAGAAATGCAGCTGCCGCAGGGACCGTACTTCCACAGGTTACTGCGGTAAACAATCAAACATCCGGACAAAGTACCTCAGGTCCGCGCTGCTGCAGGATAGATGTAAATGACACCAGAAACACCGGGATGCCTGGTTGAAAGTGATGGATAGCTTTATTTTCCGACGCGTTTCGGAGCTGCTTGCCGAGCTCCTTCCTCAGGGAACATCAAGAGCATACTGAGTACAATCTTATTTAAACAGAAAAAAGGCGCCAAACAGATGATGTGGACATGATTGTTGTGACGTCAGCAAACAGGGTGGATCTATACATCACGTCATATTGTTTATCTCTCTGGTTGCAAACATACTTTACTTTTGTTCAATATTATGTTTGCAACCAGAGAGATAAACAATGTGACGTGGTGTATAGATCCACCCTGTTTGCTGACATTACACATTCTGAGCAATCAGATTACTGCATTGCGGTTTAAAGAACAGACTTGGACACAAAATGTGTCTGAAAGCAATTGCGGTTACCGCATCCGGATCTGGATGTGGTCACCACAATTACCTTTCAAAGTGTGACCCCAGCCTAAGTATCAACTTAGAAAAGAAAAAAGGAGACACAGAGGCGCAATAGTGCCCTATCAATGCGACACTGATTATGCACACAGGTCACACAGAGGTGCACTCACCTGATCTAGTTGTGTGCACCCACAACTAGTTTTGATGGCATATAGCTGAAAGCTGCTGCAGGACCTCCACTGCCACGTAGCACGTGTAGGAATATCCACAGATCCAGGAAAGGTGTATAGATGGTCCTGATGACGGTGCCCGAAGCCGTACTGAAACGCGTAGGTGGAAATAAAGAAGGGAGTTTTTTTAAGACATTTGACTGATTATTTCGAGCAGCGCAGACCATCTACACACCTTTCCTGGATCTGTGGATAAGTGTCAACTTGGAATGCTATGGATTGCAGGCCACATGTGAACATTTGCACAGAGAGAATTTCTGATAACATTTTAACTTTAGACAACTACGAAGGTTTATTAGGCTATGTGCACATCAGTCGGTTCTGCATTTCTGCAGACCGACCGGGAACCGGAGGACACTGGCAGAAACTGAGTTTTCTGTGCTCAGCAGTGTCCTAGTTTTTTGCTCGTTTTTTGCTCGTGTTTTGCTCGTTTTCCGCCCGGTTTTACAGCGTTTTGTCGGCGGTTTTTCTGAGCGGTTTTAAAACTGAGTTTTTAGTGCACTTGTTCAGCTGAAACCGGTGGAAAAACGGAGGAAAGAAGTCACTTGCTCTATTTTTGGAAACCGGTGGAAAAACTCAGTATTGACTGAAAACGACCAGAAGAAAAACGTTGTAATGTAGACAGAGTTTTCTAAAATCCATTGACTAGCATGTTAATCCAACCGGAGGGTAGGATTAACATAAATTAACATAAAACTCAGCGGAAAACGCCGACGGAAAACGTCCAAAAGCAGCCCACAAAACGACTGATGTGCACATACCCTTAGACTTCATTTTCGGCAACACTGCTGCAGCAGTCAGTTTGTTGATTAACTTCTCAACTACTCAGTCTGTTTTTATCTTTATGACACAGCCAATCATTTCAATTCTGATGAGTGTCTCTTTATTAGGTTATAACCTTGGTATGCTCTAACAGATCCCTTTGATTCCAAGACTGTTTTTTTGTTATGACAAATGGTTTTTGACAGTGGTAACATAAGGACAATATTTTTTGTGTTTATTTGTGAAAAAAATTAGAAATTTGCAAAATTCAAGCTTTGAATTTGTATGCCCTTAAACCAAGGAGATATGTCACACAAAATAGTTCATAAATATTATTTGCCACATGTCTATTTTACATCAGCACAATTTTTTAAACAATTTTATTTCTAGGTAGATAGAAGGATTGATCAGCAAATTCTCATTTTTCAACCAAATTTACCAAACCATTTTTTTAGGGATCACATCACATTTGAAGTGACTTTGAGGGGCCTATTTGACAGAAAACACCAAAAAGTGACACTATTCTAAAAACTGCACCCCATAAACTGCTCAAAATTACATTCAATATGTTTTTAACCGCCCAGGTGCTTCACTGGAAGTAAGCAATGTGGAAGGAAAAATATGAATATTTTACTTTTTCCAACAAAAACGTTACTTTAGTCGCAACTGTTGCATTTTCACAAGGGTAACAGGAGAGATTGCACTGTACAGTTTGTTGTGCTATTTGTTTTGAATATGTTGATACCACATATGTGGGGGAAAACCACTTTTTTAGATGCACTGGTAAGCTCACTCTATCTATCATGTTAGGCTATGGGTTGGACTTAAAGTCTTCCTTCAACCTTATAAACTATGTTACTATCAATCAATCTATCTATCTATCTATCTATCTATCTATCTATCTATCTACCTTCTTTTTAGTAGGCACACTAGATCCAGTTTTACCAGATCTAGCATGATCAGGTAAAATCGGACTTCTATTATAATTGATGCCAGATCCGATGCCAATGGTCCGAAAGATGTCACATGCAATGCTTTTTTGTACTCATTAAAACAGGATCTTGTAGCAACCTAATGCAACAGAATACTACAGAACACCTTTAAAGTAAAAGGGCAAAAACAGGATCTTGTCAGCAGCCAGTTAGGATTCTGTTTTTGCTGAAAAATTGGATCCGGGGCTGATGTAAAAAAAACCCTGGTGTGAAAGTAGTCTTACAATGACATGCCATTGCAGAATGCTCTGTTAGCCATGCTGTGTAACTGTACCTTGAATTTGGAATAAATTAAATGTCAAAATGCCTGTCATATTCTAGCAAGTGACCAACCTGCCCTTCAAAAACCTCATAATAGCGGTAAAGGGAGGTATTTAGGCACGATTCAACATTACTAAAGAAATCTTGTTGCAATGATGGTGGCAATAGGCTGCATTATTGCGGTAAATATGTCGGCTCAAGCATCAGTACAAATGATTAAAAACCACTCTTAGGGTGCTTTCACGCTGGCGTTTTTGCCCGGATCCGGCAGATCCAGACAAAAAAACGCCTCTGCCGCAAGTGTCACCTAACGGCAGCACTTGCGGCACACTTGCAGCAAGCCCCGTTCATTGTCTGTGGGGCTTGTGGTAAGTGTGCAGCAGATGCGGTAAGTGCAGTTTCGGCAGTTGCTGGAGATGCGGACGTGAAAAAACCCGCAGTTAGCGGCTTTTTTTTGTGGCCGCAACTGCTGAAACCGCACTTGCCGCTGGATCCGAGCAAAAACGCCAGTGTGAAAGCAACCTTATTTTACAGTAGGAGTGGGAAAAGCATTTTATGTGTTTTATATTCTGGATGAGATTTGTGTTTTGCTTTGCAGCTACCTTAGGGCTTGTTCACATGACTATTGACACATCATATTGTGCTTATTAAGTTTGCAATCTCCAGCTCAGCTGCGAGTCTTATGATCTCAATATTTGTCTTTAATGTTGGTAGTTCAGGTCATGAGACATGTGTGCATGCTGGGAATCATGGAAATATAGAAGTTAAAAGAAAGTATGTTATATTATTAGAAAGCTGCAGAACTTTCCATTATACATTGATACAGTGGCGGACACTGACAGAAAAAGGTCCTTCTGCAAGAACAGTATATGGGTCCTTTGCTATCCAATAGCTCATCCATAATGCACACTTTCATCTGCTATGCATTTAGAACTATACTCCCTTACCTCTTGCACCCCTGAACAGACTGTACCAATTATATGCCTGCCACTACAATAGTAACATCGCAATTTCAGTCCCCATGATCAATACAGGCAATCATAGGGCTCAGCGGCTTGTGTCATCTACATTGAAAAAAAACCCTGATGCTAGTGATTGGGTGCAGCTATCATGTGTACTGTCATGTGTACTGCTGTGGCCTTTCAATGAAGACAAGAGCAGGGGCAAAGCAGTAGAGGTGGGTAGGTATAGCTGGAAACATAGGGAAAAAATATCTCAAACAATGCCTAAGGGTTATTTATGGGAAACTGAACAACCATTTATCATCTGGGCCATATTCTAAGCAGTAGCACATTCAGATGGCATGTGAGCTGTACTTTACTTTCTGGACAAACAAACAGGTTCAGATAGGATGCATGACTCGCTTTTAGTGGATTTGTTGGATTTTGTACTGACGCACAACTATTTTATTATTGACCGGACCTATTACCGGCAAGTGCCTGGTGTCGCCATGGGCGCAAAATGCGCGCCGGCTTTTGCCAATCTTTTTCTTGGTTGGTGGGAGGTGAAAATGGTCTATGTGTTGGAGATCTTCAAGAGCAAAATAAGCGGATGGCACAGATACATAGACAACATCCTGTTCCTGTGGCATGGCAGCGAAATGGAATGTGTAGACTTTCTGACTTCCCTAAATTGCAACGAGTTTAACATCTTTTTGACACATTCTATCTCTCCCGATAAGGCTGCCTGATCTTGAGATTTTCCAAAGGGATGGGAAATTTCTAACAAATCTCTACAGAAAGCCAACGGATACTAATGGTCTTCTCGCTTTTTCTAGTTTCCATCCCTGCCATCTTAGGAAGGCAATACCAACTGGCCAGTTCCTACGAACCCGTCGTAATTGTACCACCAACGAGGATTTTCGCTATCAAGCAAGATCTCTCACGGAACGTTTCTCTCATCGGGGTTATCCCAAGAAGGTAATCTCTGAAGCCTTCCAACGGGCCCGAAAACAGGACCAGAAATCTCTATTACAAGCCAGAAATAGAACGACCGACAACAGGATAAGAATCATCACCCAATACCATAACCAATGGTCGGAGGTGGGTACAATCATTCAAAAACATTGAGGCCTACTTACATGCGATCCTCGAATTAGACCTTTGATCGAAGATAGACCTTTGATTACGGCTAGAAGAGCCCCAAATTTAAGGGATCGTCTGATGGCTAGTCACTTTGTAAGACCTACCACTTCCACGTTAGGAGGCACGAGACTAAAGGGCTCTTTTCCATGTGGTACTTGTAATGTCTGTCAGTATATGACACCGACCCACAACTGTTTCATTAACCCACTTGATTCGAGGGAACATACTCTCAGACATTACATAAATTGTTAAACCTATAATGTCATCTATACCCTAACATGCCCCTGCAACAAGGTTTATGTGGAGGAAATGACTCAAGAACTTAGGAAAAGGGCACAAAAGCATATTTCGACAATCAGACTCGCAGCGGAACATCAGGCAGGTGGTATCAATCTTACCCCTGTGGCGAGACATTTTCTCGTGCACCATCATGGTAATCCGAGAGGCTTCCAAGTAACAGGGATCGATCAACTGAGTATTCACGGTTGTAATGTGAAGAAACTGTTACTCCAATTGGAGACCAAATGGATTTACATCTTAAACTGAATGTCTCCAACAGGTCTGAACGAGGAATTTACTTTCTCTGGCTTTCTTGGATAAAAGCACCCCGACTCCAGGATCATTCCAGTGTACTTCTCAAACAAAGCACTTAGTGACCTGCGCCGAACATCTATAACACATCCTGTTACCTCCGCAAGAATTACAACAGTTTTTTGGACGACGATGCACTCCTTGGATCCTTTCTTTTATTGGATTTTGCTGGACTTTTTTGTACTTGAGTGTATCCAATTGGTGTGTGCTCTCCTATTCATTCAATCATGGTCCCTTTGTGTTCCTGCATGTGCAGAAAACAATCAAATTTATTACTTCCCTTGGTCCATACGTACAATAGTTGCTTTTGTCCTCACCTACAGGGGCCTCTTGCCCCCTTTTTCCAACCATACCATATTCGTGTATTTGCCTATATAAGATCTTTTTAGGATACCCTTTTAGTGTTTTTACCTAGCTCACTATCACTTCTCCTTTGGGCTATTGGTATGTATGGTTTTACCATACCATGGGGTTGCTCATTTCGGTAATTGGCTGTAAACCCACTGATACTTAATCCTTAAGATAGTTTGCATAGCACATATATATGTAAAAATATATGAATAAACACATGTTTAATAAGCATCTGTACGGTTACCATACCACTTTTGTGTCTAGGTGCTATCGTACTTGGTTCTAATGATTTAGGTACTTTTGGCACATGCTATGTGTACACTTGTTATTTGTACAGCATGATGCCTAGGGTCATCAGATGATGTTTGTCATTATTACGATCATATACTTTTTGTATACCTGGTCACCTATCCTAGATAATCTGGCACTTGGTGGGTGTTCACTTTTTGTGCCCAGGGATCATTCTTTAGAGGTGACTACATAAACACATAATAATATATATCGTTCCCGTATATGGTTAATTCCAACGTTTTTGACCAGTACCACAGTAATTTCATTTAATGCCGACAGCACAATGCTTTATACTCATTTAGGTACTGTGGTAGATCATTTCTTTGGGCTACTATGTGCGGCGTTCAAACTTATTCAAATCATCTTATTGTGTCATTATCCATCTCCCCTATGGGCCTCCGATGTCCCCTGAACACTTTACAAACTATTTCTATACAGTTTAATTACCAGCGCGATACAATGTGATCGGCGCTTGTTTTATTATGTGGTCTCCTTAACAGCGATCACGTGGTATGTGATGCTACTTCCTGGGGTATGCGTCTTGCTTCTCCTGCTGCTTGGCAACGCAACCACGTGACTCGCTGACGTATTTCCTGCTCCTGGGTTCCAGCCGGACCAGGCAGCTGCGTCACCCGACATGTGTATTTAAGCTGCACGGTCACACACTAGCGGACATCCCCTGACGAAGCCGCTCCCCTTGGCGGCGATACGCATTGGGAAGGGCGCTCTGGGGTCCCTGTGCCTGCCTTGACTTTGTTCTTGTTCCTCACCCCCCTGGTAACCTGGCTACCTCGGCCAGCATTGACTACCCGCCTTGTTATTTATACTTGATTTGATAAACATGCCACACATGTGTATAGGGGCTTTTACTATACTCGTCCTGGTCAGCTCCCTACATGTGTTATAGTTATGTAGGTGGTCAGTCTGTTTGGCCAAACAGGTTTTCCCAGGTCACTTCACTTTACCCTGCCAGTAACTGGTACCCATATACCATATATAGGGACTCTATTTATAATCCACCCTGGGTTAGCTCTTTTGATGCTTTACATGTAATAATAACTTTCCCCTTATACTGGGTAATTCTATCCTAGAATCTCCATGCTTATGTGTGTTGGTTATGTTATCTTGTTATATAATGCTGTTCTGAACTTGCCACATATGTTTATTGGCTGATACATCAGATTACTGCTGTATAATTTTTCCATTCATCTTATGTCATTCCTGCCTGCTATACATTATTATTTTGTACACTATTTTTTGTGTTGATATGACTGGTGTATTCCATACAACATCGTATATTATTTACTGGATCTTACCACTATTTATTTATCTGACCACTCTTATTCTGTATATGGTATGGTTGATTGTATTATAGATTACTCGCTACATATTGGATTAATTATCGATATCCCCTGGGTGTAGTTGTTACATATATATATTTACCTTACTATTGGATTCTATCCCTTATATATATGAGTTGCTGTGCCAGCTGGCCTATATTGACCTATAACTGAGTGAGGTATTGGTTCTCTATATTACTAATTTTGCTTATTATGTTTTGGTCAGGAACCCCAGACCTTGGTTTTAATGGTTTTTAATTGTATTGTCTGCATATGTGTCAAATTAATTACTTGTTATAATGTTTCGTATTTTGTGTGGTCCCGTTTCATATGTCACGTCTTTTTCTTAAATTTGCTTCTCTTCAGCAGTGGTCAGACAGCTCATGTGTACTGCACAATGAAGCTCAGCTGCTGCCACTGCCCTTTCTAGAAACAGCAGGTGGATTGATCTGTATGGAAAAAATGCAGAATTTTAGACAAATAGGAGATAAATTTTATCATGGAATGCAAGCAACTGTCACACTGTAATCCTGGTCCTCATCTTGTAGTAATATCTCCATCCTGACCCTCACCTTGTAGTAATGTGTCCCATCCTGACTTTCCCCTTCTAGCTATATGCTCCATCCTGACCCTCTCCTTGTAGTTACATGCTCCATCCTGACCCTCTCTCTGTAGTAATGTGCTCTATTCTGACCCTCTCCTTGCAGTTATGTGCTCCATCCGGATCTTCTCCTTGTAGTAATGTGCTCCATCCTGACCCTCTGCTTGCAGTTAGGTATTCCATCCTGACCCTCTCCCTGTAGTAATGTGCTCCATCCTGACCCTCTCATTGTAGTAATGTGTCCCATCCTGATCTTCTCCTTGTAGTAATGTGTCCCATCCTGTTCTTCTCCATGTATTAATCTTTGTCCTCCCCCTTGTAGTTATGTGCTCCATCTTGTCCTTCCCCTTCTAGCTATGTGCTCCATCCTGACCCCCTCCTTCTAGTAATGTGTCCCATCCTGACCCTCTCCTTCTAGTAATGTGTCCCATCCTGACTTTCTCCTTCTAGTAATGTGCTCCATCCTGACTTTCTCCTTCTAGTAATGTGCTCCATTCTGACCCTCTCCTTGCAGTTATGTGCTCCATCCTGACCCTCTCCTTGTAGTTACGTGCTCCATCCTGACTCTCTCTTTGTAGTTACGTGCTCCATCCTGACCCTCTCCTTCTAGCTATGTGCTCCATTCTGATCCTCTCCTTCTAGCTATGTGCTCCATTCTGATCCTCTCCTAGCTATATGATCCATCCTGACCATCTCCATGCATTTATGGCCCCATCCTGACCCTCTCCTTGCAGTTGTGCTCCATCCTGACCCTCTCTTGGCAGTAATGTTCCTATCCTGACCCCCTTCTTGTAGTAATGTCTTCATCCTTATCCCCTGGCAGTATGCTTCATCCTTGTCCCTTTCGGTAATGTCCTATCCTTTTTCCCCTTTTGGTAATATCACCATCCTGCCCCCATCATGTAGTAATGCCCCATCCTGATGTAATGCCCTATCCTTGTCCCTTTGCAGCAATATGCCCCATCCTGCATTAATATGCCACATTCTTGTCCCCTTGCAGTAATATGCCCCATTCTGCAGTAATATGCCACATTCTTGTCCCCTTGCAGTAATATGACCCATCCTGCAGTAATGCCCTATCCTTCTCGCCTTGCAGTAAATGCCCCATCCTGCAGCAATGTGTCTCATTCTTGTCCACTTGCCATTAATATGCCCCACCCTTATTCCTTTGCAGTAATATTCCCCATTCTGCATTAATGTGCCTCATCCTTGGCCCTATGCAGTAATATGCCCCATGCTGCACCAATATGCCCATCCTTGTCCAGTTGCAGTAATATGCCCCATCCAGCAGTAATGTACTCCATCCTTGTTCCCTGGTAATATTGCACCACCCTTGTCCCCATCACATAGAAATATGCCCCATCTTGCCCCCTGATAGTATTGCCCTATCCTTGGCCCCCATCACATAGTAATATGCCCCATCCTCGTCCCCATCACATATTAATCTGCCCCATCCTGCCCCATCACATAATAATATGCCTCATCCTGCCCCATCACATAGTAATCTGCCCCATCCTGCCCCATCACACAATAATATGCCCCATCCTGCCCCCATCACATAACAATATGCCCCATCCTGCCCCATCACATAACAATATGATCCATCCTGCCCCATCACACAATAATATGCCCCATCCTGCCTCCATCAAACAATAATATGCCCCATCCTGCTCCATCACATAACAATATGCCCCATCCTGCCCCCATCACATAACAATATGACTCATCCTGCCCACATAACAATAGGCCCCATCCTACCCCCATCACATAACAATATGCCCTATCCTGCCCCCATCACATAACAATATGACCCATCCTGCCCACATAACAATAGGCCCCATCCTGCCTCCATTACATAATAATATGCCCCATCCTGCCCCCATCACACAATAATATGCCCCATTCAGCACCCATCACACAATAATATGCCCCATCGTGCCCCCATCACACAATAGTATGCCCCATCCTGCCCCATCACATAATAATATGCCCCATCCTACCCCCTCTTAGTATTGCCCCATCCTTCTGCAGTATGTAGGTAAAAAAAAAAAGTCATACTCACCTTCCTTCTTTCACCTCTGCTGCAGATTTCCTCTCCTTACGTCTTCTGTCATCTCCCGCGCTGAGCACGGTCATGCGACGCTGGGCGCATCACATGACCGCTGTCACATGATGCTGGCCAGGAGGGCGGAGCTAAGCGAGAGTCTCAGAGAGAGGAGAAATGTCTCCTCTGATCCGACATGGCTTTGAACTGCTCTGAGCTCATCCCAGGATCGCTTACCGGTTCCAGGTCTAAGGCTAGGGTCTGAGGAGAGGAGAGAGAGAACAACACACAGGGAGGCTGAGCAGCATAGAGCCATCCCAGGAGACAAAGCGCATAAGCACGGACACCGGAGTCCGAGACTGTGCAGGTCAAAACACACCAGCAGTCAACACCGGAAAGTGGGGAAACTCCAGATTCTCCAGCTAAGAAGTGCTAGGAACACAGCAACGTATAGACTCTAGAAACGCTCACACCCCGCTGCAGGGTAAGAAGTGAAGGACTCGAGTTGCCTGTTATACTAGTGCACAAAGGACAGAGACAGGGCCGGCAGCCTAAGCTGAAGGAACTGCAGGGCCACTACACCAGCGCAGTGAGGAAACCAATACAACCCGGCCAGGTGTGAACTACCCCAAACCTGCTCTCTAAACAGCCCAGGACAGCTCATACCATCTGCTTAACTTCCAGTAAACAGACTGAGAAACGGCTATCAGGCGTCTGTGTGTGTTACTTGCATCTACTACCTTGTGCCTTGCAACGGAACCTTGTACCAGGAGAGTCGCCGACCAACAGCACTGTGGAGAGCTGCAGCTTAAAGTAAGTGACTGTGTGCTTCACTAAACCCTATTCTGCACTACCACTTCTGCCCTGGGGACATCCAGCCCTACCCGGAGAGGGCTTACCATCCTCACTGCCCCAAGTCACCATCCCCAGCAGGAATCAGGCACCGGTAGTTCCATTAACCACATACTCTGGGTGGTATCACAACAAATCATCCCCTGTAAATAACCCCTTTTTAAACTGACCAGGCCACAGGACCGGGTCACGACTACAGTGATCCCAGACAGCACCAGCCCGACTCCCGAGTACCCTACGGCCTGGGGCGCCTCAATTCCGTTGTACATAGCCCCTTATTCAGCAACCATGCCCTTTCATTTTTGTCTTTCTTCTTTTTGCAATCCCTAAGAATAATTAACGTATACCCGTGTGTTTTTGATGTGAAGATGCAGAGACTTTTATTTTGAACTTTTATTACCCTTGTTGATGATGTGTGCTGTGTGAGCAGCGGCCCAGCTGTGATAACTCACACTGAACTGTGCTGGACAATACATTACCACTGGGCCTGCATAGTTAGTACCAGTCTCCGTTGGGCCAAGTTAGATAATGTTTTACCTGCAGCTAGTAAAAGCCGGAGAGTAAGAACTTTGCCAACAGGTGACCCGAGGACCGTCACGGAGCGGTCTGCCTGCTTCCTCACCACGAGGGAGAGGACCCCCAATACTACCTACACAGAGCCATTGGGTATAGGCCCATCCTAGGTGGGGAAGAAAGGACACAGGTTTGTTAACTAAGGTACATCCCAGGTTCCACCATACCACCTGGGATCCACTTGCAGCCACCCATAGAGCTACCCGTTATTATAACATCTTGCTGAACTGTGAACTTTGTGTGATGCTGCTACAAGTTGACAGTAAAGTACTCAGGAGAAAGTGACTTTGCCTGCGTGTGTTTTCCTACATCAACTTGTTCCCTTTCAGGAGTGCTGGCCCGGAGGACCAGCCCTACCTGTAGGGGGCTTTGCCAACTGAGCCGCAATCCCATCTACCTCCGGCGGACTCTGGCGGCAATGGTGACCCATCACCAGGTACTACAGGTGGCGTCACATGACAAAAACTCTTATCCCCTGTAAATACACCCTTTTTGTGAAGTGTCATCCAGGCCACGGGATGAGGCACTGCCACCGGTGACATCCCTGGAACAACCACCGAGCCTGGTACCCGAGTATCCCAGGGCCTGGGGCTCGACAGTGTCACCCAGGCCACGGGTTCAGGCGCTGCCACCCGTGACATCCCAACCATTCCACCCGAGCCTGATACCCGAGTACCCCAGGGCCTGGGGCTCGACATCTGCAGTTAGGATTTCATCTTGTATAGTTAGAGCCGGACAAGCAATGATTTATTTTGTTGATGTTTTTTGCTTGCTTTCTGGTTTTGCTTTCACCTAAATAAATCTGACCCAGTGTCAGTTGCACCCAGATCTCTGTTGTGCGCTTGAGTGAAATGCAGGAACTATGTGCCCTTTGATCCCAGCAAAGGTGATCCCCGAGCGAAGGGAGGAAAAGGAGGACCAGGATGTCAGCGTTAGGACTCATCAGACCTGGGGTAGCCTTGTCGCGGCTGATGAGCAAACGGACATTGGCCAATGTGCGTACCAAGAACCCCAAGAAAATTTAAAAAAATTTGAGTTTTTTGAAAAAAACGTAAGTTTTAAAATTTTTTCCTCAAATATATACCGCTTGTTAGCATGTTTGCACATTGGTAGTAGCTGAGTGCTGCGGAGAATTTTTTCTAGTTGTTTGACCCAGTGTCCCTGCTGGCACCAGTTCACATTATGTCTGTGAGTGCTGTGCAGTTTTTTTCTGTTTTGTGTATAAGGAATGGAGAATCTGGCTCCATGACTGCAACTTGCACCCTCATCACCCACAGGTGGTCTTAGGTTGAGATGGTGTCCACCCACTTGAGAGTGGGATAGGGAGGAAAAGGAGGACAGGGATGTCAGCGTTAGGACTCATCAGACCTGGGGTTGCCTTGTCGCGGCTGATGAGCAAACGGACATTGGCCAATGTGCCTACCAAGAACCCCAAGAAAATAAAAAAATACGATTTTTGAGTTTTTTGAAAAAAACGTAAGTTTTAAAATTTTTTCCTTAAATATATACCGCTTGTTAGCATGTTTGCACATTGGTAGTAGCTGAGTGCTGCAGAGAATTTTTTCTAGTAATTTTACACATAGGCAGTGTCTACTTTCACTGCAGCCAATATTGCTGTATTTTCTGCATCACAATAAAATGCATTTAAGCACCACCCTACTACATATACTGGTTCAGTGCGTTACCTTTTACTTAATATGTCACAACAGTTATCTGTGCAAGCTCAGAGGTGCCTTAATTTAAAAGTATCTGGTAAAATAAAATATTGCAATGGATAATTTAATGTTAAAGGAACCGCAGCAGACCAGGTGCTCGTCCATCAGCAGGAACTTTACCCTACATTAGGCCCAACTGCAAAACATAAAATATATACTGACAAGTGGCGTAACCTCAGGCCTAGGGGCCCCAATGCAAAAGCTCCAACGGGGCCCCCAATTATTGCAAATCTTTAATAGTATTAGTCTTTTTCTATAGGCCAAAGGGACTTCTGGGGCCCCCCAAGGCTGCAGGACCCGGGTGCGATCATAACCCTTGCACCTGTTGTAATTACGCCTCTGATACTGATCCTCACCAAAAAACGGATGGTTCCGTTCCCCGCTGCCGGAGCGCTATTTCCAGGGCAGTGGGTAGGAAAGTCAGTTCGTTCTTTGGCCGGTGTTCATTGGGTCATTAGCACCTCGGTGGCTCATGCGGCCTCTGCAGCCGGTGAACGCCACAAAGAAAAGTCTCACACACATCTGTCGGAGTTCTGTATCTTTACTTCAACTTTCCGACCAGTCCGCCAGCTGCTTCCCTTTGCCAACCTCTGATTCAGCTGTTTCTCAAGAACCGGGACAGTGTAGTCGAGACCCCTTCGGTGTTCCTTTCACTCACGGTGTTCCTTTCACTGGTGCTATTCTCAGCGCCTCATACCTGCCTCTTCTGTCAGCGCCTCCACGCACAAAACCTGGGTACCGACAGCCACAGACATTGACTGGCACCACTTCCTAGTGCCGCGCCTTAATATGACTGCCTTCTCTGAGCTGTGCTGGGTTTTTGGCCACAGTTCCCTTAAGATCTCATGGCCTCTGATTTAATGATTCGAACTACAGTTGCCGCTCTGTGTTTAGTAGAGTGACCGGATCTCATATGGGGGGAAAAAAATGTCGGAATCTTGTTAGTCTGGACCCCACAAAACGATTCCCCTTTCCAGATATTGAGATAGCCAAAATTTGAGCTCGATCAAACAACGTTAACCCGTGCCGCTTGTCGCTCAAAGTTTGAAAAAATCAAAATTTTTGGCCAAAAAGCTGACCTATGGAGCCATAACTCCAGAACGGTAAATAATAAAAACACGCTTAATATCTCAAAAGAAAGCTAATGTTGTTCTTCAAAATTTATATTTTATACATAATTGTTATTTTAAGTCAAACTGAGTTACAACAGCTTTTAGCCCCAAGAACGTGACCTGGTACCACTAGGAGCATGCTTCGTATATTTTGTTATTAAGTGATACATTTTGTGGGTTTTTTTTGGTATAGTTTTGAGTTTAAAGTAGAAATATAATAATAAAACAATTAATACTGATAAGTCTAATGACATTTTTTATTTTAAAATATAAAAATGAGGTACCGTATATACTCGAGTATAAGCCGACTTTTTCAGCCCTTTTTTTGGGCTGAAAAAGTCCCCCTCGGCTTATACTCGAGTCAATAAGTCTGGCCTGCCCGTGGGCGCTTACACCCAGAACGCGTTTCCCCTCCTGCCACGTCCCTCCATCCTCCAGTTTGTTTGTGCTTTCTCCCAGGTCCCCCTATTGTTTTCCCCGCCGGTTACCGGTATCTCCTTCCTCCTGACAGAGATCGCTGCTCCCAGATCCCTCCGCCGCTTGCCTCCGTGCTCCAAATGTGCTTGGAGCCAGAACACTGCAATCAGATCCCTCCGCCGCTTGCCTCCGTGCTACAAATGTGCTTGGAGCCAGAACACTGCAATCAGATCCCTCCACCGCTTGCCTCCTTCCAAGTAATGTATTTGCAGCCAAATCGCTGCACTTAGATCCCTCCACTGCAATGTGTCCAGTGTGCACAGTAAATTAAAAAAAAACACATGCAGCTGCAGCCACTGTGATGAAATAATTACACTACATACTGAACATTGTGAAAAAGGAAGGTGAGGCATTAATACTAGTATAATAGAGGATAACAGTATAATAGAGAAGTGGACAGAAGATTAGTGAGGGAAAGGAGAAGTAGTGCAGGGTATAGGATAAGCTGTATGCAGAGGGAAAGATGAATAGACCAGGAAAGATGGATTCTCAGGAAAGTACAGTAATAATAGAGCAGGGGTTTGCTCTATGCACAGGGAAAGATGAATACCGTGGCAAAATTGTATAGCTTAGGCTACTTTCACATTTGTGTTCGGCTCTGCTGCGTCTGGTTTGCAGACGGGAATTCAGTGCCGAACACATTCATTTTCAGTAGCTGCGGCATTTCCCACCCTAGGCTTATACTCGAGTCAATACGTTTTCCCTGTTTTTTGTAGCAAAATTGGGGGCCTCAGCTTATACTCGGGTCGGCTTACACTCGACTATATACGGTATATAATACATACAAAACAGACACAGAAAAGATACAGACGTAGTACCTACATGAGTTGATAATTTTACATAGTTATCTAATCTATTCTAGAGCTTTTGTTAAAGTAGTTTTTGAAACGTCAGAATATAATGCTCGGCATTTGCTTACAACTTGCAGGACATATTGCTTTTGTTCTTCATCTTTTGTCAGAAGGTCGTTAAAGTCGGTTATTAATTTAACACCACGCTCAGCCATATCATTAACTACTTTTAATGTTTTGACAATTTTCAATCCTTCTTGGAAGTCATTATTTTGAGGCCAGGTGTTTGGATTTTGTCTTAGGAAATCTGTTTTTATATTAAATCGGTCAAAGAATGTAAATGTTTCTTTGGTAAGTAAATTTACCAATCCTCCATCAACTAACTCTTTTAATTTTCACCAAACACCTGGCCTCAAAATAATAACTTCCAAAAAGGATTGAAAATTGTCAAAACATTAAAAGTAGTTAATGATATGGCTGAGCGTGGTGTTAAATTAATAACCGACTTTAACGACCTTCTGACAAAAGATGAAGAACAAAAGCAATATGTCCTGCAAGTTGTAAGCAAATGCCGAGCATTATATTCTGACGTTTCAAAAACTACTTTAACAAAAGCTCTAGAATAGATAGCTTTCTTTTGAGATATTCGGCGTGTTTTTATTATTTACCGTTCTGGAGTTATGGCTCCATATGTCAGCTTTTTGGTCAAAAATTTGAATTTTTTCAAACTTTGAGCGACGAGCGGCACGTGTTAACGTCGTTTGATCGAGCTCAAAGTTTGGCTATCTCAATATCTGGAAAGGGGAATCGTTTTGTGGGGTCCAGACGGACAAAATTCCGACATCGATTTTTTGTGGTCACCCTAGTGTTCAGGGCCAGTCCCCTGTTTTGTCCACCAGCCCCTCTGTTTCTCTGCCAGATATGGGCGTACGGGTGATCCAAGTCTCCTTCTGCACCCCAAGGGCTCCTTTCTTCTTTTACACTTTCCGGTCTTTCCCTTCCGGAGCAAGCGTGACCTTGCTCCAGCCCGCAGGAGCTAACACCTTACACCACCTCTCAACTCTCACTCCAACTTCCTACACCCTCTCTGTCTTCCTCCCGACTGTCTCTACACTTCTCTGTTCTCACCACTGAGACTGGGCCCTCCCCCTGGGTCCACCGCCATCCCTGCCCGGGGTCCTACATGTGAGTTGCGGTTATGGGGTCTTAATTTCACCATCCCAGTATCTGGAGAACAGGTGAGTCGGTTGACAGGGTAAGAGGTACTTGGATACCAAGACGGGTGGTTTACTTGGGTGGGGATCACGGCTGGTCAGTTCCCGGTTCCATGCCCTGGACCCTCATTGGCAGGGGATGGGGTGATGATGATGGGGAATTTGTAACGTGACGCCACCTGTGGTACCTGGTAATAGGGTTACCAGCGCTGCGGCCAACCGCTGAGGTGATGGGAATGCAGCTTTGGTAGTACAGCTCCCCACTGGCGGAGCTTTACCTCAGGGCAGCAGGGTTGGTGAGGGGAGTAGTAGTCCTCAGCTTGGCGATGGTATAGAAGCCCTCCGGGCGACGGATGTAAGGAGCACAGACACCACTTTAGTTCAAATGGTTCTTTGCTTGCACCAGGTGGAAACAGGTACACGGTAAAGTCTGGTTTAACAGGAATTGTAACCGCGGATCGAGGAGGCTTCTACAGAGTCTGACAGTGGTGCCTTCAATATGGCGCTCGTGGTCCGGTTACTCTCTGCTCTCTCTCCCCTCTTAAGTCAAGTCTCTAGTCCACGGGGTCTGTTACCTAAAGTCTCTGCTTGTCGGTGTCGTGAACCCATCTGTGGGACTGATGTTGGACTTATTTTAGGTGAGCTTCGGCTCCCTTTTGTGTCGGGCCCTCAGCTTACCGGTCTGCAATCAGGGTTTAACCTTGCATCTAAGTGCCTCGGCTCCGGCGTGCCGGTGTTGACCTGGGTTCCCAGCTGGCTCCGACCAGTCCTGGGTTTACCCCCTTCCAATTCGGGTCACTTCTCTCCTAAGAGCCCTACCGAGCGGGCCGCAGGGTCCCCTGTGTCCTTCTTGCTTGCCTTCCTCCCACCAACTATCTGACTATTCAGTCACTCCCCGTCTCCTGCTCTCTAGGCTCCACCCCCTGGGATCTACTAAATTTCCAGTCCCCTGTCTAAAAGTGGCCTGTGTATGGGTGTTGGGATGCAGACTCTGAAGGTTCCCCCCACGTCCACAGTTATGGAGGCACCACACCAATATTTGGGTGCGCTACCTTCCTGTGGCGCCATCACTATGGGGGCGCCACACAGGGGCACTACTTTCCCGCTAAGGGAGGAGTGCAGTATCCTGTTGGCGACCAAAACAGGTGCCACGCTAATTTAGAGGGGGTGGACATTGCTTTAAATTTCTTATCCAAGTGAACTATCTGCCATAAATAAGCATTTCACTAAATACTTTGCATAGTCACTTCAAATTATCCCTCACTATGTGGGGCTTGTTGTGAGTGGAGGGGCTTGTTGTGAGTGGATGAGGGCTTAGAATGGGTGACCAGGATTTGTCGCACAAGAGGGGGCAAGGATGCATTCAGTAGAATTCACTTGATTTTTGTCTGTACGCTGCTGCTGCAAACCCATCTGTCCCAGCAGACCTTTCTCTCCCTGCAGACCTGTCTGTCCCGGCAGACCCAGCTCTCCCTGCAAACCTATGTCTCCCTGCAGATCTGTCTCTCCCTGCATAAACAGCTCTCCATGCACATCTGTCTCTCCCTGCAGACTTAGCTGCCCCAGCAGACCTGTCTTTCCCTGCAGACTTGTCTCTCCCTACAGACCCAGCTCTCGCAGCAGATCTGTCTCTCTCTGCAGACCCAGATCTTTATGCTGGCCTCTCTCTCCCTGTAGATACAGCTCTCCATGCACACATGTCTCTCTCTGCAAACCGTTTTGTCCCTGTAGAGCCAGCTTTTACTTGCATGTCTATGAATACAGTACACATGCTGAGGGATACCCTGCCTAATGTATATACACACTGGTTTATTCCTTTTATAATGTGAATACATTGGTATCTCTCACCATCCATTGATCAATCCATCGATCCATGTCAGTGAGGCAGAGCAGGGAATATAATTTTTATTAGGGTGGGTCCTTCATGCACTACTTCTGTCCCCTGTACTACTGTCTGGAACAGATTGTGCTACACTGAGTGACTGTGGGGCTGTAGTCTGAGGGGTGAAGGCTGAGTTAGGCTGGTTTCACACTCCAACTTTTTGCAATCGGACAGCATCGGATCCAAACTGATCCCTGCAACCGAATGCCAATTAGGCATCCGATACCGACATTTTGCAGGATCAGTTTGGCCGGCTCCTCCTGTCATCTGCTCTTCTCTGCTTCCTGTCACCTATTCTCCCCTGCTCTCCCCTCTTCTCCCCTGGTGCTCCCCTCTTCTCCCCTGGTGCTCCCCGCTGCTCCCCTGGTGCTCCCCGCTGCTCTCCTGGTGCTTCCCTCCTCTCCCCTGCTGCTCCCCTCTTATCCCCTGGTGCTCCCCTTTTTCCCCTGGTGCTTCCCGCTTCTCCCCTGTGTTTCCCCCTCCTCTCCCCTCTCCTCCGGAATAAAAAATAATAAACCATCTATTCTCACCTGTCCACGAGTCCCCCGGCGTCTCCAGCTGTATCTTCTGATCCTAGGACCTGGCGTGATGTCACAGTCACATGACCGGTTACCGCAGTAACCGGTCATGTGACTGTGACATCACTGCAGGTCCTAGAGGCAGGATGTGCTGGAGATGCCGGGGGACTCGTGGACAGGTGAGAATAGATAGTTTATTATTTTTAACCCCTGCCTTGCTTAATTTTACTTCCGCAATGTATGTATATACATTGCGGAAGTAAAATTAGATGGTTAGGAGCAGTTTTAGTGTGCTGAGCATGCTCAGTACACTAAAATCGGGTCCAAGGAGACATCAGATGTTTCCTCGGACCCTGCTCCATAGGGCCCCATGTTAAAGGAATTGGATCAGATCGGATTTGGCATAATTGCCATCCGATCTGTCAGATCCAATTTTTTCCGATCTTTGATTCGGATGCAAAAATCGGAGCAGTCTCCGATTTTTGCACCGGAAAGAAATCAGACAAAATCGGATCGGACGCAATTCGGATGCCATTTAGTGCACATCCGAATCAGTCCGATCCTCATAGGATCACATGGGGCCAAATTCGGAACCGATGCTGTCCAATTTCTATCAGACAGCATCGGATTTCAAACAATCCTAGTGTTAAACTAGCCTTAAAGGTCTGTGGTCACGTTGCCAGCACAAGGAATGATGAGAAATGTAGTAAAAAGAGAGCAGAGGATTCTGAGTCTATAACAACAAAGGTGGTGCCAGGGTTCAGAAGGAGAAGCAAAAAGGCATTAAACAACATGAAACTTGGCAGAAAGGTATATGATGTTATTAAAGGAGTTATCCTTAAAGTGTAAATGTCATTTCATTGAAAAAAAAAAAATAATACTGCACTGGTTGTTAATACTTTTTTGTGCCATATGACTTATTTTCTCACATTTTTCTGTGCTCTTTTAAAAACTGCAGTTTTTTGGCTGTGTGAGTGTGATCAATGTCTGCCAGCACTGTCTATGTATTTCCACAGCTTCTGAGAGCAGACTGATAGTGAACTGTGTGGGGAGACAACAGACAAGTGGTTAACAGATTGTGACTGAGGTGTGTGAAGCCAGATGACAGATCTTTTCTTGGTACAAGCTTCTGAGGAGTTTGCACTGATCTTGACATTCTGACATTGCTTAGCAACTGTGCTGTGGGCTGAGCTAATCTGATACATTGTTTCTTCACCAGCGGCAGTCAGCAGTGTAGGCCATGCCGCCTTTATCCTTATATGGTTACATGCCCCATATTCACAGAAGACTGATCTGAGTTATAATAAACATATGTCTGCTTCACACACAGGGTACTGGGGACACCTTGTGGAAGGTTTATGAATGGCAATCAACCAGAATTTTCTAATTACCGTATATACTCGTGTATAAGCCGAGTTTTTCAGCTCAAAATTTGGGCTGAAAAGTCCCCCCCTCGGCTTATACCGGGTCATATACGGTACATGGAGTGGGGGGGCTGTGTCCCGGGGCTGTGGAGGCTGGAGGAGGCGGGGGGAGGCTGCTGTATGAGCGGCCCCGTCACGTGGGGCCGCTCATTATATATGCACTGCTTCTCCCTGTCAATCAGCGGCAGGGGGAAGCAGTTCATATAAGCCCCCCAAAAGCTGGCACTGTCCCCCCTTGTAAGGGCCCCCCCCCCGCTGCTTATACATTACCATCCCGGTGTTCTGATCGGCGCCGCTCCTCGGTGCGTCTTCATCCTCCCGTCCGCGCTGGCTGCATCCGGGTTCTCCGGCTGTCGCAGCGATATGACGTCATCGCGCGACGGCCGGAGATCCCGGATGCAGCCAGCGCGGACGGGAGGATGAAGACGCAGCACCGAGGAGCGGCGCCGATCAGAACACCGGGATGGTAATGTATAAGCAGCGGGGGGGGGGCCCTTACAAGGGGGGACAGTGCCAGCTTTTGGGGGCTGTTGGTACCCCCAGGGGGCTGTTGGTACCCCCAGGGGGCTGTTGGTACCCCCAGGGGGCTGCTGGGTACCCCCTGGGGGCTGTTGGTACCCCCAGGGGGCTGTTGGTACCCCCAGGGGGCTGTTGGTACCCCCTGGGGGCTGTTGGTACCCCCTGGGGGCTGTTGGTACCCCCAGGGGGCTGTTGGTACCCACAGGGGGCTGCTGGTACCCCCTGGGGGCTGCTGGGTACCCCCTGGGGGCTGTTGGTACCCCCAGGGGGCTGCTGGGTACCCCCAGGGGGCTGCTGGGTACCCCCTGGGGACTGCTATATGTACCCCTGGGGGCCTGCTGTATACCACTGGGGCTGCTGTATACTACCACTGGGGCTGCTGGGGCTCCTGTATACTACCACTGGGGCTGCTGGGGCTCCTGTATACTACCACTGGGGCTGCTGGGGCTCCTGTATACTACCACTGGGGCTGCTGGGGCTCCTGTATACTACCACTGGGGCTGCTGGGGCTCCTGTATACTACCACTGGGGCTGCTGGGGAATCTGTATACTACCACTGGGGCTGCTGGGGAATCTGTATACTACCACTGGGGCTGCTGGGGAATCTGTATACTACCACTGGGGCTGCTGGGGCTCCTGTATACTACCACTGGGGCTGCTGGGGAATCTGTATACTACCACTGGGGCTGCTGGGGAATCTGTATACTACCACTGGGGCTCCTGTATACTACCACTGGGGCTGCTGGGGAATCTGTATACTACCACTGGGGCTGCTGGGGAATCTGTATACTACCACTGGGGCTGCTGTATACTACCACTGGGGAGGCCTGTATACCACACTGCTGGGGGCTGTATACCTGTGCTGGGGTCCACCCTCGGCTTATACACGAGTCAATAGGTTTTTCCAGATTTTTGGGGCAAAAGTAGGGGGGTCGGCTTATACACGGGTCAGCTTATACACGAGTATATACGGTAAGTATATTTGAAAGTGTATTAAAATCACTTGCTCAACAATATTATTAAATAAAAATGTACATGTCAGTCAGGCTTTAAGCATTTATGGCTAAACCTGTAACTGAATCAGAGTAGTGGACAATTTCTTTAAGAACGCTCATTCATGATTATCTTTCAGTGTGAATACAACCTAAAACCAGGTTTATGTTTTTGGTTAGTGTTTAGTATGTGTGCCCATGTGGCAACACACGGGCACCAAACAGACAGATATTAGTGTATTTATATGGGCAATCATTTTATTATGCATTTCAGTTCTAAAATCTTGTCACGATTTTAGTTTTTCTCAGAGATGCATTCTATGCTATCCATGTTCTTTGATGGGTCTCTTCTTCTGTCTTCGATTTTAAGTTCCAAACATTGCATGATAAAGAAATAAGACCCAATACCAATGCCTGCAATGATCAATTTTATTTATTTATCATTTAAAGATGTTTCTATACCTTTCTCCACAATTTTTTAAGGGATTTTATACCTGAACTTTCTAAAAAGGTAATGATTTTGAAATTGGCCAGGTATATTAGCATTCTTTTGAATGATCATCCTTGCGAACAACTTTCGAGGTGCAGGTCTCTTTGTCTTCCAAGACTTCACATTCATCTTCAACGTGCGATGGCAAACCCAACCTGTGTACAAATAGTATAAATGCTGTGTGTTAGAACAAAAGTATAAAGTGTTAGTTGATGTTTTACTGATAAAAGACATTGGGAATGCCACTCGGGATGAGACATTATGCATTTTAGCTAGTCTTATTGACTAGTTCAGGACATGCTCATTTACCCCATCCCTGACAAGACATGTTTTGGGGATCTTTCATACATGCAGCAAAAAGAAGTGTAAAAAAAAGTCTTGTTTGAATAAATAATAAAAGCATGTTTTTTTGTGATACATGTGACTTAATTTATATTTTATTTTCATATCCTTACTTTTTTTACCAATATCGGTGGGATAATAAAGGAAGCATGCTTCTGTTTTTTCACATTTTTCTTACTTTTTTTATAATCACAAAGAACCACTAAAAATACATTTTAAAATGTATTCCCCTGTTTTTTTTAATATACCAGACACATTATTTTCTGACAGTGGTGTAGCCAGTAAAATAATTTGGATTGACAGTGTTTATATTTTTACTTTTTTGTTCTTAATTTTATTAATATTTGTTTATTTTACAATTATTAATTTTTCATTTACTTAAAATATTGTGCCCCATATGGTCACAAACACCTTTTGGGGCATTTTAACATTAAAATGATTTTATCTTATTTCCCCTGTAACTAGAGTTGATATAGCCTCAGTTACACAGTTTCAGTGGAAATGCAGCTTCCTAGTTGCAAAGCAAACTTGACTAGGTCTTCTAGGACCCAACAGCTCCTGTTCCCTCCCTAGACCCAGCAATAACATGATGGAAGAGCTTTCTATTACTGTATACACAGCTCTTGCAGAGATGGTAATAAACTGCTCCTGCCTTCTCGATAGAGCCCAGTTGTATTTGGCAGTTGGCTCCCTGCTCAAACAGCTGTCCAATAATGAGCAGCTGCTGTACAATGCAGTGACATAGTAGAACATTTGGAATAATTGACATGGTGTCTCAATGGGTATGGGGCTGATAAGTATTATAACAATCTGTGTAATGCTCTGCAGAATAAGTTGGCACTATGTAAGCAATATGACAAAATGCATGAAATAATCAACCAGTTAAATCCAATAGACTGTATACTCAAAGGCCTGTTTCACATCTAAGGTTGGTGTGCGTTTTGCTTAAATTGCGTTTCTAGGCGTTTTTACCACTAAAAAGGCATAAAAACGCTAGTGTTTTTGGCCCCATTCATTTTAATGGAAACTCATGTAAAAACGCATGCAAAAACACATGAGCATTTTCAAAAACGCACATCAACCTTAGGCCCCTTTCACATCAGCGTTTTCTTTCCGCGGCCGCACCTACCGCAAGTGCCAAAACCGCACTTGCCGCACCTGCCGCAAGCCCGCCTATACATTGTATGGGGCTTGCCGCAACCGTGCCGCAAGTGCAGTCGGTATGCGGTAATCGCGGCAGATGCGTTTTTTTCACCGCATCTGCCGCGATTTGAAAAAAACGCTGATGTGAAAGGGGCCTTACATGTGAAAACACCCAAAGTATTTGGTTCATTGTTTAAAATAAATCTGTCAGCTACAGTTTTAGTTTTTGTTTTCTTTCAAATAAAATAATTAACTTACATATCACAACAGTTCATTGTCCCTTTAGAATTACATTGACATTTTTTGCAATCCTTTGTTACCCAGTTAGTGGACAATGCATGATCTTCACCCTCGTAAGTACAACCTGCAAGTAATTGAAAAATACTTCAATTAAAAAAGTATAATTGTCAAAAAATATCAATTATGGGAAGCTAACTCTCAAGCTATCAAGCCATTTGTGGTAAAGGTGTGGCTTTACCTATCCAACTCTGTAAGAGCTTTTAAAATGATAGTTGGCATCTTTTAGATATGGCTATGTGTCACGCGCTTAGTTGGCGCTGACTTTGCTGAATGCTGCTGTGTATGTATTTGTCTTTAAAAGCTGCATGGTTAATGGTTGCGAAGGTCCCGGGCCTCCTGTGTCGTGCTCCAGAACAGCATTCACTATTAGGTTCATCTGCTGGTTGAGGGTTAATTTGTGACTCACCTGAACTGCCCTCCCCCTAGCCTTTAAGTAGCCTCTCCTTCCACCAAGTGGTGCTGCTGATAGAGTCTAATTTTATGCCTGGAAGCCGTGCTGTGCTGACCTGTGTGTTTGTGTTGCTTGTTAATTTACGGAGCATGTCACTGGGGCCTGTGCCAGGTCCTGTGGCCCTGGTGGTCGCTGAAAAGAGTCAATAAAAATAATAGAAATAGTTTGGGACGCCACCTACTGTTCCGGTTTGGTCACCAGCGCTGCGGGTCAGACCTGCGGGGAGATGTTTGGGCAGCAAGATGGTTATGCTCCCGTAGGTGGATCGGGATCCCCGGGGAAGTTGTAGTAGTTTATTTACAGTCTTTATACGGGGAGGCAGCTTACCACACAACACAGTCACTTATCCTTTTCACTGCAGCAAGTATGCAGCTCCTCAGGCGTAGGCAAGACAATATGTGGCACCCCAGGGGTTAATGTGCCACAGTAACATCAACCACAGTTAACTCCCCACACAACACTGAACACTGCACTAGCACCTCTATGCCAGAAGGAGGAGCTAAAGCAGCTCCTCTATATATTCTGGTGCAGAGAGGAAGTGAGTAGTTCAGTGTGGTGCAGCACTGAGGAAGAAAAGACTGGTGTAAAGAGGCTGCCTCAGGCTTCTCCCAGTTTGCTACTCAATTCCAGGCCTAGCCAGGTTCTGAAGAGAGGAGTACAAGAAACAGAGGAACACATCTGGGAGATTGAGTTACCTCATAACTCGCCCTGGAGGAGCGCACAGACCGGATATCGGATCCGAAACTGTGACTGACACACGCAGCACAGTAAACACCGGAATAGTGGAAGTTATAGATCTACACTGTACCTCAGCAAAGCAACACGGCGGGATCAGAAACACAGAGAAAAGACTCAAGTTGCCTAGCAAGTGGGTACCTGTGAGGAGAGACAGGGCCAGCAGCCTAGCTGAAGCGGCAGCAGGGCCACACACACAACGCAGGAGTGGGAAGTTGAGGACCCGGTCAGGGTGGGAGCAACCCGCCCCCCGGTACAGACTCCATGGACAGTACTCTGCTAAACAACATCTGCAATAAAGACTTGGAAAACTACAAAACTGTGAGTCTGTGTGATATTTGTGCTCAGCCCCTACGTTCCTTCACAAACTGCCATCACCTCTACTACCACCCCTATCCTGCAACATCCATAGCATCAATCATAAACTTTAACTATCACTGACCCGGGGAACCAGGCTCTACCCGCAGAGAGCCGTTACGTCACCAGCTGCCAAACATCATCTCCGGAGGTTCTGCAGCAGTGGTGGTCACCCTGACCACAACCCGTGGGTGGCGTCACGACAAACTCCCCTGTAAATATCCCCCCATCACTTGTAGGCTCGGGACACGGTCTGGACCAAGACTGCCGTGACATCCCCAGCATATACCCCGGTCCGGTACTGAGTACCCCGTCCTAGTGGGCTCCACAACTACATCACACCAGTCTTTAAATCTGAACGGGTTTTACTTCAGGTTCTCAAGCAAGTAGATAGATGGTACAGTCTTTTGGGTTGCTCCTTGGACTTGGTAGTCACCAGGGAACTGGGATGACTCACTTAGGACCCTCGGTGGCGTGCCTGCCGTTCCTTGCCAGTCCCTCACTGCGCTCTCTCTCCTGTCTCCGGTGTAGCGCCCAGGGTGCAAGGCCTCGAGCCCGTTCCCACGGCTCTTCAGTGGGGGACTCCCCTTCAGGTCCCCATGACCCTAGTTCGGCATGTCTTTTCAAGGATGCGACGGGTCTTTGGCCGCGACTTCCTACAGAAGCTCGGTGCCTCCGGTTTAGCGGCTCGGGGTTAAATACCTGCACCATGTTCAGAGCCAGTCCTCTGTCCTGGGACCAAACCCCTTCGGTCAGTAGTCATACATGGTCTGGATTCGGGCGCACCGCAATGCCTGGTGCCCCTAGGATCTGCCTCCTGTCACGACGGCTTCTCCGCCATCCTTCTCACTCCTCACTCCCCAACGGAGCTCTCTGTTCTGACCTCAACTCCTAACTCTCCTCCCACCCACACACTTTTCTACCCTGTCACTCCTCCCATGGGACTGAGTCCTCCCTGCAGCGGGTCCACCCACGTTCCCCTACTCTAGGATGTGTGTGAATGGGTGCTGTAAGGGTCCTTTATTCAACATCCCAGTTCCCTAGCCACAGGAATACCACACACTCTATCTGGGTGCAGTACCCCTACTTGGCATCCCGACCAGTGGGGCGCCACATTTACATTTAATTTATATTATTTTAAACTACTGTCTCCACCACTGATGGAACAGCACAGCTCAGTATACTACTGCATGCTGACAATCATCTCCTATTAAAGAGAATATGAGCTGATGTGTACTTCCCATCAGCAGCCTCTAACAGTGCACATGGCTGTAGCATTGTGTTCTGTAAATTGTTTTTATCTCGCAGCCACCAGAGGTGATTATCAGATGATCGGTGGGGGTATTTGGTGTTGGATCCCCACTGATCTGATCGAAAAATATTAGAATCTGAGAGTCCTCAGTGGTTGATACCTTTAAATGGCTAACTGAAAAGATGGTAAGCATAGCAAGCTTTCAGGACACTATGGCCCCTTCATCAGGCTGATAATGACACAAATTCTGAAGACACATATATATCTACATACACATACACTGATCTGATACTGATGATCATTGGTGTTTTGGTTTTTTTGTTTAACTGTGTCTTGGAATCTTTTTGCCATTTTTCCAATGGGCTTTGTAGAACCTGAAAACGTTCCAGGAGAAGCACAGACAGGAAATGTAACGAGATATTTAAAAAAGTACCACCAAAAACACTTGTAGGACATTTGTAAAATTGCAATGAATGTCAAACATTTTTACAAGCATTTACAGCTATAAAAAATGTGTAAAGGAGGTCCAAATCAATAAGATCAGGTTCAGCCAGCCATATGAATAATGGGCAAGTCACCTTATTGACTTCATGTGCTCGTCCACTTGGGGAAGGATGAAGTAACTGCCCTCAATTGCATGCACAATTTCAATCTAGAATATGTTCTTGCCATTTGGAATTTTGTACACCCCAGAATAAAAGTGACCACCACCACAAAGAGGGCAATATTTTTTACCTCCAGTGAAAGTTCCCCCTCGCCCACCATACTGGGTCTGCACCCATCTTATCTCCCTAGCTCCTGATACTATTTCTTCATACATCCCCCCTTGCTCCTCATACTGTGTCTGCACCTGTGGCACCCAACTGGTCAGTGCGCCACAGTAGGGGTACTGCACCCATAACTGAGTGTGCAGTATTCCTGTCATTGGGGAGAGTGTAAAGTCAACTTGAGGCTCCGTTACCAGGGTAACCAATCACGGTGGAAGGAGCGTTAGGATAGAAGGAGCGGGAACCACACAAAGAGTTAGTGAGTCGGAGTAGTCTAGTCTGAGGAACAAGTCCTACAGGGACACCACAGGAAAGGCACCCAAAAGGAGTGGTTACCCAGACAGAAGGAGGAAACCCAGTGCTGGACCATACCACAGTCCGGGGGAATCCTAGTCCACAATGGGGGACTGGCTCCAAGTCACGGTGCAGGTGAGTCTAACCCTGAGCCGTCAATACCGGTAGGTTGCAGGTGTGCCCAAGGCAGCCCCAACCAGGTCCAGAACACACAGCCCGGCCAGAAGCAATAAACCGGGTTGAGCCCCTTGGAGAAGAAGGGTACCTCATAGCACCCAACGGGCCTGGTAGACAAGTGGGTTGTGCAGGACAGTACAAATATAGTAAGGAGGTGCAAGTAAAGACACAGAGGACAGTGAAGTACTACGGAAAGTACACATTGGGAGCTACCCGCTAAAGACTGTGTAACCGTGTACCTGAACTGCTGAAAAACTGATGCCAGTAAAGTACCCGTACAGAGTCAGCAAGCCTCCGGTGTCTTATTCTATTAAGCTAATCCACAGAGCTGCTACTACAACAACCAGCCCAGCAGCTACACTGCCCCGGGGATCCCGCTCCACCTGCAGGGAGCGTTATCAACTTGCTGCAATACCATCATCCCCGGAGGTCTGACAGCGGCGCTGGTGAGATCACCAGAAACTGCAGGTGGCGTCACGAGACTTTATTATTTCTTTTATTATTTTTCCCCTTTTAACCAAGTGTCCCCAGGGTACGGGTCCTGGCAGGCCACCAGTGACATCCCCCTTACAGTAAACGCCCGGATACTGAGTTTCCATAGCCCCCTAGGTGGGTCACCTGCCTGGCGTCATGAACAGGATGCCATGCCCGGTGTAACCGGGTACTTTGTGCCTTACAAATGTTTACACTCGGCTCAAAATGACTTATAACAGTCAATATACACAGCACTAAAGAACTGTTTCCCGCCATTTCCAGCGAACTCCAAATGGCGGCCTAGAAATGTGAGAGACAATGTGCTGGCTCAGGGGTGGGCCTTGGCCCCTTACCATGGGAGGGCCATACTAGAGGCGCGAAACTGTTTGCCTGCCCTGAGTGTCATCAATCAACCAAGGGGGAGGGCCAAAGACTAGGACCCTCGAGATAACTCCCTTAATGAGCAGGAAGGGTGCGGCCGGAACTCAAGAGCAAAGCGGGTGCAGTCTAGGTACCGGGAACCATGGCAGCAACCAGACTGCGAGACCTGTTGCGGAAAGTAGAAGAGGAGGCCTGTGCTGCAACCGGCGATCCGGGATGGTCTCCATCCTCACTCACGAGGGAGATGCGGCCTTATGGAGAGCCGCCTTCCAGGAGCTGAGAGAGATAACATCCGTGATACAGTAGAGTGGGCCGTCCGAAGATGGAGCATGGATGCGGCCCTGGAGTTAACCCACAGAGCTATGGTGAGGCAAGCGCTGGAAGCGAAGGTGACAAACCAGGCCTTGGTCGAGTACTTGGCAACCAGTGGAAACCCGCATGGTGGACAGCAGCCTGCAATCAAGGTAGAAGTCGGGGTTCAGATGAATGACCCTGATGGCCTGCCTGGAGACAGCATCAGCACCACCGCAACGGAGCCTGATAACCCTGAGGGAGAAGCTGCAGAGCCAGAAGTCCCTGGAGAGCCCGAGGTGATCGTGGAGTCCGTTCAGGAGGAACCAGACAACCAATCCAGCTTCGAGGAGGAGTTTCCTGAGGATGGCAGTCCGGACGGCAGCGGCGAGAAGGCCGGAGCTACTGGTCCCCAACCAGCATGGTGGAGCAGCATGGAGAACCGTCTCAAGACAGTGAGTAGTCCAGCCACCTATGCTGGGGGTCAAAGAGGGACCCTCCGACCTATTTCCCCACCACCGGACTATGACTATGGAGATTGAGAATTGGCAGGCCCGAGCCCAAGCCCGCCTCCAGCTGTGGCACCCCTGCGGGGAATTGCCACAGGATCCACCAGTGCAAGGAGGGAATTACACTTTGGTTAGCACAGCACACCACACCTTCCACTCCAGACCTGAAGGGGGAGCTCTACTGACTGCCTTAAGTCAGTTCCCCTTTAAGAACATCCAGGCCTGAGGGGAGGAGTTAGTCAGTCCCAGGAGTCAGTCTGAGTAGTGAGAGGGAAGAGAGAGGAGACGGAGGAGCTGGTCGCTGGGAAGGATCCAGGCCCAGGACCAGGCACCACTGACCACTGTGCGCACCCTAGGGAAAGGGTAGGAGGCAAGTGGAGAAACAGGAACTAAGAAAGGGAACCGGTTACTACAGCCCTTTAGTACACCCGGACACCGGAGTCCGATGCTGCCAGCATTTAGTGCTACAGCAAAAGCCCGGAAGACTCAGGAGGAGTTCAGCCCTGAGGAGAACAAAGTAAGAGACGCTAAACTGACCAAGCACAGGACCAGGGGCCATAAGAGGAATAGGGACCCCGCAGAAGGACCTCATTGTCAGTTGAGAGCAAAGCCCTGAGAGGGAGAAGAAGAGGTGGGTTCAGGCTCAGGCAGGACTTGAGTAGTAAGGAGGCGCAAGTAAAGACACAGAGGACAGTTAAGGTACTAAGGAACGAGCACACTGGGAGCCTCAAAGAGACTTTATTCTCCCCAGTGACAACCCGGCCAGCTACCCACTAAAGACTGTGTAACCGTGTACCTGAACTGCTGAAAAACTGTTGCCAGTAAAGTACCCGTACAGTCAGCAAGCCTCCGGTGTCTTATTCTATTACGATAATCCACAGAGCTGCTACCACGACAACAAGCACAGCAGCTACCCTGCCCCAGGGATTCCACACCGCCTGCAGGGAGCGTTATCAACTGGCTGCAATACCATCATCCCCGGAGATCTGACAGCGATGCTGGTAAGATCACCAGAAACTGCAGGCGGTATCACGAGACTTTATTATTTCTTTCATTATTTTTCCTCTTTTATCCAAGTGACTCAAGGGAACGGGTCCGGGCAGGCCACCATCCTCCTTACAGTAAATGCCCGGATACTGAGTTCACATAGACTCCTGTGCAGGTCACACCCATCCACCGAATTCCCCTTACTGTATGCACCCATATTCTTTCTTGCATTTCAAACTGTACTCAAATTTCTCCTTCCCTTCCCCCTATTCTGTGTCAGCACCCATCTTCCCCTCACTTCTCATTCTATACCGACACATATCCCCTCTTGCAGTCCAAACTGCGTTCTCAAATAACCCCCCCATTACCAATTACATTATCATGCTGCTGCCATCGCCCTGACCTGGAAGTGGCAGTGGTCAGGGCTTCAATTGTACTCACATATTACAGGTGCAACTACAATTGATCTCTGAGCGTTGGCATGCTACATTTTCTTTGACCAGCTGTCAAGCTTGGGAGGTGAGGGAATCAGGTAACTTGATGGTGTGATGGGCAAAGGGGGTCAGGAGAGCCTAATATGACCCTGATGCTGGGGTCCCTGGCTTTCCTTGATCTCGGAGGTACCTCTGATGATGAGGAGCTCCGAGCTGCCACCCTAAACCCTAAACTCCTGATTAGCCCTAGGCTGAGGGCCCCTACCTCCACCCACAGAACAGGGATCACAGCTTCCCCCACAGCAATAGAACTCCAGGAGAGGCTTCAGCACAGCAGCAAGACTTCTTCTCAGCTTAATGACCAAGAGCCAACTAACTCAATAAATGGCGTCTGACAGAGGAGAGGGAAAGCTATTTGAAGCCAGGGGGAAGGGATTCCAGGTGAGTCACACTTCAACCACTCAACCAGCAGCTGAACATAATAGTGAATGCAGCTATGGAGCACAACACAGGAGCCAGGACCTTCACACCAATCCCTCACGCAGCTCTTAAAGGAAAACAACACATACAGCAGCATCTAGCGATGTCAGCGCAAACTAAGCGCGTGACACCAGCTGTCAACTTGACAGCCGGTTCAGAAAACGTCCGAATCCCAGTCCAGGGGGAAGCAAAATACAGGGGAGGCACCATTTGAGCATCAGAGGGCCCTACGGTGCCCTCCTGCCATCTATACCCAGGAAAAATGCCCCTCTCTACCCGCCCAAGGTACAACCCTGCCATTATTACTGTATGGTGGTATAAGGTGGGAATTATTACTATATAATGTGTAGAGTAGCGCGGGGTTGTACTCGTGGGTGAGGATTTGACTCCGGAAGCTATAGCATGCTACATGAATACTGAGGTCCTGGCTGGGTGCATTTAGGTGAAACCTCTCTGTAGACCATATTTTATCATTGCCTTATAGAATCCAGGACCAGATACTAGTTCAGCCTGAGAAAGAGACAAACGGCCTGTTTTAAACAATAGTTCTTTGCTTAAAGTGTAAATGTCATTTAATTGAAAAAAAAGAAAAAACAATACTGCACTGCTTTTTTGTGCCATATGACTTATTGTCTCATATTTTTCTGTGCTCTTTTAAAAGCTGCATTTCATGTCTGTGTGGGTGTGGTCAGAGTCTGCCAGCAGCTGATGATGAACAGTGTGATGTGACAGCAAAGAAAAGAAAGTACAATATCAGAGATTATGAGCTGTGTGGGGAGCCAGTAGACAAGGGTTTAACAGAGATTGTGACTGAGCTATGTGGAGCCAGATGACAGAACAGAGAAGCTTGTAAAGAGGAGTTTATATCCTGACATTGCTTAGCTCTGTGCTGTAATCTGATACATTGTTTCCTCACCAGCTGAAGTCAGCAGTGTAGGTCATGCCCCTTTTATTCTCATAAGGATACATGCCCCATATTCACTGAAGACGAATCTGACTGAGAATAAACATGTGTCTGCTTCACACATAGTGTAGGGGGAACACGTTGTGGAATGTTTATGAATGGTAACCAACCAGAATTTTCACATGAAGTATATTTGAAAGTTTATTAAAATCACTTGCTCTACATCATTATTGAATAAAAATGTAAACAGCAGTTACACTTTAACATTTTCCACAGTTCTTCAGTCACAATGTCACATGTGAGATGGAGGGCACTTAACTTAAGTACAGTTTCAGATCCACAGCACATTATCAGACATAGTTTTAGTTCCCACTGGGTTGTCCCCAGTACAGTTCGTGAAAATAAGTATCCCATACCCGTGGCTCCATGTCTCTTCTCCTCTAACCTGACCACTACATTAGGAATAGAACTTCATGCTCCTATTTGCTGCCAGGTGAAGGTCTTTTCTCCCAGTAGGGAAGAAGGGTAGGGGGTTTGCCAAAGGGACAGTGTAGAGCCAATTAATTGAAGACTCTAATGGTGCTCCGATTCGGGAAAGAAGATTTGTGTCACAAACAGTCCATTTTAACCAGATATCTCTTAGGCTAGGGGCCTTGTTTCTATTGTCCTGTCCTCTGGACCTCCTCTGGGTTAGGCCCGCATTGCTGGACGTTCGCTCTTTAATCAGGATAGTGTCTGGATTTTGTTTGACACTTTAGGAGCACACTCTCTGACTCCGGTCTCCTTTTTCTAATTGCCAAAAGTCATCCACTACATGCGTCCTTGATGACTTCTCAGACTTGTATGCCCATACTAGTCACTAGCAGAGCCCTATCTGCAGTTGTGCAGGAAACAGTAATTTACGTTAGAGACTAGCTCCTAGTCCTGACACCTAACTGTTACTTGCCCTAGAGTCAGCTGCTATGCAAATCTCCTTACCAACATCCTACATAATAGCTCTATACTAGTGATGAGCAAGCACTAAAGTTCTCGATTGCTCGTTATGCAAATTGAGTGGGGCTGATGCTTGGAAGGTCTCAAGTTGAGTAACAAGAATAATTAAATTTTTGGGGGAATTTAAGCTTTTTTCTGGCAGACCCCGCTAGGAAGGCTGGAGAGGTCGGAAATTGCATGGGGAAGATGCCTGGATGCATCTTTGCACTCCCAAGTCATGGCTGGAAAGTGAAAAATGTAATAATTAAATAAGTAATAAAAAAAGCTTGGGGTCCCCCCATTTTAGATAACCTGCCTAGGTAAAGCAGACAGCTGTGAGCTTCAGCCTGCAGCTGTCTGCTTTATTTTGGCAGATTATCAATAAGGAAGGAACCTCATTCCATTTTTTTTTATGCTTCAGCCTGCAGCTGTCTGCTTTATTTTGGCAGATTTTCAATAAGGAAGGAACCCAATTCCATTTTTTTTTATGAATAAATAATTAAAAAAAAACTGTGTGGCGTCCCCCCATTTTTTATAACCAGCTAAAGTAAAGCAGACAGTAGCAGGCTAGGAAGGCTCCTGGTTATTTGTACCCTCCCAGCACAAAAACAGCAGCCTACAGCTGCCCTATAATTAGTGCATCATTTGATGCATGAATTCCTGCGCTTCGCCTTGGCTCTCCCCAATTGCCCTGGTGTTGTCCCAATTAGGGTAATAGGTATAGAGGGTTAATGATAGCTGTGAACAGTCATCTGGCATCAAGCCCTAATGTTAGTAATGGATAGGCGTCTATCAGACACCCCTATTACTTACCCAGTAAGTGTAAAGTAAAAAAAATAAACACGCACATGGAAAAAAAATGGTTTATTTGAATAAAGACTCCCCCACACTTTCCCTAGTTCACTACATTATTATTGAAAATGTTCCCACAAAGCTCTGACATAATACACTATTCATGACTGCGGCTCCGGCAACTTTGTATAGCTGTAAACTACAGCTATTCACAGTTGAAGGGTAGTGAATACAACGCTCTTCAGTGTTGCTGAATCTGGTTGAGCTCAGCGTTGAGCACACGATGTTGATGAGTGTTGTAGTCAGTTTCCGATACCTGTGAATAGCTGTACTTTACTGCTATTCACAGATCCTGGAGATGCATACCTGAATCATGGATTATGTCGGAGCTTTGTGAGAACATTTTTTACAATAAAATTAATTTTTAGAATAAATAACATAAGAAAGTGTGGTGGAGTCTTTATGCAAATAAACAATTTTTTCCTGTGTGTGTTTTTTAAACTTTATACTTATTGGATTAGTAATCGGGTTGTCTGATAAATGCCTTTCTATTACTGACCTCTGGGCTTGATGTCACATGACATTTCATAGCTGTCATCAATCCCCAAAAATATTATCCCCATTGCCATTGCACCAGGGCAATTAGGAAGAGCCAGGGCGAAGTGCCAAAATTGGATATGAAAAATTCAGAGGTGGCTGTGGTCTGGTATATTTAAGCTGGGAAGGGGCCTTCCCAGCCTAATATTACTAGCCTGAAAGTTGTCTGTTTTACTTTACTTGGCTGGTTATCAAAAATAGGGGGATCCAACACCATTTTTAAAATTATTGTGAATAAAGCAGTCCTGAGGCCCAGGCGATAGCCAAGATTGCCCTCATTGCCATCCACCAATGCCCGCGAGTCACTTGATTTATTTCTACCATCATTTATATGGTCCTCAGAGTGCCTGTGTAAAACTACTACCGGTATTTACCTTTGATATCTGTTACTTGTATAGTGGTATAATTTGGTAGCTGTTTGACTTTATTATTATTCACAGGAATACCATCAATCTCCTGTTGATATACTATTGGTGATGCTCTAAGCATATTCTATTACTTACCATCTATAGGTTTTCCGTGATATTCAGGATTTTGCGTATAACAAGCTGCATTGCAAACAGTCAGGAGAACTGATGCACCAAATACGATCACAAGAAGGTGTTTCTAAAAGATATAAAAATGAATCTAATGAAAGCTGTTCGATCCCTACTATACTGTTAATATGTGCTTATGGGTACCTTTACACGCCGCAATATCTGCTGGCGATACGAGGCAATCTAACATGCGCGTGCACGTTTTTCATGGTCACCTTAGATCACCGATGGCACTCTTACACGCCGCAATTTCGCCCTCAACCTAAGGCGATGTGTCGCCCAGGAAATCGCCTCACCCACAGCGGAACCAACCCGGTCGCCTTCCCTTGCCACTTCACACGCCGCAATCCCCAAAGCAATGTGGGCGTACATGTTCAGCGTGGCGAGAACATAGGCGTGCCAGACTGGTTTACACCGCGCCCCAAACACGCTCATTGGACAACACAATAGCGTTATGATTGGGCAGCCTGCTCTGGAAGGCTGGCTAGTACATGACGCAATTGAAGATGTGTGTGTTGCTGATCGGACAGCTCTTCAAATTTGGCGCCCTGTGAACTGACAGCCAATGGGAACACAGTAGCCACCGCCAATCATCGCAGACGGGGTGCAGACTCCAGCATGCTGTGGCACGCCTACGAGAAATCAATAGGCGACGCAGATTCCTTCACTATCGCCCTTTCACACGCCAAAAGCCGGGAATCTCGCCCTTCATGATTGCCTCTGATTTTGGAGCAGTGCTCTGAAATCAGGAACCAGCCGACAGGCAATTTATCATCACCAAATTACCCAAAAATACACGCCGCAACTGGGAGGCAATTTGACGGCGATAGTTTCAGGGTGACATAACGCCGTCAGGATTCCCAGCAGATATTGCGGTGTGTAAAGGTACCCTATGGCTGATTTAGTAGTACGGTAATACCTTAATAAAAACTCTCCAGTATCTATAATAGTGATCTTGTGCTATTTGTAAGGCTCCTTTGAATTGAGCTGTATTGAAGGAATCTGTCACATAAACTTACTATATTAAACTGTCTTGTTAGTGATCCAATGTGCATCACTAACGTGTTGTTCTCAAGCAAGCCGTCAAAGGATCATGTCCAAAAAATTTTTTTTACCAGTAGGCTATTGTGTAACGTGTCTTTTAGTCATCTGGGTGGCGATTTAGATGGTTCCAGTTAAATACGGTCCTCTGTTTGTTTGTTTTTTACAAGAATACTGGGGCATTTTGCTTGAGAACAACATGTAAGGCTACGTTCACACATTTGCGTATTTTGCTGCGCTTTTTTGCGCGCGCTTTTTGCCGCGTTTTTCGGCTGCGCAAAAAAGCGCAGCAAAATACGCAGGGGCTTTCACACACTGCGCTTTCTTTACCCCAGAAAGCGCAGTGATGTCACAGAGGGGAGGAAGAATCCTGCTTCCTCCTCCCCTCTGTGACAGCCCCATTAGATTTCGCAGTGTATTAATATACACTGTGAAATCTAAATTAAACAGAGGCAAATGTATGTAAAATAAAAAAGAATTAATACATCACCTCTCCGGTGCCTTCTCCCACTGTCTGGTGCCTTCTGCCGCTGTCCGGTCTCCGGTTGTAAGTGAGAGGTGTACTGATAAGACCTGTGGTGACGTCAGAGGGGGGCGTTCCCGGGGCGTTCCCATCGCTGATTGGCTGTTCGCGGTCATGTGATATGTATCACATGACCGCGAGTGCCCGGGAACGCCCCTCTGACATCACCACAGGTCCTGTCAGAAGAGATCTCACTTGGAACCGGGGATCGCACAGCGGCAGAAGGCGTCGGACAGGTGAAGTATTGATTCTTTTTTATTTTTCTGACACTTGCTTTTGTTTAATTTAGATTTCACAGTGTGTATTAATACACCGTGAAATCTAATGGGCGGCCACAGCTGTCACAGAGGGGAGGAGGAAGCTGGATTCTTCCTCCCCTCTGGGAGAATACGCAGAAGTAGCTGCGTAAACAATTGACATATCAATTGTTTACGGAGCTGCGTTTTCTCCCGGAAAACGCACTGCGTATTTTTACGCAATGTCTGCACTGCAAAGTGAATTTCCCATTCACTTTGCAGGCAGACAAAAGGCACATTGCGTATTTTGAAAAGCGCGCGTAAAAAAACGCGGCAAAATACGCAATGTGTGAATGCAGCCTTAGTGATGCCTATTGGATCACTAACAAGAGATTGGGGACAGTTTACCATGGAAAATGTGACAGGTTTACATTTTATATAGGGCCATTTACATGGATGCACCTAAATAAAACGGCAATGGTTGGTGATATCAACTTCCTATTTGTGGCACATTAGTATATGGGGGGAGGAACTTTTCCAGATGGGTGGTGACCATGGCGGCCATTTTGAAGTTGGCCATTTTGGATCCAACCTTATTTTTTTTAGTGGGAAGAGGGTCATGTGACACATCAAACCTATTGAGAATTTCATAAGAAAAACAATGGTGTTCTTGGTTTTAATGTAAATTTATTATTTCATTGGTTATTTACAAGTTTATGACCACTTATAAAATGTGTTCACAGTGCTTCCCATTGTGTTGAATTGTCAATGCAACCCTCTTCTCCCACTCTTGACACACTGATAGCAACACCGCAGAAGAAATGCTAGCACAGGCGTCCAGTATCCGTTGTTTCACTAACCCACAGTGGATAGATTTCCCCAAGACTGTTGGAACAGTAACATTTTTATAAGTGGTCATAAACTTGTAAATAACTCATGAAAGAATAAAGTTATGTTAAAACCAAGCACACCATTGTTTTCTTATGTCATTCTCAATGAGTTTGATGTGTCACATGACGCTTTTCCCATTGAAAAAAAGTTGGATCCAAACTGGCCGACTTCAAAATGGCCACCATAGTCACCACCCATCTGGAAACGTTTCATCCCATATAATAATGTGCTACAAACAGGAAGATGATGTTACCAACCATTCCCATTTTATTTTGGTGTATTCATATAAATGGCCACCCTGTATATGTATACTAGAAATATAATCTGATGGACCATATAATCCCATCTAATCTTTACTACCTCATGATCTCATTATCCATCTCTCTCATACACTAGTATGTCTGTTTCCATATACCACTGGTTCCAGCTATCCGTAAATTCTTTGTTTTAATACATTTTCACATCTCTTAATCTATTTTTCTGATTTGTCCGAAGCCCCCTCATTCTCTGAAACTCACTACCACCTCATATTAGACTGTCTTCCACAAATGAAAACTTCAGATGCAACATGAAAACTCATCCTTTCAGTAAAGCATATAGCCTTGTACCGTAGTAACCCTGCTTCCACCTGAACACCACTGGAGCTGCTCTAATCCCTTAATCTTAAAAAGGGTTTTGCTATGTTTTGTGAAGACGCATGATGTAAAGGTAGAGATCCTGATTCCACTTATGTGTCACTTACTAGACTGTGCGTTGTTGCTTCAATAAAATTAGTGTTTTATCAGCAGGAGATTATCACTAGCTGCCATATGCTATGTAGTCAGGCTCCTGCTTTGTGTATCCCCATCCCACACCTCAAAACACACCACAAATTAGCAGCTTTCTGTTAATGTTCAATGTGCACAGAATGCTGCCAATCTATGATACATGTGGGGATATACAGAGCACAGCAGGAAGAGAGCAGCTACATCTGTCTCCTCCACCAATACCCTGTAACTTGTAAAACTGTGACGGCAGGGTCTTCTACCCTTCTATACCAGTCAGTCATTGTTAGCTTGTTTATTGTACTGTTTGTATTTTATGTGTTATGTGTATAAAAAAAATCTTCAGATGTAAAACTTCATTAACCCCTTCCCGACCTATGACGTTGTGGGACGTCATAGAAGTCGGTGCCTTCCCGACCTGTGACGTCCCACAACGTCATGGCGGGATCCCCTTCTTGTAGCCCCGGTGAGCGGCGTCGGCAAAATCTCACTGGGGCTACAGGAAGCCAGGGACTTTAGGGTGACGTCGGGGGGGTGGCTTTGCCACCCCTCATCTGCGTTCACTGTGATTGGCTGTTGGAACTTCCAACAGCCAATCCCGGTAGTTGTGATTGCCAGCTATGGAAGGGTCTGGCACCGCCCCTTCCATAGCATGGAGTGCTGGAGGGGGCGGATATTGCCCCCTCCAGTGATGATGGGAGTGATCTGACGCTCCCATATCACTCCTATCATCGCCGCTGCGCCCACTCTCCCCAGTGCCTGGCACTGCCTGCTGTCCGCGGCCGCCACACCTCCGCACTTGCCCGTTTTTCTCCGGTCCTCCGCTCCTCTGCCCTGCTGTGAACGCTCTCCTCTGGGAGGACCGGAGGAGACAGCAGTGGGCGCAGTGTGGAGCGGCGATGATGGGAGTGATCAATTACATTAGATTGCTCCCAGATTACTCCCATCATCACTGGAGGGGGCTATACTGCTCCACACTGCGTCTGGTCTGCACCCCCTGTGCCCTGCACCCCCTGTGCCCTGCAATCCAGCACCCCTGTGCCCCACAGCCCGGCACCCCTGTGCCCCACAGCCTGGCACACTAGCGCCCTGCACCCCTGTGCCTTCAGCCCTGCACCCCTGTCCCCTGCAGCCATGCACCCCTGTAGCCTGCGCCCCACAGTCCTGCACCCTTGTGCTGTGCGTCCCTGTGCCCTGCGCCCCGCACCCTTGTGCCCTGCAGCCCACATCCTGCAGCCCTGCGTCCCTGTATCCCTGCACCCCTGTAGCCTGTGCCCCGCACCCTTGCGCCCCGACCTCTGTGCCGCACTGCCTGGCACCCCTGCGCCCCACACCCCTGTCGCCCTGCACCATGGACTCTTGCGCCCCGCACCCCTGTGCCCTGTAGCCCTGCGCCCCGGTGCCCCACAGCTCAGCACACTTGCACCCCGCACCCCTGTGCCTGCAGCCCTGCACCCCTGTGCCCTGCACCCTTGGGCTGTGCGTCCCTGCACCCCTGTGCCCTGCGCCCCGCACCCCTGTGCCTTGCAGCCCGCAGCCCTGCGACCCTGTATCCCTGCACCACTGTGCCCTGCAGCCCCGCTCCTGTGCCGTGCGTCCCTGCACCCCTGTGCCTACAGCCCTGCACCTCGCACCACTGTCCCCTGCAGCCCGCAGCCCTGCACCCCTGTAGCCTGCGCCCCACAGCCCTGCACCCTTGTGCTGTGCGTCACTGAACCCCTGTGCCCCACACCCCTGCGCCCAACACCCTTGTGCCCTGCAGCCCACACACAGTCCCTGTATCCCTGCACCCCTGTAGCCTGTGCCCCGCACCCTTGCGTCCCAGACCTCTGTGCCGCACAGCCCAGCACCCCTGCGCCCCACACCCCTGACTCTCTGCACCCCTGACTCCCTGCGCCCCAGACCCCTGTGCCCCACAGATCGGCACCTTGGGGCGACCCACATCCCTGTGCCCTGTAGCTCTGCGCCCAGGTGCCCCACAGCTCAGCACACTTGCGCCCCGCACCCCTGTGCCTGCAGCCCTGCACCCCTGTCCCCTGCAGCCCTGCAACCCTGTGTCCTGTGCCCCACAGCCCTGCACCCTTTTGCTGTGCGTCCCTGTGCCCCACACCCCTGTGCCCTGCGCCCCGCATCCCTGTGCCTTGTCGCCCACAGCCCTGTGTCCCTGTATCCCTGCAGCCCGTAGCCTGCGCCCCTGTGCCCTGCAGCCCCACAACCCTGTGACCTGCAGCCCACACCCTGCACCCCTGTAGCCTGCGTCCCTGTGCCCTGCAGCCCCACACCCCGCAGCCCTGCACTCCTGTAGCCTGCGCCCCTTTGCCCCACCCCCTTGCAGCTCTGCACCACTGTGCCATGCGTCCCTGCACCCCTGTGCCCCACAGTCTGTGCCCCGAAGCCTGCACACCTGTGCCCCGCAGCCTGCACTCCTGCGTCTCTGCACTCCTGTGCCCTGCGCCCCTGCAGCTCGCAGCCCTGTGCCCATGTACCCCTGTGATCTGAAGCTCGCACCCCTGTATGTCTGCACCCCTACATTTCTGCAGCCCTGCACCCTTGTGCCCTGCATCCTTGTGTCCCTGCACCCATTGCCCTGCACTTCTACACCCTTGTGTCTATGTGCTCCAGGAACTCTGTTTTCCTGTGCTCCTTTGCCCTCTTCCTACTCCGGTCACCCCCTCCCCTCCTGTGCCCCCCTGCCGCCTGTGCAAGCATTCTCTGCAGTGTCATCTCCCTGCATGGAGATGACGCTGCAGAGGAGCGATGTGACAGCCAGACACAGCGATATGTGCTATCGCTGTGCCATGCTTCTGTGTCACTCCCTAAGTGCTGTGATCTTACCGGGTGTCGTACAGTACTAGTATAGTGGATGGAATTTCAAGAAATTCCATCCTCACTATGCGTAACCCGCCCGCAGTGTGTTTGGAGCTGCGGTGCAGGTTGCCGGGAGTCCGCTCCTCTGCTGCATGCTTATTTCATGCTGCGGAGTTGGAAGTGGCTCCCATCGGGTGACTGCAGGGAGAGGCCACCCTGCACCCGCCGCAGACGGTGAGTACAGGGCTGCGGTCTCTCTGTGACCACCTGCGGCTTCACTCAGGTCCAGAGCTCCTTCAGGGGTTCAAAGTGCTCATTATGTGACTCACCGTAGCCGGGGGGGGTACACGTAGCGGGCGTTGTTTCTCCTCCAGTCACGGAACCGCGCCTGCGGTGGTGTAGGCCCGGTGGTCCAGATCAATAGGGGAATGGCGGAACAGTGGGGTGATTTGTCTTCGTGACGCCACCTGCGGGTGTTCTGGTAACGGTACCAGCGCTGTTCGGGTCTCCGGGGGATGGTACACAGCGAGATGGAACGCTCCCCACAGGATGAGCGGGAATCCCCGGAGCCGGGAGCTGCGCAAGATGTTGTGAGGCAGCTGCGGGACGCTGCGCTGAATCCAGGAATAATGGACAACCACACAAAGTCTCTTTTAGGTACCTTTACTGGTGGGTAGTCAGGTACACTCGGACCGGGATAGTGAAGTTGGCACTTCTGGAGTTTCACAGCAAGCAGTGTTAGGCTTCCTTTCTCTACTTCTGGTGCTAAGGTCGGGTGGATGTGGAATCCTTCCGGACCGGGCAGTTTGTTCAATGGAACGGATGTCACCTGGTTGTCAGCACTGAGGGCACTGTAAAAGGGTGATGATAATTCTACCTTCTTCCCTGGGCTCTCGTTGGTAGGTGCGACAGGTGAACAGGGGGCTAGACTCCCTGTGTAGTATGCTGGTTCTCTGCGGTGGCTTTGTAGCTCCCACAGCTTCGGTTCCAGTAACCGGATGATTTGGAAAGAGTTGGATTAACTCTGTATTCCTGAGAGGTGATCTCCTTCTTCCTATTATCCCAATTGCAGGGATCTCCACTGGCTAACAGGCTAGCAGGGCCTAGTGTGTTCCTCATAGGGTGGAGGTTTCACACAGGCAGGCAGCTCTTGTAGCGTCTACCACACTCTGAAGTTTCTCCCTCCAAGACTCTTTTTATAGGGGGAACTGGCTCAAAGTCACCAGTGGTAGCTCCCCCTAGAGGCTCGGGGTGAAACCAGGTGTTCTAAGTGTTGTTTGTGTTGTGGTTTTGCTGTGCTGTTACTTACTCCATTTGTACCTAAGGATTTCTGTGGTGCCCAACTGGTGCCAGGGTGCCACATTCCCCCTTAGTTAACCTCAGTTCTCCCGGCTGAGCAAAAGGTTCTTTTTACAACTTACCACTAAGCATTTATAACATTCAATTTACAAAGTCTTAAAGAAAACACAAAAATCACTGAAAAGGAGTGAAAAATGTGAAAAGCAGTCCGTACGGCACTAGTCCATTTGCCGCAGGCTGGAAAAAGGTAAAGTTAGTGGTCACACAAGTCCTGTGACAATTGTTCAAAGTTTGTGAAAAGGGAAAAAAGGGAAAGTCCAGGGATACATGGTAAACTTTATACATTCCCTACGGGTGTCTCTGCTTGGGAGGCCGGTACTAACCTTCTATACCTTACCAGGCGCTTTCTGTTCCCAACTTAGTATACTTGGGACATAGCCCAGTTCCTCCACCCTTCTGTACACTACTTTTTACAGGTTTTGAAAAACAGTATTATATTTACAACACTTACAGGTTACATTTTCCACTACATTTTAAACCCATTCTCCAAGTTTTTGTGGGGGTTGACCTAATGTACTACGTGTGGATCTGCGTAGTGTGGGTGTTTCCAAAGCTGTTGGTGTAGTGTACGAAGTGGTTGGTACTTCTCTATGTCTGCTTTGTGTAAGACCATAGTAAGTGCGGAGTCTATCAACTGGACTGACCTCTGTAGGTAGTTGATTAGAAATGGCTTCTCTTACTGTGGGACTAGCAGGCTGACCGATTACAGGAATCTCAGGTTCCATGATAACAGGCTGCAATTCTTGCACTTGGACTTCTTCTTGTTGGACTTGTTGGATTGGATTTGGTTTTGGCTGACCTTCTGTAGGCTGGTAGAAGTGCATAACTGGTATGAGGAATGCATCACCTATTTGTGGCCAATCAGCTGGTAAGTATCCAATTTCTGTAAGGACTAGATTTTCTTTTGTTTCTTCATCTGTAGTTACAGTAGGGTAACTGGTTGCTTGTGGGATTAACTGTGGCGGACATTTCTTCAAATGATCCCTTGAGACAGTTGCAATAGTGTTCCCATTGTCTTTGCTAATAACACAAGTTTTAGAGTTATCAAAGTGTGACGGCATAACGGTGTAGGGTACGGATTCCCAACTGTTATCCAATTTGTTGCTTTTTCTTTTTCTTTTCAGCACTACATCACCTATAGCTAGTGGTTCAGCTGAGGCGTGTTTGTTAAAGTCTTTTTCTTGTTTGGTCCTACTGATTTCAAGGTTCCTTTCAACACTCTCTTGTACTTTTCTGTACTTTTCTTGGCGTTGGCTGACCCAGTCTTCATCAGAAGAATCTTCTGTGGGTTCAATGGTTCCCATCTGCAAATCAATAGGCAGTTTACCTGGTCTTGCTCTCATCAAGTAAGCAGGTGTGTAATTTGTCGAACTGACAGGTATGTGGTTGTAGATGTCCACGAGATCTGGAAGTTTCTCTGGCCATTGATTTCTCTCTTCAACTGGTAAGGTCTTGAGCATGTCAATGACTATGTGGTTCATCTTCTCACATAAACCGTTCGTTTGAGGATGATAAGGTGTGGTGCGGATTTTCTTACACCCATACAGCCCTAAGAATTCTTGGAAAAGAGCTGATTCGAAGGCTGGCCCTTGGTCAGTTAAGACCTGGTCTGGATACCCATGGGGGCGACAAAAGTAACTCTGGAACGCTTTTGCTGCTACCTCGGCAGTTAAATCCTTAACTGGAACGACTACCAGGAATCTTGAGTAGTGATCGACGATGGTGAGAGCGTAGGTGTACCCGGTTCGACTTGGGGTAAGCTTCACATGGTCGAGAGCAACTATTTCAAGAGGTTTGGTGGTAACAATTGGTTGCAACGGAGCTTTCTGAGTTAGATGGTCTTTTCTTCGAAGGTGACAAGGTCCACAATTTTTACACCATTTGTCAATGGAGCCTCTCATACCGACCCAGTAGAACCGATCCTTCAGGAGTCTCTCCAGCTTCTTCCATCCAAAGTGTCCGGCATCATCATGGTATGCTTCAAGGATCATTTGGACTTCGGTCTTGGGAACTACAATCTGCCAGATGAGTTCATGGGTTCTTGGATTGAGGTATCTTCTGCATAGTTTACCTTGGTAGACGAACAACCTTCCTTTCTCCTTCCACAGGCGTTTAGCAGTTGGTGAGGCATCAGAGTCCATATTGGCGTGTTCTTGAGTGATGAGATCCCTTACCAGGCTGACATCTGGGTCGTTGGCTTGAGCCTCCTTCCAGTCATGGTGAGGTAATGGGTTCACGGTCCTCTCTACACGTGTCTGGTTTCTCTGATGACATGTTGCTGTACCGGAACGGTGGAAAGCAGGTAGTTCAATCTCTTCTAGGTCATCTATGTCTTCTCCATCTTCGGGAAGATGGGGCATTCGGGACAGGGCATCAGCATTGCCGTTCTTGTGACCTGCCCGGTACTTTACAGTGAAGTCGTAGTTAGCGAGTCTTGCTACCCAACGCTGTTCTAGGGCTCCCAGCTTTGCAGTCTCTAAGTGTGTTAGAGGGTTGTTATCTGTGAAAGCGGTGAACGGGGCGGATGCCAGGTAATGCTTGAAACGCTCTGTGATCGCCCAGACCAGGGCCAGGAACTCCAGCTTGAAGGAGCTGTAGTTTTCCGGGTTCCTTTCGGTGGGACGGAGCTTTCTGCTTGCGTAGGCTATCACCTTCTCTTTGCCCTGCTGACGTTGAGATAGGACTGCTCCTAAACCTTCATTACTTGCGTCAGTGTACAACAGAAACGGTAGATTGTAGTCAGGGTAAGCCAGGATTTCTTCTCCAGTTAAAGCATCTTTTAACGTTTGGAAGGATTTGTCCTGCTCTGGGCCCCAGTGGAACGGGGGTCCCCTGATCTTGCCGTTTTTGGATTGACCTACTAAGAGATCTTGCATAGGTGCGGCTATCTTGGTATAGCCTTTGATGAATCGTCGGTAGTACCCGACCAGTCCTAGAAATTGACGTACCTCTTTGTGATTGATGGGTGCTGGCCAGTCCTTGATGACGGTGACCTTATCCGGATCCGGTGCTACGCCTTCGGCACTGACCACATGTCCTAGGTATTGGACCTTGGGTTTCAGCAGGTGGCACTTGGACGGTTTCAGTTTCATCCCGTACTTGGACAGTGACTCGAACACTTCACTCAGGTGTTGGAGGTGATCTTCATAGGTCTGAGAGTAGACAATGACATCATCAAGGTATAACAAGACAGTCTCAAAGTTCTTGTGGCCCAAACAACACTCCATAAGTCTCTGAAATGTTCCTGGGGCATTACACAAACCGAATGGCATACTGTTGAACTCGCATAAGCCCATGGGAGTAGTGAAGGCTGTCTTCTCACGATCCTCCTCTGCAACGGCAACCTGCCAGTACCCACTAGTAAGATCTAATGTGGAGAAGTAGTTGGCAGATTTGAGTGCAGCTAGTGACTCTTCTATGCGGGGTAACGGGTATGCATCTTTGTGTGTGACTTTGTTGATTTGCCTATAATCTACACACATCCTCATACTACCATCTTTCTTTTTAACCAGGACTAGTGGTGCGGCCCAGGGACTACAGCTATCCCTTATGACTCCTGCATTCTTCATGTCCTGAAGCATCTCTTTTGCTTTCTGGTAGTGAGTGGGTGGTATAGGCCTGTACCTTTCTTTGATAGGTGCATGGTTGTTTGTGGGGATATGATGTTGTACCCCTTTAATCCTCCCAAAGTCAAGTGGGTGTTTGCTGAACACTTGCTCATACTCCCGAACCACCCGGTATACTCCATTTTTCTGGTGAGAGGGTGTATTGTCAGTTCCTACACTGAGGTCTTGACACCATTTCTCTAACTGATCTTTGGAGTGAGGGGGTTCATCAGTGACTATTTGGTTTGAGGATTTTACATCAATCACAGCATCATCTTTTACTTGGTACAATTTAGCAACAGTTGCATATCTAGGTAGTCTGACTTCGTCATCACCATAATTCAATATGCGTACGGGGACTCTCCCCTTTCTTACATCGACTAACCCTCTGGCTGTCAAGAGCGTAGGACTACTGTCGGACATTACAGGTTCTACTACAGCTTGGTAGTCCTGCCCTCTGAGGCCTATGGCTGCTCGACACCAGATCATCATTTCACTTCTGGGTGGTACCACAATTGGAATGGGATCTGTGACCCTTACTCTGCCAATCTCACCATTTGACAAGGTTACCTGTTGTTGATACACCAGAGCTCTGATCTGCTTTTGGATAGCCCTCTTTTCTCTGGGTTTACCGGCTTCAGCACTCTGTTGGAGCAAAAACAACACTTCATCGAGGCATTTGATCATGACATTGGTACCCAATATGACATATGGATCCTTGTGGTTAGGCTTATCCTGGACCACTAAGATACCCTGGTTTTTCAATTGCACCCTCCCCACCTTTACTGTAGCTTCCCACTGTCCCTCTATGGTAACCGGAATACCATTAGTGGCTTCAAGGTTCATCTCGGGATTAGGGGGTTCTAGCTTAACATCTGGCCAGAACTGCTTGTAAAGGGTACTGGGGATGGATGTCACCTGGGATCCAGTGTCTATCAAGGCGGAGATAGCGATGCCATCGATGACGATTGGTAAGTATGGACAGTCTCCCACATACTTGTGTTCCCAGCTGGACGTAGGGCCTGCACAGTCTACTCCTGGGGTTGGCCCTTCTCGCCCAGGGGTCGCTCGTTTAAAGGACGGGATTGCACGTTGCGTCCTCCTAAGTCGTTCTGCTGACTGTTGCGGCGTCTGTCAGGACTGCGGCGGTCTGCAGGTTTTCCTCGCGACGGCTGTGTCTTTCTCCTCATCCACGGGACGTCGTCTGGACTGTCGGCGAGTAGAATCTTGTCCGATGGCCTTGCATCTGTCTTGGGTTTCTCCCAGCTTGTAGCTTGGCCACGTCCTTCATCAGCTGCTCGACATTAGCACACAGTTGATCAAACCGGTCAGGTGTCACAGTCTGTGCACTGGACTGAATCGCAGGGATTGGAGATGTTGCTGCCGGCACGGAAGGGGTGTCAGCGTACTGCTGCTGCTGCGGTGAAGCGGGATCAGGTACTTCAGCGAGTCGCTGTCCCCAAACTGTTAAGTCTCTCAATGTGTCAAACTCTGCGCCTGGGTTTTGTATGGACCACCAGCTTGCTTGCTTTCTATCCTCAGATAGTTTAAGGCCCACAATAAATTGTCCAATTAACGCTTTGTTCTCATCTCGAGCACTATCGGGATCGACTTGTTTTAACAGTCTGTATGCTTCTTGCAAGCGCAGTGAATAATCAAGGACAGTTTCTTGTGCCCCTTGGTTACAACGATAGAATGACAGTCTTAATCCAGCCTCGGTATGGCACTCAAAGACCCGGGTTAATCTAGCGAATATCTGCTCCACAGATTCCTGAACTTCTACAGGCCAGCTGCGGCTCTGCAGTTCGGCTGCACCGGTTAACTGTCCCATAATAACTGAAGCTCTTTGCTTACCGGTCATCGGGTACATGTCCAGGGCTTGGCATATCTTCCTCTGGAAGTTTTCCAAGGTGCTGGGTACGCCGCTGTACTTTGGTAACCAGGTCGCACTAGGAACGTAGGGTAGAGACATCGGCATAATCGGAGCGGGTTGTGGTAGCATACCGCCGACTTGTTGCTGTCCATCAAGTTGTATATTTTGAGGTGCCGCTTGGTCTAGCGGGGGCACCGCGTGATCGGGAGCCGGGTTACTCATGGTCGCTCCCCCTTAGTTAAGCGTAGCCTTTCCCTCGGTTGCAAACGGAAGTGTCGGCCTCGCGGTGAGGAGTGAGGCACCACGGGAATTTCCGGTTCCTGCTGCGTACGGAGGAAGTCGTCAGAGCGTGGGGGCGGGGTCAATCTTCGCGCCCTCTGTACAGTCACGCCCCTTCTTTTCCCGCCTTTTCGCGCAGCAATGGCGGACCAAATGTACAGTTCGATATTTACAGTCAATAAATAGCACACAATACCCGTGATAACGGGCCTGCTCGTATCCTGTTCGTGACGCCAAATTCTGACTCACCGTAGCCGGGGGGGGTACACGTAGCGGGCGTTGTTTCTCCTCCAGTCACGGAACCGCGCCTGCGGTGGTGTAGGCCCGGTGGTCCAGATCAATAGGGAATGGCGGAACAGTGGGGTGATTTGTCTTCGTGACGCCACCTGCGGGTGTTCTGGTAACGGTACCAGCGCTGTTCGGGTCTCCGGGGGATGGTACACAGCGAGATGGAACGCTCCCCACAGGATGAGCGGGAATCCCCGGAGCCGGGAGCTGCGCAAGATGTTGTGAGGCAGCTGCGGGACGCTGCGCTGAATCCAGGAATAATGGACAACCACACAAAGTCTCTTTTAGGTACCTTTACTGGTGGGTAGTCAGGTACACTCGGACTGGGATAGTGAAGTTGGCACTTCTGGAGTTTCACAGCAAGCAGTGTTAGGCTTCCTTTCTCTACTTCTGGTGCTAAGGTCGGGTGGATGTGGAATCCTTCCAGACCGGGCAGTTTGTTCAATGGAACGGATGTCACCTGGTTGTCAGCACTGAGGGCACTGTAAAAGGGTGATGATAATTCTACCTTCTTCCCTGGGCTCTCGTTGGTAGGTGCGACAGGTGAACAGGGGGCTAGACTCCCTGTGTAGTATGCTGGTTCTCTGCGGTGGCTTTGTAGCTCCCACAGCTTCGGTTCCAGTAACCGGATGATTTGGAAAGAGTTGGATTAACTCTGTATTCCTGAGAGGTGATCTCCTTCTTCCTATTATCCCAATTGCAGGGATCTCCACTGGCTAACAGGCTAGCAGGGCCTAGTGTGTTCCTCATAGGGTGGAGGTTTCACACAGGCAGGCAGCTCTTGTAGCGTCTACCACACTCTGAAGTTTCTCCCTCCAAGACTCTTTTTATAGGGGGAACTGGCTCAAAGTCACCAGTGGTAGCTCCCCCTAGAGGCTCGGGGTGAAACCAGGTGTTCTAAGTGTTGTTTGTGTTGTGGTTTTGCTGTGCTGTTACTTACTCCATTTGTACCTAAGGATTTCTGTGGTGCCCAACTGGTGCCAGGGTGCCACATATGCATCTAGATATGTTCCTTGGGGGTCTAGTTTCCAAAATGGGGTCACTTGTGGGGGAGCTCCAATATTTAGGCACACAGGGGCCCTCCAAACGCGACATAGTGTCCACTAAAAATTTGAATGGAAAATCAGCCCAAATTGTTAGCGGACACCATGTCGCGTTTGGAGAGCCCCTGTATGCCTAAACATTGGAGCTCCCCCACAAGTGACCCCATTTTGGAAAATAGACACCTCAAGGAACTTATCTAGATGTATAGTGAGCACTTTGAACCCTCAGGTGCTTTACAAATTGATCCGTTAAATTTAAAAAAAAAAAAAAAAAAAAATTTGTGGAAAAAAAAGTACTTTTTCATATTTACGGATCAATTTGTGAAGTACCCGGGGGTTCAAAGTGACCACTACTCATCTAGATAAGTTCCGTGGAGGGTCTAGTTTCCAAAATGGGGTCACGTGTGGGGGAGCTCCAATGTTTAGGCACACGGGGGCTCTCCAAACGCGACATGGTGTCCGCTAAAAATTTGATTTGAAAATCAGTCCAAATTGTTAGCAGACACCATGCCACGTTTGGAGAGGCCCTGTGTGCCTAATCATTGGAGCTCCCCCAAAAGTGACCCCATTTTGGAAACTAGACCCCCCAAGGAACTTATCTAGATGCATAGTGAGCACTTTGAACCCTCAGGTGCTACACAAATTGATCCGTAAAAATATAAAAGTACTTTGTTTTTTACAAAAAGTTTCTTTTAGCCTAAACTTTTTCATTTTCACATGGGCAACAGGATAAAATAGATCCTAAAATTTGTTGGGCAATTTCTTCTGAGTACACAGATACTTCATATGTGGTCATAAACCACTGTTTGGGCGCACGGCAGGGCTCAGAAGGGAAGGAGCGCCATTTCAATTTTTGAATGGAAAATCAGCTCCAAAAGTCAAATTGTGCTCCTTCCCTTCTGAGCCCTGCCGTGCGCCCAAACAGTGGTTTATGACCACATATGAGGTATCTGTGTACTCAAGAGAAATTGCCCAACAAATTTTAGGATCCATTTTATCCTGTTGCCCATGTGAAAATGAAAGAATTGAGGCTATAAGAACATTTTTGTTGGAAAAATTAAAATGTCAATTTTTTCCTTACACGTTGCTTTAGTTCCTGTGAAGCACCTGAAGGGTTAATAATCTTCTTGAATGTAGTTTTGAGTAACTTGAGGGGTGCAGTTTTTGGAATGGTGTCACTTTTGGGTGTTTTCTGTCATGTACGCCCCTCAAAGGGACTTCAAATGTGATGCGGTCACTAAAAAAATGGTTTTGTAAATTTTGCTGGAAAAATGAAAAATTGCTGATGAACTTTGACCCCTTATAACTTCTTACCAAAAATATTTTTTTTTTCCAAAATTGTGCTGATGTAAAATAGACATGTGGGAAATGTTTTTTATTAACAATTATGAGTCACATAACCCTCTGCTTTAACAAAATAAAGATTAAAAATTTGAAAATTGCGAAATTTTTAACATTTTTGCAAAATTTTTGATTTTTTCACAAATAAACGCAAAAATTATCGACCTAAATTTAATACTATCATGAAGCCCAATATGTCACGAAAAAACAATCTCAGAATCGCTAGGATCCGTTTAAGTGTTCCAGAGTTATTACCTTATAAAGGGACACTGGTCAGAATTGTCAAAAATGGCCAGGTCAGTAAGGCTAAAATAGGCTGGTTCATGAAGGGGTTAAATAATTGGTGTTATAATAATAATAATAATAATAATAATTTAAGTGAACAATGTGCTGAAACCAGTAGAACACATTTACACTGCTCATGCAGAGAGAAACTTTTGATGAATGCACAACCTCAAATTCCCTAAATTTGCCCTGTAAATCCATAATGTATTGATTCAGTTTATAAATAATGAAGCACGGTTTGTTAATCTGTGGCTATTAACAGCATTAGTGCTGCAGGGAAAAATGCAACTTGGACTCTGGTATTGCATTGCTTAGCAGCATAATGTATATCTATAAAAGATTTGGAGATGTGAAGTTTTTGGTACTACAGTGTAAAGTAATACCTTGCCATATGAGTTTAATTTGTTCTGCAACCAAGCTCTTAACTCAATTTGCTCTTATGTCAAATTAAATTTCCCTTTTAAAATTAATTGAAATGCTATTAATGTCGTCCAGCCCCTACTTATGGTGCCCATCCTGATACTATATATATGATCCGTCTATCTGGTACATGGTCCACATTCTGTTACATATGATCCCTTTCCTAGTACTTGGACACCCATCCTGGTACATAGTCCCCATCCTTGTATATGTGGTACACGGCCCCCTATCCTGAAACATGGGCCTCCCATTCTGGTACATGGCCTGCCCATCCTGGTGTATTTGGTCCCCCATCCTGGTGCATGGCACCCCATCCCGGTACATGGCACCCATCATGCCAAACACTTAAAAAAAAGTATTATACTCACCCTCCCTTGAATCCCCAGCAGTGCGGCATCATCATTTCATGCAGGCGCTTGCTGATCAGATGACACGCTCTCTCACACATTGGTTAGCTAAAACGCTCTCACTCAGCTGCCTACATGAGATGAGGATGCCACACTGTGGGCGATCGGAGGGAGGGTGAGAATAAGTTTTTTTAATTGTGTGGCACAATGCAGACAGCTGATAGTATGTGAGAGCTCCACTCCCACAAACAGTCAGCTGCCGGGATACTGCGTTCGCTGCTTTCCACACCCGGGAAAATGGGCGGGGTATATTCAGTTGCTCAATGACAATGGTGATCACACAGTAGCTACTCAGCTGCGATGGCAGTATCTTGAACAATTCATGTCTTGGTGCACTCGGTAGTCAAGGTACTAGTGTATATCAATTCCAGTAGATATGGCTTATAAGCAATAGAAAACAAAGCTCATGGATAAATATGTCCCTTTTTGAAATCCTACACAATCCTTTTATAACACTACATCATTGGAATATTTCACTTGGCATAGATGAGATCTTATTTACTGCCAATGATGTCACAGAATTTAAAGGGATTGTGCTACAAACAATTGCATATTTTAATCATAGACCTTAGAAAAAAATAAGTTCCACAATTGAATATGCTAGAAAAAATGTTTCTGTCCTGAGATATTCTTATAAATGTGCCCTTATGTAATGTATGTGTCCAACCATGCAGGAACAGGTCAGATATACCACAGCTCCCGGGCAGGGGAGGAGGTAAAAGAGAATATACAGACATTACAGCTGGGGATCACAGCTGATTATTTCAGTTATGAAAAACATTTCATTAACTATTCAAGAACTTGATTTACATCACAGAAAGAATCATCTATGATCACTGGCTGTAATATCTGTATACTCTTACTTCTTTCCCTGCCCAGGAGCTGAGGTATATCCAACCTGTTCGTGCATGGTCGAACACAAACATTACACAGGGGTGCATTTATAAGAATATCTCATAACAGGAACATTGAGAAAAAAAATGGAAAAATGTATATATAAAATGTTACTGAATTGAATAAAAAGCCAACATTCTGTATAAGACTGAGTAAAAACAATTTAAATCATGCAATTCTGTGCAAGTATTTCATAAATTGTACAGAAATAGTGTTTGTAGGAGGCATAGTATAATAAGCAAAGAGAAAATAATGTACCAAATAATGATAAGAAAAAGGAACAGAGTAGTTATGCACAGACTTACCATCTTCTGTAGCTGTGAATAAGCTCTTCGTACGTATTTGAGCTTTGAACTCTGGTATTTATATGTTTTTTTTCTAACTTCATTGGATTCTGGAGCGTCATGTTCTTTTTAATGTGGGTGAAATCAAATATATGCTTAAGATATTATATTTACTGTTTTATTCTTGTGATCTGCACACACCTAGTTTATGACTATGCTAACCTGCCAGAGTTCATTTGGAAATAAGTCTACAAAACACAGCAAACAACATTTAGGGTTAATATTAGGATTGCATTTGATACCTTTTTTTGATACTCATGAACACAACATTCCTGTTCAATATGAAAATGCTAAAAAATATATACTGTAATATAATAGCAATAATAGTAACGTCCCCCAACAGCCTTTTCTAATCAATTGAATGACCATTTCAAGATAATCATGGAAATATTAACAAAAAAAATGTTAAAAGATTATATAAAGCAAAGCAATGTGTCCCAAGCTTGTGCACACGCTGCATTCTTCTTGATTTTTTTCACTCGTTGCATGTTGCTTATTTTTTCACTGAAGATTTGTGCTATGATCTTTGAGACTGTGATCCCAGCTCTCTTCAGGTTATTGACCAGGTCCCTCCCTTGTAGTTCTGGGCTGATTTCTGATCCTTCTCAGAATCATCTTTACCCCACGAGGCAAGATCTTGTAAGGAGCCCCAGACCGAGGATGATTGATAGTCATCTTGTGTTTCTTCCATTTTCTAATAATTGCACCAACAATTATTCCCTTCTCAACAAGTTACTTGCCTATTGTCTGATTTGTCTCCCATACTAGCCTTGTGCAGGTCTACAATTTTGCCCCTAGTGTCCTTAGGCCAGCTTCACACCACGGTTAAATCCGATCCGGGGCTGTCAGGGATGAACTTGACAGCCCCGGACCGGTTCAGCACACAGAACCGGAGGGCTAGTGTGGCGCCCCGCAATGAGTGCGTCACAGGAGGGTATTGCAGCCAAGACAGTAGCAGCAATATTCTCTGACTAAGCAATGATACAGTTAACTCAGAGATCCATACCCTACATGCATCATCAGCATAGAGGGCCAATAAGGTCCTGGTGGGCGGAGTGTAGTGGTAGTGTGTAGTGGAGAACTTTCCGAGACAAGGTAGGAGAAGGAGCTAAACCAACGAGCTCTGCAACCTAGGAGAGGGGGCCTGCACAGTTCCGTGCAGCCCCATGGCCATCACCCTGGTTGAGCGCCATTATTCCCGGTGCCTTAACAACCGATCTACGGGCATCTACATGCGGGTCCAAAAACATCCCGTGCCCATCTTCAGCTGCTTTGTTGGTACCGAAGCTAGGAGTCGTTTATCACTTCTATGCGAACCAGAGGAGTGGAGGGACCGCTTTACAGGAGCACCCCACCACCGCCACACACAGTCGTCTAGCCAGCGGTGTACCCACCAAAAGGACCCAAGGCTCCCTAAAACACCCAGAACGTATACCCTGGGTAGGGCATTGAAGCAGCCTCCTTGTACCCGATCTGGCATTCCTGGGCGATAACGGCAACACAAGTTTAGTTAGAATGGAGGAACACCGCGGATCTCTGAGAAACACTGGTCATTGCTGAGTCCACCCGGTCCACTACCCGCAACTGTATGCCATGTACTGCCTGCTGGTTACAGTAAAGAACCCGTTACAGAGACTTCCAGTGTCCGTGCTTTCTTATGAACTATCTATCCGCATATTAAGGTAACCGCAGCTGCCTCAGAACATCTTGCGCAGCTCCTGGTTCCTGGGATCATCGCTTAGCCTGTGGAGAGCGTTCCATCTTGCTGCATTCCATCCCCCGGAGGCCCCGCAGCACTGGTATAGTTACCGGAACACTCATAGGTGGCGTCACAAAACAAATTAACCCCTAATCTGTTCACCTAACGACGTCTTTATTGATCTGGACCACCGGGCCCCACTTCCGGCAGGCGCGGTCCATCCGTGACAAGGAGGAAAGAATAAAACACCTGTCCCTCCGAGTCCTGGCCACGGTGAGTCACTAATATGCCCTCCGTTCTGGTGTGCAGCCGGACGCAGCTGCTGATAATTCAGGACTGCGGTTCGTGGGGAGCTAGCTGCGGTCCTGAAATTACATCAGCGCGCAGCCGCAGGTGTCCGGTACCCAGATCCTCCTGGATCGGGGCAATCCGGCCCCATAGACTCCCATGTTAGGTAGCGCCGGACAGCCCCGGATCGGATTTAACCATGGTGTGAAAGCGGCCTAAGACAGCTCTTTGGTCTTGTCCATGGTGGAGAGTGTGATTGAGTGTGTGAACAGGGGTCTTTTATACAAGCAACAAGTTCAAATAGGTGCCACTAATAAAGGTAATGAGTGCAGAGTGCAGGCTTCTAAGGCCGGCTTCACACTGTGGCTCGATCCGGTCCGGGGCTGTTCAGGATGACCCAGACAGCCGCGGATTGGATCAGCACACAGGACTGGGGGCTATTATGCCCTCCGGTCCGGTGTGCAGTGCACGCAGTTCCCGCTGCTGATAAGTCAGGACCGCAGGCGCCAGGGTCCTGACCTGTCAGCGGCTGCAGCTGCATGCGCTGCACACCGGACCGGAGGGCATAATAGCCCCCCCCCCCAGTCCTGTGTGCTTATCCGGTCCGCGGCTGTCTGGGTCATCCCGGACAGAACCGGACCGGATCATGCCGCAGTGTGAAGTGGCCCTTAAAGACAAACTAACAGGTCTTTGAGGGTACCGTTACACTTCGCAACATTGCATGCAATTTCACTGGCAATTTGCTGGTTGTAGTGAAATCATGGACACATTGTTCCATTTGTACACGGCAACAAAATAGAACAATGTGTCCATGATTTCACTGCAACCGGCAAATTGCTAGTGAAATTGCATGCAATGTTGCGATGTGTAACGGTACCCTAATGGTACCGTCACAAGGGGCGACGGTTGTGGCGATGTTGCAGGCGATGCGCGGGAGCGTGCATCCCTGGCAACATCGCCGGGGACATGTCACAACCCAGCGAGCGGTAACCCGCAATGTTGGAGATAGGCGGCGGCGCCCGCAACATTGCGGGTTGCCGCGTTACACAGGGCGATCAGGCATGATCACCTCAGCAACATTGCCAGGTTTCCCAACATGTTGGGAAACCTGGAGATGTTGCTCAGGCAATTTTTTGCCTGATTATCTCCCTGTCACACGCAGCAACTCTCCGGCGATGTCGCCGCAACTCAGCCACATCCCTCAGTTGCCGGCAACATCGCCAGCGATATCGCCCAGTGTGACGAGGGCATTAGAGACAGTTGGTAAGTGATCAAATACAATACTTTTTTCATGCAATAAAATGCAATGTAATTATTTAAAAATCTTACAATGTGATTCTCTGGATTTTTTTTTTATTTTAGGTTTTATCTCTTTCAGTTGAAGTGACTTACGATAAAAATTACAGATCTCTCTATTCCTTGAAATTGAGAAAACTTGCAAAATCGTCACTGTATAAAATATTTATCTTCCGCACTGTATATGTGACAATCATACAAGGCAGTCTTTAGTCTTCAAATGCAAGATCTTGCTTGTTATCACAATATCTTGTGCTTTTTGACTACAGGAGCACTTTCTGGTTTAAAAAAGAGCACTTAAAAACCAGTAACATTGTTAACACACTTCCCAATCCGTGATAGCTGTTTTAATAATGCATAGAGTTTTAATTTAGTAATAAAACACGTGAGATTACACTATCACACACATGATCTCGTATTCAGAGACTAAATCAATGAAGGGTTGTAGGATACTGCTATGCAAGCTGTGACGAGTCGCCAGTGTCAGAGGCAGGAACGGCAGACACGTGGCCATGAGTATGGGATAAACCTACTCTTAGTCACAATACGACTAGATGTGCATGGCCTTACACCAGGGGTCGAGAACTGCAGGCCTCGAGGAGTGCCAACAGTGCATGATTTCAGCTTCTCCAAGAATTTCACAGGTGATAATATAATCACCTGCACTCCTGCACTTTTGATGATTCCAACACCTGTGCAATTCTAAGGAAATCCAGAAAACCTGCACTGTTGGAGGCACTGGAAGCCTTGAGTTCCCCACCCCTGCTTTACACAATACACTTCCATTCAGCAAGGCATTGCCCATCCATTCCGATTCTATCCAGGAGCATGCATATGGTAACCGCCGTTCCCGAATCTGACACTGGCGAAACATCACAGCACACAGTATATGCGATTGAAGGATTCACAAGTCTGCAGTCACAAAGAGTAACAATGACAAATAGACTGACTGTAGTCTTGTGGCTTTAGACTGGACAACCTCCTTAACCCCTTCCTGACCCATGACATTACACAAACGTCATGGGTTTCTGTGCCTTCCCGACCCATGACGTTGTGCAACGTCATGGAGGGATCAGGCTCCTGCAGCTCCGGTGACACAGATCTGTGAAATATCAGCAGAAAAGACAGCGCCTCCCACATAGGTGGTATAATTAATGCATTTTCTTTATTCCGTCTGCCTCATGCGACAATTCGAACCCATCTGGTTCTTTATCAAGTACAAAAACATACAATAAAAACATCCTTAAATAGTGTCAAACCCACCCCTAATTATCAAATAGCCAATCCCCATATAAAATCACAAGTAATCAAAAAATTACATAAATCTGCAATATTAAAACATCCCCCTGGATCACTGTACCTATATCTGATATTTCGCCATCACTTGTATGCTAACCGATCGGTCATCAAGTTCCTCTCCTTGTTGTAATGTCCATATCACCGTTTGCATTGTTATAACCAAAACAAAGTTCTTAGCCAATCATCGCTCTTGTTTATTCGGCGTCATAACGATCTTCCGTGTCACGTGGTATAAACCACCCCTCTTCATATTCACCAACCACCGACATCCACGCATGCGCATGCCCCGAAATCCATCCTCTCATTGGTTAGTCCAACGGGGGCATTGCACATGCACTGGCGTCCATCCCTGATTGGTACTCCTTCCTGTCTCGTCATCAGGGAGACCCAGCCTTGATTGGCTCTCTCGCAGGCCAAGGAGAGCACCACAATCCCTTCCCCCAGCGAGACACGTATCTCACTATACAGGAAAGCTCAATAGTTTTTAACCCCATATATCCCTATCTTAGTAATATAACACACCATTACATCCCATTGTGGACATTACATAAGATACATAGCTTACTATGATAGCCCCACATAGCGTCACAGCATATGTCCGTGAAAATAAAGGAATCATATCCACAATTCCTTACATGATATCAATATTATAATTACCCCCAAAAATTTTTGGTACAAATATTAGGGTTAACCCCTACAACCTCAGTTAAACCTCATCAAGGGATTTAACTTTATAGTAACCATATATCATATCATGTATTATAGCTTTCTAAAAATAAAACACCTTACTATTCCTTCAGCTATGTATCTTAGCAATCACCCAGACCAAAAAATATATCAATACATATACCAAAGGGGAGATAAAGCAGGGGTGGCAGATGTCACATAAACTCAACGTCATAATCCTTCATGAACTTCATTTCATATAACACAGACCCAATCTAAGCATAAATAATATTTACTACCTTAGTTAATTTTTAAAAAGACATACATGACAAAAGATCGGCACATGATCCGATTCCTATATAAAGTTCCATACAGTGGTCCACTGATGTCTAAATAAGAGGACAGACTAAAAACATAGTTAAGAACAGCATATACCTAGAAACAGCAGCAAAAAATCATCAGCATCGTACATGGTTATCTGAGCAAACAACTCCTTTGGTCGTATTCAATATTTAGACCCTTAGGAGACATTGTCTCCAATTCAAAGATCCATCTAAGTTCTTTCCTTTGGATCAATGCCACTCTATCAACCCCTCTTCTCATAGGGGTAACGTCATCAATAATCCTGTATCTAAGTTGGTTTACCGTGTGACCCGCAGTCTTGACATGTTTAGGGATCGGGAGTACCACCATCCCGGTCCAGATCATACTCTTATGTTTGCTTATTCTTGCACGAGCCTCCATCGTGGTCTCCACTACATAGAGGAGACCACAAGGAACTTGATGACCGATCGGTTAGCATACAACTGATGGCGAAATATCAGATATAGGTACAGTGAGCCAGGGGGATGTTTTAATGTTGTGGATTTATGTAATATTTTGATTACTTGTGATTTTGTATGGGGATTGGCTATTTGATAATTAGGGGGTGGGTTTGACACTATTTAAGGATGTTTTTTTTGTATGTTATTGTGCCTGCTAAAGAACCAGAAGGGTTCGAAACGTCGTATGAGGCAGACGGAATAAAGAAGATGCATTAATTCTACCATCTATGTGGGAGGCGCTGTCTTTTATGCTGATATTTCACAGATTTATTTCACCGAAGCTGCAGGAGCCTGATTCCGCCATGACGTTGCTCAACGTCTGTCTTTTCTGCTGATATGTCTTGTGAGTAACCAGGCTGGACTCCCTGGGCTGACGGGTGCCCCAACCAAGGGTAATAGACTTCCTCAAGGAACATTACCTGATGTTTACCAGTGTGCTGTGAACCATTGCTTTTTATAGACAGATCTGTGAAATATCACTGGAGCTGCAGGTACATGGGGACCTATAGTTATTTCCTTGGGGGGTGGCTTAGTTCCCTCATGACTACAATCGCTCTCATTGGCAGTTTAAAGTGAAACTGCCAATCATAGCGATTGTTAGGTGAGTGCCCTCCCCCCTTCCCCCTGCCTCCCAGCCTCCGTTATCTCTTTTGATCACCGCTGTCCCCCCCATCCCTGCCCTCTGGTGATCACCGCTGCCCCCCGATCCCTGCCCTCCAGTGAGGGGGGTAGTGGTGATCACTGGAGGGCAAGGGGAGAGATCGGGGGGCAACAGTGATCACCTCCTCCCATCCTCCTCCTCACCTCCAGTCCTCCAGTGTCCCCCACCGCCGCTGCCAGATCCTCTGGTTCTGTTCCCGGCCTCCTCCTCCCGCTCCGGTCCTCATGGCCCTGCTCCTTCGCAGCCTCATCTGCATGGAGATGAAGGTGCAGAAGAGCGGTGTGTGACAGCCAAGGGCACAGCGTTCTGTGTGATTGCTGTGCCCTGGCTCTGTGTCACAGCGACTACAACAAGGGAACACTTGATCCCTTGTTGTAGTCTTTGGGGTCAGAGTGATGGTACACTCTATGGCAATAATCTGCGATACCATGCACCATGTCACAGAGACTACAACAAGAGGACGCTTGATCCCTTGTTGTAGTCTCTGGGGCCAGTCATGGTGCATGGTATGGCAGATCATTGCCATACAGTGTACCATGACTCTGACCCCAGAGACTACAACAGGGGATCAAGCGTCCTCTTGTTGTAGTCTTTGGGGTCAGTCATGGTCCATGATATGGCAGATCATTGCCATACAGTGCAACATCACTATAAACGCAGAGACTACAAGAAGAGGATGCTTGATCCCTTTTTGTAGTCTCTAAAGTCAGTCATGGTACACTGGCAATGATCTGCCATACCATGCACCATGATTGATCCCAGAGACTACAACAAGGGATCAAGTGTCCTCTTGTTGTAGTCTCTGCGGTCATAGTGATGATGAATGGTACGGCAGATCACTGCCATACACTTCACCATGACTGACCCCAGAGACTACAAGAGGACAATGATCTGCTATACAGTGCACCATGACTGTGACCCCAGAGAATACAACAAGGGATCAAGTGTCCTCTTGTAGTCTCTGGGGTCATGTGATGATGCACTGTATGGCAGATCATTGCCAGACAGTGCACAATCGCCGAGATTTCAGAGACTAAAACAAGGGATCAAATGTCCTCTTGCTGCAGTCTCAGGGATCATTGCCATATAGTGCACCATCACTATGACACTAGAGACTGCCACAAGACACTTGATCCCTTGCTGCAGTCTCTGGATGTAGCAGAGGCGATCGAACATTGTGGGACCTTCATTTTGGACTACGTCGGACATTATAAAAGATGGAGTCTCAATTTGTGTTTGTTTTTTTTCTAATAAAAATATTTTTTATGTGGTGTATTTTTTTTACTATTTACTAGAGATTCATAATGGCCGGGGCTAACATTGGCCCGACATTATGAATCTCAGGCTTAGTGCCAGCTGCCAATAAAAAAAGATGGCATTAACCCCTTTATTACCCAGTTTGCCACCGGCACCAGGGCAAGTGGAAAAGTCTGGGTACTGCACTAGAAAATGGCGCTTCAATTAATGCGCCATATTCTGGGGCGGCTGCTGGCTGCAATTCGCAGCATGGAGGGCCCAGAATGCTTGGGCCTCTCCATGCTGAGGATTCCAGCTCCCAACTGCCTAGTTGTACCTGGTTGGACCAAAAATATGGCAAAGCCCCACGTCATTTTTTTTCTCAAATTAGTTCTATAAATGAAAAAAAAAAATGTTGGGCTTCGCTGTATTTTTGGTTGTCAGCCAAGTAGAACGAGGCAACTGGGGATGGGTGGCTGTCCGTAGCTGCCAAGTTGTACCTGCCTGAACCAAAAATATGATGAAGCCCCATGTCATTTTTTTTTTATTAATTCTACAAATAAAATGACATGGAGCTTTGCCATATTTTTGGTTGCCAGCCAGGAACAACTTGGCAGCTGAGGGGCTGGAATCCTCAGCGTGTAGTGACCCAAACATTGTGGGCCCCACACGCTGCGAATTGCAACCCACAGCCACCCCAGAAAATAGCGCATTCATTAGAGGCACCATTTTCTGGTGCTGTACCCCGACTCTTCCAGTTGCCCTTGTCCTAGTGGCAAAGTGGTCCAGTTTCCAAAATGGGGTCACTTGTGGGGGAGCTCCAATATTTAGGCACACAGGGGCTATCCATACGTTACATGGTGTACGCTAACAATTTGAATGGAAAATTAGCTCCAATTGTTAGCAGACACCATGTCACGTATGGAGAACCATGTGTGCCTAAACATTGGAGCTCCCCCACAAATAACCCAATTTTGGAAACAAGACCCCCATGGAACTTATCTAGATGCATAGTGAGAAATTTGAGCCCCCAGGTGCCTCACAAATTAATCCGTAAAAATGAAAGAAGAACATTTTTGTGAAAAAAACTCACTATGCATCTGGATAAGTTCCTTGGGGGGGGGTCTAGATTCCAAAATGGGGTCACTATGAGCTCCAATGTTTAGGCACACAGGGGCTCTCCATACACGACATGGTGTCCACTAACAATTGGAATTGTTAATGGATACCATTACTTGTCTCCTCAGGGGTTAATTCCTCCTGTTCCTTCCAGGCTTTTACTGCTGCACTGGATGCTGGCAGCGTCGGACTCAGGTATCCGGGTGGGCTAAAGGGAAACCAGGTATGTTCCCTTCTTTAATTCTCCTACTCCTCCACTGGCCTCCGACCCTCTCCCAAGGGTGCAGCACAGCTGGGTCAGTATTGCCTGGTCCTGGGCCTGGATCGTTCCCAGCGTCCAGCTCCTTCACTCCTGCTCTCTTCACAGACTGGAACTAACTGAAACTAACTAACTGACTCCTCCCCTCAGGCCTGGATCTTTTAAAGGGGATCTGGCTTAAGGCAGCCAGTAGAGCTCCCCCTTCAGGTCTGGGATGGAAGGTGTTGTGTGCTGTGTGTACCAGGGTGTAAATTCCTCCTTGCACCGGTGGATCCGGTGGCAATCCCCTGCAGGGGTGCCACACTTGCATTTTTCTGTTACCATTACTTTTCTGTTTTATTTTTTCATCAGTTGAGCTTTGAGGAATATTGTTATTTTATGGACAACCTACAGTTTTTATTAGTACCATTGGGACATATGACTGCTGGCAGGAAGGAAAAGACCCAATTGCAAAGCAGCCCACCCCTACCAAATTTCCTCTGGTGCAAAGTAAGGCGCTGACACAATAAACCATTGATGGAAGGAGGTCGACCACAGCATTTATTAAACATTTTTTTCATTATAACATGAATAACCAAACCTTATCTCCATTTTTAACCTTCTTATTGAGAAGCTGTATGCCGGATGCTTGACTCCAAGCGAGCGTGTCCACCTTCTAAGCTCCAACCAGACACGTACTTATTACCAAATCCCACCTGTGGTGACTTTACTATCTTTGTTATCATACTTGAAAATCAACAGAATCCTTTTTCAATAAAACGTAAAAGGAGGATAGAGAAACGTTCCTGCAGGTGTCAGAGGAGGTACTGTATCATATGTATATATATATATATATATATATATATATATATATATACACACACACACAGTTAGGTATTTGGACAGTGACATACGTTTTGGCATTTTAGTTTTTAAAAAATATATATTCAAGATAGTTATGTAATCAATATGGGCTTAAAACACTGACTCTCAGCTTTAACTTGGTGGTATTCACATCCTAATTGAAGTAAGAGTTTAAAAAATTACAGCTCTTTAATATGTAGCTGCTTCTTCTTCAAGGGACCAAATTGAAAAAAATGGGCAATTATCTCAAAAGCTCTTTAATGGGCTACTTGTGATATTTCCTCAATAATGCATCATTAATTAAAAAGGTAAAGGGTCTGGAGCCCAGTTCTGGAAAAGCTTTCTTTGAACTGATGAAAGTAATGTGGGGGTGGTGCGAGGCAGTAGTCGTGGGTGACAGCGAGCCCCAGCTACTTTGCAGACCTCCATGAGCAGTGCACACCATGGTTACCTCCACAGGAGATTAACCTGATCAAGTGGTTTCCCCTATAAATTCTGGCCTGGTGGTGGGGTTAGGCAGTTCATTTCCTAAGAGGACTGAGAAGAGGTCCTGGGGATTGGAGCAGAGTAAGGCTTGTCCCGGGACAGAGTCTAGCAAGCGTGAGGGACCCATAGGAGAGGGTCTGAGGAAGGAGAGAAGCAGGCTTGGGGAGTGGATCCGGTTGTTGGGCTCACCCCAGAACAGAACGAGAGAAGCAGACACCAGAGTCCGAGGTTGTGAGAGTATTCCAGGCCCAGTTGCCCTGAGGACCAGCTCCACCCATGGGGAGCGAAACCACCATGATATCCAGAGGTCCTGCACCCCAGCGTCGGCCATTAATAGCCGAACACCACAGGTAGCGTCACAACAACTATCTCTAAACCCCTATTCCCCCGAACATTTATTGACACCACCAGGGCCATGGAGCCCGGCCTCGACCCCTGTGGCCCCCACAACAGAACTGTTAGCCCGGTCTCTGAGTACCCAACTGCCCTGGGGAGGGCATGTCATCTACATACAACACTTGCTGAATAGGTACATTGCGGGCACACTTCTTTAACATTCCAAGAAACACATAGTTCACATTAACTTGAAATTGAACCACAGAGTGCTCCCCTGGTTCCGGTACCTCAGTTATTATATTTCTCACTGGGCCATTTAACATCACAGATATGCACGGTAAATTCAAAAAGTCCCCCATGGCTTGCGTCTCGTTCCTCCCACAGGCACCCACACCAAGGAACTAGTGAGACTGCCATTGGGCAAGACTCATTCACTGTTACGTCTGCAAAGACCTGTTTGCCTCTGTTAAATTGTTCTTAAAACTTGTATCATGGAAGACAGTTGATGCCCTGGGATGTTCTCCCAAAAGTTCAGGCGTGGTACTATGTGGATGGCTATATTGCACTATCTAAACATTTTAGAAGTCCTTTACTTAACCAGGATTAGTGACGAGCCACCACCTAAGTGTTCGAATTCAATTTTATTTGCCGAATTGGGGTGTGTGTTTGACGAATTGTTTGTACAATGTTTATCGAACACCATCGAACCCCATGGGAATGAATGACAGGCTATATCAAACACATAGAAAACATCTTCAAAGGTATCCAAAAGCTGCCAAACTACCCAGAATAGACAACAAACACCAGGAATAGTAACAACAATCTACCCACAGTACAAACAGTCTCATAGCGTACCATAGGTGCACAAGACACAGTCTGTGCCAGCCTGCACACTCTTCAAAAGCACTTCAAAATAGAAGGTGGTTAACATTCACCTAAAATTTCAGAGGTGAGTGAAACTGACTTTGAATTGACAAATGGATGAGTTCCAGTGGAAAAGTGGCAGTAGTTTTCTACATTAAGTAAAAAGAGGTGGAGGAGTAAAAGGAGGATGAGACACAGGTAGAGGCATGTCACACCCTGCTCACATCATGTACCACACAGCAAGGGGACCCCAACAAGAGTCCTCACTCTTCCCAAAGGGTTAGACCACAGCAAAATGGCATCAATTGTCCCAGACCAAAAATTCCTGAATGGCCCAGCTTGCCTGCATGGCACAGGCTCTGGAACAGGACCTGGCCTAGCATTTCAAGGTTAAACATTGCTCAGCAACTATACGTTTTGTGGAGTATTACAAGAAAAACTAGAGAGGTAAGTCAGTGACCTGTTTAGGCCTACTGGGCTGGATAAACTCAATGCTCATGCAAGCGCTCCCATCAATGTTATGCCCAGCCTCACACAGGTGGGACCACTTTTTTGGAATTACACTGAGCTGTAGGCTGATTTTCTGCTAAGGTAAAAAAAAAAAAAAAAAAAAAAAAAGAGCTTTAAATCTGATTTTCTAGCGAGTGTGAAACGAGCTGAGTGTGACAGAGCAAGTGCGACAGAAGTAAGTGTGTGACTTGTGATTCAGTGACTTTGGATTAAGGGAGTTTGGAAGGGAGGACTTCCTGAATTGCTGGTTGTATTTAATTAATACTTTGCATTTCTTTTTACTTATCATTTCTGTCTGGTGCAATCCCCATTAGGAAATGAGCTCCATGATTGGCAATGCCATCCAGTGTACATCTTGCCACATGTATGCATTCCTTGACCAGCCGGTCGAGGGGGCATACTGCTGTGTGAGATGTGAGTACGTTGTGCATTTGGAAGCCCAGATACTGGATCTAAATGAACAACTGACAACGCTGAGATCCATAGACAATATGGAAAGGAGTCTGCTGCTCACTGAACAGCTGCTCAATGGGATAGATGTGGGGGAGGATGGTAGTATGTAGCTGCAGGACCGTGAGGTAGCCAGCTGGGTGACAGTTAGAAGGCGGGGTAGAGGGAAGGGTGCCAGGGAGGCTAGCCCTGATCTGGCACACCCCAATAAATTTGCTATGTTGGCAGATGAGGGGGGTGTGAGTTCAGGGATAGCACTGCTGCAGCAGGGCATGACCTCTGAAAGCCAGAGGAGTGTCTGCTCCAGTAAGGGGGAAAACAGGAGAGAAGGGCAGGCCAGACAGGTGCTGGTAGTGGGGGACTGAATTATTAGGGGAATAGATAGGGCAATCTGTCACAAAGACAGGGATCGTCGAACAGTGTGCTGCCTACCTGGCGCTCGAGTCCGGCACATCGCTGACCGGGTTGACAGATTACTGGGAGGGGCTGGTGAGGACCCAGCGGTCATGGTGCACATTGGCACAAATGACAAAGTTAGAGGTAGGTGGAAGGTCCTTAAAGATGATTTCAGGGAATTAGGCTGCAAGCTTAAGGCAAGGACCTCCAAGGTGGTATTCTTTCAAATACTGCCTGTACCATGTGCCACACCAGAGAGGCAAAGGGAGATTAGGGAGATAAATAAGTGGCTCAGGAATTGGTGTAGGAAGGAGGGGTTTGGGTTCCTGGAGAACTGGGCCGACTTCTCTTTTGGCTACAGGTTCTATGCTAGGGACGGGCTGCACCTCAATGGGGAGGGTGCAGCTGTGCTGGGGGAGAAAATGGCTAGAAGGTTGGAGGAGTGTTTAAACTAGGGATTGGGGGGAGGGTATTCATTGTATGGGAGAGGAAGATAATGTAAATAGTAACCTGGGCACAAGTAATAAAATTGGGGGTGGCATGGGGGGTGGGGTTAGAACAGTCAATCTAGTAGGAAGGAATAGAGGTAAAGAGAGATGCATAAAGTGCATGTACACTAATGCCAGAAGCCTCACCAACAAAATGGAGGAATTAGAATTGATTTTGTTGGAAAATAATTATGACATAGTGGGGATTTCGGAGACTTGGCTGGACGAGAGCCATGACTGGGCTGTTAATTTACAGGGCTATTGTCTGTTCAGAAATGACCACACAAATAGGCGAGGAGGAAGTGTATGTTTATACGTAAAATCATCCTTAAAACCCATCCTGCGTGATAATATAGGTGAATCAAGGCAAATCAAAGCAGCAAAGATTGAGACAGAGAGACTCATTGCCAGAGAAAGTAAAAAGAATCCCAAAATATTTTTTAACTACATAAATAGTAAGAAACTAAAAAATGATGGTGTTGGCCCCTTTAAAAATAGTCTGGATGAAATGGTGGTTGAGGATGAGGAAAAAGCCAATATGCTAAATGACTTTTTTTCAACAGTATTTACACAAGAAAATCCCATGACAGACAATATGATCAGTGATAACAAAAAGTCTCAATTAAATGTCACCTGCTTAACCCAAGAGGAAGTACGGCATCGTCTAAAAATCACTAAAATTGACAAATCCCCGGGCTCGGATGGGATACACCCCAGAGTGCTGCAGGAATTAAGTACTGTCATAGATAGACCATTATTTTTAATATTTAAAGATTCCATAATAACAGGGTCTGTACCACAGGACTGGCGTATAGCAAATGTGGTGCCAATATTCAAAAAGGGGACAAAAACTGAACTTGGAAATTATAGGCCAGTAAGCTTAACCTCTACTGTGGGTAAAATCCTAGAGGGTTTTCTAAGAGATGCTATACTGGAGTATCTGAAGAAAAATAACCTCATGACCCATTATCAACATGGTTTTATGAGGGACCGTTCCTGTCAAACTAATCTGATAAGCTTCTATGAAGAAGTAAGTTCTGGACTGGACCAAAGAAATGCAGTGGATGTGGGTTATATGGACTTTTCAAAAGCTTTTGATACGGTGCCACACAAAAGGTTGATACATAAAATGAGGGCAATGGGGATAGGGGAAAATATGTGTAAGTGGGTTAAGAACTGGCTTAGTGATAGGAAACAAAGGGTGGTTATTAATGGAACACACTCAGAATGGGTCACAGTTAACAGTGGGGTACCACAGGGGTCAGTGTTGGGCCCGCTTCTATTTAATATATTTATTAATGACCTTGTAGGGGGCATACAGAGTAGAATCTCAATATTTGCAGATGACACTAAACTCTGCAGGGTAATCAATACAGAGGAGGACAATTTTATATTACAGGAGGATTTATGTAAACTAGAAGCTTGGGCTGCTAAATGGCAAATGCGCTTTAATGGGGATAAATGTAAAGTCATGCACTTGGGCAGAGGAAATAAAAGGTATAATTATGTGCTTAATTGTAAAACACTGGGCAAAACTGTCACTGAAAAAGACCTGGGTGTATGGGTAGATGACAAACTCACATTTAGTGGCCAGTGTCAGGCAGCTGCTGCAAAGGCAAATAAAATAATGGGATGCATTAAAAGAGGCATAGATGCTCATGAGGAGAACATAATTTTACCTCTATACAAGTCACTAGTGCGACCACACTTAGAATACTGTGTACAATTCTGGTCTCCGGTGTATAAGAAAGACATAGCTGAACTAGAGTGGGTCCAGAGAAGAGCGACAAAAGTCATTAGAGGACTAAGGAGTCTGCAATACCAAGACAGGTTATTAAACTTGGGGTTATTTAGCTTGGAAAAACGAAGGCTTAGGGGTGATCTTATAATAATGTATAAATATATGAGGGGACAGTACAGAGACCTTTCTAATGATCTCTTTACTCTTAGGCCTGAGACTGGGACAAGGGGGCATCCTCTACGTCTGGAGGAAAGAAGGTTCAATCATAATCACAGACGCGGATTCTTTACTGTAAGAGCAGTGAGACTATGGAACTCTCTGCCACATGATGTTGTAATGTGTGAGTCACTACTAACATTTAAGAGGGGCCTGGATGCCTTTCTTGAAAACTATAATACTACCGGTTATACATACTAGATTCTTTGATAGGGCGTTGATCCAGGGAACTAGTCTGATTGCCGTACCTGGAGTCAGGAAGGAATTTTTTCCCCCAATGTGGAGCTTAGTGTTGCCACATGGGGTTTATTTCCCTTCCTCTGGATCAACATGTTAGGCTATGGGTTGAACTAGATGGACTTAAAGTCTTCCTTCAACCTTAAAAACTATGTTACTATGTTACTATGTTACTATCAATTTCGTGGAGTAATACTGAAACAAATACCGTAGTCAGGTAGGTCAGTGACCTGTTTAGGCCTACTGGGGCGGATAAACTCAAAGCTCATGCAAGCGCTCCCATCAATGTTAAGCCCCGCCACACATAGGAACAAAAATAAAAAATAATTTATTCATCAAGAAATCATATATATTCTATACATCATATGATATAAATATATATTATGAATCATTATAGCAAATGATTCTCCATGTTAATCACGATGTTTGCTATCAGCATCAATGTATTTTGATGTTCCTATATGTGGGACAGTTCCCAGATATCATATATTGTGTTTTAGACACTAAGTGACAGTTGGGCTACGTTCACACGTAGCGTATTTTTCACGCTTTTTTACACTGCGCTTCTCCCCCAAAGCGCACCTGCATCTGTGTTTCCCAGCAAAGTAAATAAACTTTCACTTTTGCCATTCAGTTGCAGCACTATTTTCGGCAGCACTTTTATGGGAGAAAGTGAGCATGGAAAAAGAATCAACATGTCAATTCTTTACGCAAGTACGTGCACGCTTTCTTCCATAGGTGCCATTATAAGCAATTGGAATAAATATTGTTGTTCAGACAATGACTATTCCAACCCCTGTAATGTGGGTGCAGGGGGGAAATGATGTCACTTGGGGGGATGAAAAATCCTGTGTTCCTCCCCCCATGTGACATGTACAGTCATGGCCAAAAGTATTGACACCCCTGCAATTCTGTCAGATAATACTCCGTTTCTTTCTGAAAATGATTGCAATCACAAATTCTTTGGTATTATTATCTTCATTTAATTTGTCTTCAATGAAAAAACACAAAAAGAATTGTCCTAAAGCCAAATTGGATATAATTCCACACCAAACATAAAAAAGGGGGTGAACAAAAGTATTGGCACCCTTAGAAAAATCATGTGATGCTTCCCTAATTTGTGTAATTAACAGCACCTGTAACTTACCTGTGGCACCTAACAGGTGTTGGCAATAACTAAATCACACTTGCAGCCAGTTGACATGGATTAAAGTTGACTCAACCTCTGTCCTGTGTCCTTGTGTGTACCACATTGAGCATGGAGAAAAGAAAGAACACCAAAGAAGTGTCTGAGGACTTGAGAAACCAAATTGTGAGGAAGCATGAGCAATCTCAAGGCTACAAGTCCATCTCCAAAGACCTGAATATTCCTGTGTCTACGTGCACAGTGTCATCAAGAAGTTTAAAGCCCATGGCACTGTGGCTAACCTCCCTAGATGTGGACGGAAAAGAATAATTGACAAGATATTTCAACGCAAGATTGTGCGGATGGTGGATAAAGAACCTCGACTAACATCCAAACAAGTTCAAGCTGCCCTGCAGTCTGAGGGTACAGCAGTGTCAACCCGTACTATCCGTCGGCGTCTGAATGAAAAGGGACTGTAAAGTAGGAGACCCAGGAAGACCCCACTTCTTACCCCGAGACATAAAAAAGCCAGGCTGGAGTTTGCCAAAACTTACCTGAGAAAGCCTAAAACGTTTTGGAAGAATGCTTTCTGGTCAGATGAGATAAAAGTAGAGCTTTTTGGGCAAAGGCATCAACATAGAGTTTAAAGGAGAAAAAAAGAGGCATTCAAAGAAAAGAACACGGTTCCTACAGTCAAACATGGCGGAGGTTCCTTGATGTTTTGGGGTTGCTTTGCTGCCTCTGGCACTGGACTGCTTGACCGTGTGCATGGCATTATGAAGTCTGAAGACTACCAACAAATTTTGCAGCATAATGTAGGGCCCAGTGTGAGAAAGCTGGGTCTCCCTCAGAGGTCATGGGTCTTCCAGCAGGACAATGACCTAAAACACACTTCAAAAAGTACTAGGAAATGATTTGAGAGAAAGCACTGGAGACTTCTAAGGTGGCCAGCAATGAGTCCAGACCTGAATCCCGTAGAACACATGTGGAGAGATCTAAAAATGGCAGTTTGGAGAAGGCACCCTTCAAATATCAGGGGCCTGGAGCAGTTTGCCAAAGAAGAATGGTCTAAAATTCCAGCAGAGCATTGTAAGAAACTCATTGATGGTTACCGGAAGCGGTTGATCGCAGTTATTTTGGCTAAAGGTTGTGCAACCAAGTATTAGGCTGAGGGTGCCAGTACTTTTGTCTGGCCCATTTTTGGAGTTTTGTGTGAAATTTGCTTCATTCTCTTTTGTGTTTTTTCATTGAAGACAAATTAAATGAAGATAATAATACCAAAGAATTTGTGATTGCAATCATTTTCAGGAAGAAACTGAGTATTATCTGACAGAATTGCAGGGGTGTCAATACTTTTGGCCATGACTGTAGTTTTGCTTAGTAGCGTATGTGCGGCAGCTTCTGGTTCCTGTACATTCGCTGCTAAGCGAAATGAAAAGTAAAGAGCAGAACAAAATAAAAAAAATCATCATACTCACCCCTCCGCAGACACGTCCGATCAGCTGCAGCACCTCCCGGTAATCAGCTGATGCTGTCAACTCACAGCATCAGCTGATCATTAAGTCCAGGGGTAAAAAGCCGGCAAACGATCAGCTGATAGTATCAGCTGATGGTATAAACTGGCTGCGCATGAAAAAGCCGGCTTTTTCCCACCTCACCGGATTAAATGATCAGCTGATCGTTTAAGTCAGACGGTGAAAAGCTGGCTTTTTACCCCCGACTTAACGATCAGCTGATGCTGTAAAAAGCTTTTTCCCGTGCAGTCGATTTAAATGATCAGCTGATGCTATTCAGGTCCTTGCAGCGATCGGACATCTTCCCTTGGTTCCCGGAGTAGTGACCCCACCCAGGGCCGTGGGTTACCCAGTTCCGGGCGTTGGTTAACTGGGGATGTTACAAGCGGGCTGTGCCCAATCCCATGGCCCTGGCGGTCACTGAAAAAGGGGTGAAAAATAAAAAGGAAAGAATTTGTGACACCACCTACGGTATCCGGTACTGATAATGGCGCTGCTTGCAAACTTCCGGCGTGATGATGAGGCAGATGGGTTGGTAACGCTCCCCGTAGGTGGAGCGGTATCCCCGGGGCAGTGATGGAATGAATAGGGTTTTACATAGGAAGGCAGCTCTTCAGACAGCCTTTTTCCTGGTGCTGCAGGAGAAGGCAGCTCCTCAGGTGGAGATGCTGGCAGGCAGTCTATCTTAAGGGCAGAATCAGGGGCCGTAATAACAGACACACACACTGGACGTTGTTTCCGTACCTTTTACTGATGATGATGATTCAGGTAACATCCAGGGTACTGTCCAGGTGGTCGGGTGGCACTTCAGGATTTCCACACCCGATGAGTTGTGAGGCCTCCTTGTTTCTGTGTGTGTGTAATTAAGTCCTGGCCTGTCTGAAACCTGTCCTGACGTCCCCTGTGTCTCTCACTTGTATTGCAGGTGGTGAGAACCCTGTGTTGGCTGCCGCTATCTCTCATGCGGTTCCTGGCTCTCGTGGTTACTGTGCTACAAGTGTCCCAGGCCTTGGTTGACCGGTGTTCTCTGCTAGGCTAAGTAGTCCCTGGCAGACTCGGACTCCGGTGACCGGGTTGCTTCCTGGGGTGAACCGGTATGGTTCCTCCGTCCCCACTCTGTTCCTCGCCTTGCCTCCGACCCTCACTCTTGGTTCCCTGCACTGGCTAGGCTTCCCTCTGGTATGGGCCTAGAGCGGCTCTGTTCAGCAGGATATCTTCACAGTACTGCTCCGTACGTAGCTGCCTAACTCCTCCCCCGGGCCTGAATTTATAGGGGACATTTCCTGAATGCGGCAAGTAGAGCTCCCCCTTCAGGTCTGCGGTGGTAAGTGATGCATGTGTAGGGTACCTGATGTGGAAATCCCTCCGTGCACCAGGTGTTCCTATGGCACCTATACCGCAGGGTGCCACAATAGCCGTTTTTTTAAAACCTTTTGTTAAGTTTTATTTTGCTTTCGCAGTTTATGTAGATACACTGCGAAAGTGATACTACAGCCCTGACATTTCACACAGGGGGAGGAACACAGGATTCTTCCTCCCCCATGTGACATCAAAACACCTCTAAAGCTATTAAAAGCTGTCCCTAGAGCATATTCACACTTATCCTACACTCCTTTTAGCTCCTAAAAGCATCTACTGAGAATGAAGATAAACGTCATTACTGTACCTCATTAGTGATTATAATTAGTGACTACTGTATGCATAGTCACCCTGCCAGGCTCTCCCTCTTCATGATAACACGCCTCAATAGGCGCGATCTTTATCTCTGATTCAAATGCGCCGCCTCCCCGCTGTGTCACGCGTCAGCCGTGCTGTAGTGGGGCTGTGTGACGCGAATCGCGTCATTTCCGGGGCCGGGTGACGTATTACACCCGCGCTGCTCTGTTTGCTTCAAGCCCCGCACTGCGCATGCAATAGTCACTAATTATAATCACTAATGAGGTACAGTAATAACGTTTATCTTCATTCTCAGTAGATGCTTTTAGGAGCTAAAAGGAGTGTAGTAGGATAATGGCCCCTTTACACGCAGCTACAGGTAACAGGTTTTCCACAGGTAACTTACTGGCTGCAGTGAAATCATGGAGACATAGTTCCATTTGTACACAGCAACAACATAAGTGTTACTATGCTCTAGGGACAGCTTTTAATAGCTTTAGAGGTGTTTTGGGGGTGACAGGATCCCTTTAACAATAATTATTCCAACAATGAACATATATAATGTTCATGTAGTTAAATGTGGATGATAATGAAGTGGCATGGGAAACAATTACTATAATAATACAACAGCATCCATTATGAAGTCATTTGCGAATATTTATGACTTCTATGGGGAATTATTTGCTATACTGGTTCATAACATATTTGTAAATCACATGAAATATAGAACATACATGGTTTCTTGAGAATAAGTATTCTTGATTCTTGTTTCTATATATGAGGCTATTTTGGGTGCTATATATATTACAAGACACTAAGTAGTGGTTCAGTTGTGACGGCAACATAATACATACATTGTTGCAACAGTGTAACAGCATTTATCTTGATGATACATTTGTAACCTTCATGTAATTGTATGTTTGTGGAGGTATCAATTCCCCCTATTACATATTGCACTTTGCTACATATATAGAAGCACATTATAACAGTAAAGAACCAAAATGGTTCATTCTGGTGATTTTCCATCTTTACTGACAATTATGGATTGTTGTAAAATTCCAGATGAACTATTCCAATGGTGATAAATATGGGAGGGACAGTCCTTGTTTAGCGCTCCATATGTTTTTGATCATGATCTTGGCATTTATATTTATTTAATATATACCACTATTATATATTTTTGTTATTTAACCTATATGATTTACCGTATATGGTATGTATTCTCCTGTGACAATGTAATATGTTTTAATTTAAAGCATATTTAAGAGATGATGAAAGCTGAGTATTTAAAGTCCACCATATACTACTATGAGAGGGTTAAATTGTGTTTTATTGTAATTGTTAATTGTTCACATATGTGTAGTGTCTGTGATATGTATATAAACTGTGTGTTAATGTGTATTACCATGCTAATGATTAAGGGGAAGCATCCCCGAAACACGTATAGCGTGACCCTCAGGGGTATGTGACGGTTTTAAAGTGATCCTGACCCCATAACACCACCCCACATCCCCTTCTTACCTACCCCTGCAGCTTGGTATCCTGCTGCCATCCATCCCTGGTTCTCCACACACCGTGCTGGCGATCTTTATAAATCAGTATTTTATTATATCATTACTGCTGCTTCCTAGTATCGAGGAAGCCGCAACAGGCGGGGCAGTGTGCCGCTCTCCCCCGCCTTGACAGTAATTATGCACGCCCCCATGGGTGTGGTAAACATGGCTGCGTGTAATTCAGGTATCTGCAAGGTGTTTTGAAGGTAAAAGGTACAATTGTCTCCGACACCTGCCGTTTTCTATCTTCCTGTTGCCACGTGTAAAGTGGCCATTAGACCCACAACCAAGCAATAAGTGGTTAGCAGCAGCAAAGGCCTGGAAAAGTATCACCAAGAAGTAAAGCCAGCATTTGGTTACTTACATACATGGCTTCCAGGCACTCATTGTCTACTAAGCATATAATAATAAATAATAATAAAATAATAATAAATTATTATTATTATTTATTATTATTATAGCGCCATTTATTCTATGGTGCTTTACATGTGAAAAAGGGAAATGGCCTCATACCAGAAACAGACCCATAAAATCAAAGTATTAAAAATTAACAGTTTATTTATGGTAAAGTTCTTAATCCAATTTCTTTTAAGGTACCTTTACATGCCACCACTGTGGCTAGCAACAGGTATCCACCGCACGTGCACGCGCACGTTTTTGACGGTGCATACCGATCGCTGATGCCGCATATACACGCCGCCATTGCGTTCTCCACTGAAGGTATCTTTGTTCCCCGGAAGTGCCGACAGGTGCCGCGGCTAACTTCATGTGGAATACCTTCCCTGCTTTACACGCCGCTACCACAAAGGAATATGGGCGTACATATTTCGCGCCGTAAGTACATAAGCGTGACAGAGTTGTGTATTCCATGATGCACAAGCGTTGATTGAGCGCTGGAAGGCTGGCTCATACATGACGCCATTACGATTGTGGAGTGTGAATGGACAGCTCTTTAAATATGGCGCCCTGTGAAGGGGGTCAGCCAATCGTAACACAGTAGCCCCCACCAATGATCGCTGATGGGGCGGGGTATCCATGATGCTGTGGCACGCCCCTGGAAGTTCACTAGGCGATGCAACATCCATGCCTGTGCCCCGTTTAGATGCCACTACCATGGCAATTGTGCCTTTGTGTAGCCTTCGGTTTTTGAGCACGGCTCAGCAACAGGTATCTGAGTCAACTGCAGGACACCGGGAGGAACTGCCCTATTTACACGCCGCCATTTCGTAGCAATTTCATGGCAACAGGGACAATTACCCCTAGTGCCCAGCAGTTGCTACCTTCCAGTGGTGGTGGCGTGTAAAGGTACCTTCAAGGCTTTGTTGATAAGTTGTTGTAGTGGCAAAACATTTCATAGGATATTTTTGTTTCACCCCTTTAATTAAATCTGAAAAGGTACCGTCACACACGGCAATTTTGCGAGGCAATTTCCTGGTTGCAGTTAAATCATGGACACATTGTTACATTTGTTCACGGCAACAAAATAGAACAATGTGTCCATGATTTCACTGCAACCAGCAAATTGCCAGTGAAATTGCATGCAATGTTGCCGCGTGTGACGGTACCTTAAGTCTACACTTCAACTGCATCTCAGTTGTTTCATTATAAATCCAAAATAATGGCATGGAGAGTCAAAATCATGAAGAATCAGTCACCGTCCAAAGATTTTTGGGCGCAACTGTATTTTATAAGCAGCACATACCACTACTGGATACTCGAAAAGGAAGGGAGAAGGTGGGAACTAAACATCAAACCCAACACAAAACTTATATATCATTGCCCTCTTCAGGAGAGGAGGGAAATATCATAGGACATGAGGCTGGATAAGAAGAAAATAAGCAAGAGGAAAAAGAATGTAAGAGGGGATTATTATTATTTATTATTATAGCGCCATTTATTCTATGGTGCTTTACATGGGAAAAAGGGAGATGGCCTCATATCAGAAACAGACCCATATAACAGCATCCCCCAGACATCAGGCAGGATCTGTCTTATTTAGTTGGGTGCACATAAAACATAATTACTTTCTAATGCCCCTTTCACATCAGCGGTAATCGCTGATCGCGGTAGTTGCGGTGAAAAAAACTGCCGCGATTACCGCATTACGGTCGCGTTCCTGGTGTGGAGGAGAGTGTGTGATTTGTGCGTGGGCATCCCCCTGCGTACAAATCACATATTGCAGTGAATGGGAGCGCACGGTCATGCGCAGAACTGCGCAGCACCGTGCATTCTCATTCTAAACATAGGGGCTGCGGTCAGCTTGCGGATCTCCTCCGCAGCACACTGCGGAGGGTCCGCAAGTCTGAAGCCAGCCTTACTGATTTAGTAAAAGAGTTTGATACACACCTCTTCATTATTGACCGCAGGGCTTGACATCAGCTGTGTTTTTTGTCACATTATAACTGACATCAATCTCAAATACCATAACCCCCAATTGCAAAGGGCTAAGGCATCATGAAAAGTTGAGGTGAAGCACCAGAAATAGAGCATCTCATGTGATGCGCCCTTTTTTAAGTGGCTTCGGGCTGCATTTTTTTGGCTGTGAAGGGCCCAGTAACCATGGACTTTTCCCAAACTAATAATATTAACTCACAGCTGTCTGCTATACCTTTGCTGGTTACCAAAAATATTGGAGGACCCCACATTGTTTTTTCCATGTATTTATTTATTTGGTTAATGCAGGGGTGTGTAACCTTTTTTCTGCCAAGTGCCATTCGGAAATTTCTACCATCATTCAGGAGCCACACAAAATTATCAACTTGAAAAATTTCCTGCTACGTTTGGTGAATTAATTAACTCACTCCTAATGTGATGATGATGCACCCACCGGGGCCGTGGGACACTCGGAAGCGGGCCTTCAGATTCTCTTGGGGATGTCACAGTGTCTCACCCGGTTCCGTGGCCCCGGCGGTGTCAATAAGTGAGGGATTGTTTATATGGGAAATGAGTTTGTGATGCCATACGTGGGTTTTGGCAATGAGGGTACCTTTACACGCGGCTACATTTCTAGGGTGGCTACAGGTAACTTACTGGTTGCAGTGAAATCATGGAGACAGGGTTCTATCTTTTTGCTGTGTACAAATGGAACCATGTCTCCATGATTTCACTGCAGCCAGTAAGTTACCTGTAGCCACCCTAGAAATGTAGACGCGTGTAAAGGTACCCTGAGAGATGGATGGGCGACGCTGCAGTGCAGATCTTCCAGGGCCAATGGTATTGCAGTTAAGATGGTGTAGCTTTCCATGGGTAGAGCTGTAGGCCCCAGGGCAGTGACACAAGAGTTATCTAGTGGTAGCGGCGCGACAAATAACTTGGAGGGCACAGCTTTGTTCAGTCTTTGAGGTTTTTACTCAATTTTGAGTGCAGGTCTCCAGGTGTTTCCAGCCGCTAAGGGGTTGCTGTGTTCTCCAGGTCAGGGCTTCAGCCAACTCTCGGGTAACTTGGTGACACTTCACCTGAACCCCCTTCTTAGGTTCCTTCCCAGATCGACTCATGTGCTGGCTCTTGCCCTCCTGTCTCATACGCAGTGTCCTAAGCCAGTGGCCCCGGGCCCTGCGGGCAACTTTTTCTCTGTCCCCTTGGTCAAATGCAGCCAACTTTTCAGTGATTACATGTGGTTGCAGCTGCTGCTGATACAGACACAGCAGCCTTCAGTTTGCTAACTGAATCTTAAAGTCTTTCCACAAGTCTGGGGCTGGTCCCCTCTGCGCCCTGGCTCCTCCAGCAAGTCCCTCCAGCTAGGGCTCTGTGGCGACCCAAGGTAATCCCACTTCCCTGGACAGAGCCTCCCCTCAAAGCTCCCTCTTTCTCTTTGGAGCTTCTCTCACTCTCCTCTCTGTTCTGGGATGAGCTCCTCTGGCTCCAGTCCCCAGGATGTCTCTTCCTCAGACACCTGCTGTCTCCCACGGCTGCTTCCAACTCACTGCCTCCTCATGACAACTGCTCACTACAACTGCTCTCTCCCCACTTCCTGGTGTCTTCTTTTATCTACTTTCCGGTGTGCTCCCATAAATTACTTCCTCTACCCACACACTCTACCTAGTTCCCCCTCCAGCCTGGGATGGGGTCCTCCCTGAACAGGTTCCGCCTAAACCCCCTGCCTGGAGTGTGTAGTGTTGGATGCGGGTGTGTGGATGCCAGTTAGTGTCCTCACTTTACCCGAGAGTGGGGTACCACACCTCTGGATGTGGTGCAGTACCTCTCTGGCGACTGGACCCTCATGGGTGCCACAATGACAGGAGCTGTTTCTCTTTGGTGCGGCTGTTATGTTAGGTGATATTGATCTTGTTGCTATTCCCATCTGCTTTTCCAGGTTTGGTCGGCCTGGAGCCCAGTGAACTCTTTGTGATAATAAGTTTTGTAAATTATATAAATCATATGAGATGCTGGAGGCAAATACATCACAGGAGGGTTGGAGGAATATACAGCACAGGAAAGCTGGGGCATATACATTACTGGAGAGGGTTGGGAAAAACATACAACACTAGAGAGGATGTGGGGCATAGACATGATTGGTGGGCATAAACATCACTGGGAGGCATAGACATCACTGTGGACATAAACATCAATGGAAGTTACATAAATCACGGGGAGTTACATCACTGGGGCACAGACACCACTGTGGGAGTATATACATTACTGGGGGGTAAATCAGAAATCAAGCGATAAACATCTGTATATAAATTATTTATTAAGTTAAGGATAGACAAGGGAGGGTATACACAATTAGGAAGGACAACCCACAAGGGAAGCTCCTGTTGTAAGTATTGTTACATATACACATTTTGTAACATATCAAAAATGACACTTGCGACAATAGCAAGTAGAGTATAACTTACTGCCTTCACCAAAATCAAAATGCAGCATTATAATTTGTAAGTTGGTCAACAATTATAATATCTATGGCAATAGCCTATAAAGTGCAGGTGCTTATTGTATATTTACTGCATAGAAATTATTGGTTGCTGCAGGTATACAAGAAATGTTGCCAGAATCATATACACAACAATGGTGTCAACACATAATCAAAGCATACAATATGCATATTTGTTACATCAATGTCTCAGATGATCTAAGAACAAGTAGGAATTATCTATACAAAGTATACCAAGCAATACTGCAGAAAGTATCAGTAGTTTTGTAACAATAGAGAAATTCTCACCACAAGGTGCTTATCAGCAGGAGCATAGACATCACTGTGGACATAAACATCAATGGAAGTTACATAAATCACGGGGAGTTACATCACTGGGGCACAGACACCACTGTGGGAGTATATACATTACTGGGGGGTGTATTCATTACTGAGGGAGGCACAGACATAATTTGGGGTATATAAGTCACTGGTAGGCACAATCATCACTGGGGGGGCATATCCAGCAATGGGAGGCACAGACATCAATGGGGGCACAGACACTATTGGTACACAGACATTACTGATGAGCACAGACATCACTTGGAGATATGTATAGCATTGGGAATGCTAATGAGGCGCCCGCAGGATATGGGGTACTAAGGAACCGGATCGCTGCTGTGGTGCTGGGAAGTCACTGGGGTCGTGACCCGGTCCTGTGGCCTGGGCATCAGTTGAAAAGGGGTTATTTACAGGGAGGTTGTCGTGACGCCACCCGGGTTTTGTGGTGAGTGGGACCACTGCTGCCGTTTTCCTGCTGGGGACTTAGGGCAGTGGGGATTGTAAGCCCTCCTTGGGTAGGGCTGAGTGTCCCCAGGGCAGGTATGGTGTAGGGGGGGAACTGCGTACTCTGGAGGCTTCACTTACTTCTGTGCTGCAACTTCTCCAGCCAGCACGCAGGGAAAGCAGGGTGGAGATCTCTGCAGCGATGCTGGAAGAAAACAGTCTCAGGCCATAATGAGCTTACTGGGTACTTTACTATGTTAAAGCTCTTTAGCAGCAGGTTACAAGTTGCAGTTCTTACAGTCACAGTTCTTACAAGTTAACACTGCTCTGGGCACCCGGGTTCTACTGCAGCTCAGACGGCTCCTTGCGTTGCTTCCCTTAAGTTCCTTTCAGGCCCTGCTTGTCTCTTTCTCTGTCCTCACTCAAGGGTTTGGTCTGGCCATCACGGGCTTTTGTGTGATGCTCCCTCTATCTTAAGGTCTCTAGCCCTAGTCCGATGACTGTGTTCCTAGACCATGGTGGTAGGGTACCTTTACACGCGGCTACATTTCTAGGGTGGCTACAGGTAACTTACTGGTTGCAGTGAAATCATGGAGACATGGTTCTATCTTGTTGCTGTGTACAAATGGAATAATCTCTCCATGATTTCACTGCAACCAGTAAGTTACCTGTAGCCACCCTAGAAATGTAGCCGCGTGTAAAGGTACCCGTAGGTAGGCTGCAGGTCATAGAGTACCTGCCCCACGCCGGTGTGTCTCATGGTTGGGGTTGTTGAGTTTCCCCGGTCACCTCTACAGAGCCGGCTCTCTGGCTGTCGTGGCCTAGCTGTCCAGTGACCCAAGTATGATGTGGGCTCACAAGGCTCCTAGGTGCACTTAACCTTTCAGAGAATTCGTGAACAAGGCTATTACAGCCTAAACGTCGAACATATACTCTTTTCTGTTTATGAAGGCAACAATCAATAAATACAATTTTTGTGAACTTATTCAAGACTCCACATCAAGTTCTTATCACTATTATCTTAGGAGTGTGCCAGAATATTCTATAAAATTACTATTTTTCTGAGCACCCAATAGGGTGGTTGAGCAGACATAATTCTCAATAGGGTCACACATAAGCCCTGGATCCATTTAGGTATCAGTTTTTCAACTTTAAACTTCTAAGTTGAAAAACTAATGCTAAAAACGGATCCAGGGCTCAAGTGTGATAGCAATGTTAAAAAAAAGCATGTGTTTTTTAAGGGTACGTGCACACGATCAGTGTACGCAGCGTCTTTCCGCTGCGTAGTACAGTACTAGCATAGTGGATGGGATTTTCAAGAAATCCCATCCTCACTATGGGTAACCCGCCCGCAGCGTGTTTGGAGCTGTGGTGCGGGTTGCCGGCAGTCCGCTCCTCCGCAGCAGTTATTTCATGCTGCGGAGTCGGAAGCGGCTTCCATCGGGTGACTGCAGGGAGAAGACGCCCCACACCCGCTGCACACGGTGAGTACAGGGCGGCTGCGCTCTCCCTATGGCCACCCGCGGCTTCACTCAGGTCCGGAGGAGCGGCATCCAACATGAAGCTTCTCTGGACCGTGTGCACGCACCCTAACATGGGGCCCTATGGGAAACGCATGCGTTAATACACATATAGGTACCAGAGGTAACGCAGAGCTGCACAGGAGGCTCAATATACTGCCTAAAAATACCGGAGCACTTTTTGAAAACACTGCAGTGAAAAAAATGGATTGGCACGTGTGACCCCAGAGCCTTTCTCAGACAGGCTCCGATTGCCCCTCCGCCTCCAGCGCGCTAAGGCTCCTCCCCCCGCCCTCTGCGGCCATCAAGCGGGTCACGTGTCTACAGTCACATGACGCCAGTCACGTGCCTCCTCCAAGATGGCGGCGGGTCAAGCGTCTACAGTCACATGATGCCAGTCATGTGCCTCCTCCAAGATGGCGGCGGGTCACGTGTCCACAATGTCACATGACGCCTGTCACCTGCGCTCCTCCAATATGGCGGCTCGGGCTGACGAGACCCCGGCAGTGATGTGACGCTGGGATCTGTGCGGATCGCAATACACTGCTCCAGGCCGAGTGCTCTGAAGTCATGAACGGCCCCGTGAGCTCCGGGACGGAGGAGCCCGTGTGGCAGAGGCCGTGGTCCCTGGAGGAGATCGGGGGGAGCAGCCAGAACTGGTCCCTGGCGGCCGATGCTGGGGTGAGATTTGGAGGAGTCCTGCCCTCCGTCCTCTGTGTGCTGGGGTGGGGGGTCCTGCCCTCCGTCCTCTGTGTGCTGGGGTGGGGGGTCCTGCCCTCCGTCCTCTGTGTGCTGGGGTGGGGGGTCCTGCCCTCCGTCCTCTGTGTGCTGGGGTGGGGGGTCCTGCCCTCCGTCCTCTGTGTGCTGGGGTGGGGGGTCCTGCCCTCCGTCCTCTGTGTGCTGGGGTGGGGGGTCCTGCCCTCCGTCCTCTGTGTGCTGGGGTGGGGGGTCCTGCCCTCCGTCCTCTGTGTGCTGGGGTGGGGGGTCCTGCCCTCCGTCCTCTGTGTGCTGGGGTGGGGGGTCCTGCCCTCCGTCCTCTGTGTGCTGGGGTGGGGGGTCCTGCCCTCCGTCCTCTGTGTGCTGGGGTGGGGGGTCCTGCCCTCCGTCCTCTGTGTGCTGGGGTGGGGGGTCCTGCCCTCCGTCCTCTGTGTGCTGGGGTGGGGGGTCCTGCCCTCCGTCCTCTGTGTGCTGGGGTGGGGGGTCCTGCCCTCCGTCCTCTGTGTGCTGGGGTGGGGGGTCCTGCCCTCCGTCCTCTGTGTGCTGGGGTGGGGGGTCCTGCCCTCCGTCCTCTGTGTGCTGGGGTGGGGGGTCCTGCCCTCCGTCCTCTGTGTGCTGGGGTGGGGGGTCCTGCCCTCCGTCCTCTGTGTGCTGGGGTGGGGGGTCCTGCCCTCCGTCCTCTGTGTGCTGGGGTGGGGGGTCCTGCCCTCCGTCCTCTGTGTGTTCGGAAGAGGTCTGGGGGGGGATCCTGCGCTCCGTCCTCTGTGTGCTGGGGTGGGGGGTCCTGCCCTCCGTCCTCTGTGTGCTGGGGTGGGGGGGTCCTGCCCTCCGTCCTCTGTGTGCTGGGGTGGGGGGTCCTGCCCTCCGTCCTCTGTGTGCTGGGGTGGGGGGTCCTGCCCTCCGTCCTCTGTGTGCTGGGGTGGGGGGTCCTGCCCTCCGTCCTCTGTGTGCTGGGGTGGGGGGTCCTGCCCTCCGTCCTCTGTGTGCTGGGGTGGGGGGTCCTGCCCTCCGTCCTCTGTGTGCTGGGGTGGGGGGTCCTGCCCTCCGTCCTCTGTGTGCTGGGGTGGGGGGTCCTGCCCTCCGTCCTCTGTGTGCTGGGGTGGGGGGTCCTGCCCTCCGTCCTCTGTGTGCTGGGGTGGGGGGTCCTGCCCTCCGTCCTCTGTGTGCTGGGGTGGGGGGTCCTGCCCTCCGTCCTCTGTGTGCTGGGGTGGGGGGTCCTGCCCTCCGTCCTCTGTGTGCTGGGGTGGGGGGTCCTGCCCTCCGTCCTCTGTGTGCTGGGGTGGGGGGTCCTGCCCTCCGTCCTCTGTGTGCTGGGGTGGGGGGTCCTGCCCTCCGTCCTCTGTGTGCTGGGGTGGGGGGTCCTGCCCTCCGTCCTCTGTGTGCTGGGGTGGGGGGTCCTGCCCTCCGTCCTCTGTGTGCTGGGGTGGGGGGTCCTGCCCTCCGTCCTCTGTGTGCTGGGGTGGGGGGTCCTGCCCTCCGTCCTCTGTGTGCTGGGGTGGGGGGTCCTGCCCTCCGTCCTCTGTGTGCTGGGGTGGGGGGTCCTGCCCTCCGTCCTCTGTGTGCTGGGGTGGGGGGTCCTGCCCTCCGTCCTCTGTGTGCTGGGGTGGGGGGTCCTGCCCTCCGTCCTCTGTGTGCTGGGGTGGGGGGTCCTGCCCTCCGTCCTCTGTGTGCTGGGGTGGGGGGTCCTGCCCTCCGTCCTCTGTGTGCTGGGGTGGGGGGTCCTGCCCTCCGTCCTCTGTGTGCTGGGGTGGGGGGTCCTGCCCTCCGTCCTCTGTGTGTGTTCGGAAGAGGTCTGGGGGGGGATCCTGCGCTCCGTCCTCTGTGTGCTGGGGTGGGGGGTCCTGCCCTCCGTCCTCTGTGTGCTGGGGTGGGGGGTCCTGCCCTCCGTCCTCTGTGTGCTGGGGTGGGGGGTCCTGCCCTCCGTCCTCTGTGTGCTGGGGTGGGGGGTCCTGCCCTCCGTCCTCTGTGTGCTGGGGTGGGGGGTTCTGCCCTCCGTCCTCTGTGTGCTGGGGTGGGGGGTCCTGCGCTCCGTCCTCTGTGTGTTCGGAAGAGGTCTGGGGGGGGATCCTGCGCTCCGTCCTCTGTGTGCTGGTGAGAGATCTGGGGGGGATCCTGCACTCCGTCCCCTGTGTGCTGGGGGGGGGGGGTCCTGCGCTCATTCCTCTGTGTGCTGGGGTGAGATGTGGGGAGAGGTCTGGGGGGGTCCCGTGCTCTGTGTGCTGCCGATCTGAGTACCATACACAGACAGGAGATGTCGTGCGATGTGATTGGTTACAGCACATTCTGTACACATGAGCCCCTGGGTGATGTGCAGGGTCCACACACCGAGCTGTCAGCCCCTGCACAGGATCCTGCACTCGTCCATTGAGAACACGTAGAGATGGGTAAACCTGTTGATGTTCGGGATCCGCAGATCAGGACAGACTTTTTTTTTAAAGTCTGCGTTCGGGACTGGACTTTAAGATGAAGCACTTTCACTGTAATCAGACCGACCTGGAGAATCTAGGAATATAATAATATTGATTCACATATATTGCCATTAATTCCACAGCGCTTTTCGTACATCAGCAACACTGTCCCCATAGGGGCTCACAATTTAAACATCCTATCAGTATGTCTTTGGAGTGTGGGAGGAAACCCACAGAAACACAGGAGAACATACAAACCCCTTGCAGATGTTCTCCTTGTGGGATTTGAACCAGGACCCATGCTGCAAGGCTGCAGTGCTAACCACTGAGCCACTGCAGTGCTTACCACTGAGCCACCATACAGTGCTAACCACTGAGTCACCGTGCAGTGCTAACCACTGAGCCACCTGCAGTGCTTACCACTGAGCCACCATACAGTGCTAACCACTGAGCCACCATACGGTGCAAACCACTGAGCCACCTGCATGCAAACACTGAGCCACCTGCAGTGCAAACCACTGAGCACCTGCAGTGCAAACCACTGAGCCACCTCATGCAAACCACTGAGCCACCTGCAGTGCAAACCACTGAGCCACCACACAGTGCAAACCACTGAGCCACCACACAGTGCAAACCACTGAGCACCACACAGTGCAAACCACTGAGCCACACACAGTGCAAACCACTGAGCCACCACACAGTGCAAACCACTGACCACCACACAGTCAAACCACTGAGCCACACACAGTGCAAACCACTGAGCCACACACGGTGCAAACCACTGAGCCACCACACGGTGCAAACCACTGAGCCACCACACGGTGCAAACCACTGAGCCACCACACGGTGCAAACCACTGAGCCACCACACGGTGCAAACCACTGAGCCACCACACGGTGCAAACCACTGAGCCACCACACGGTGCAAACCACTGAGCCACCACACGGTGCTAACCACTGAGCCACCGTACGGTGCTGACCACTGAGCCACCGTACGGTGCAAACCACTGAGCCACCGTACGGTGCAAACCACTGAGCCACCGTACGGTGCAAACCACTGAGCCACCTGCAGTGCAAACCACTGAGCCACCTGCAGTGCAAACCACTGAGCCACCTGCAGTGCAAACCACTGAGCCACCTGCAGTGCAAACCACTGAGCCACCTGCAGTGCAAACCACTGAGCCACCTGCAATGCAAACCACTGAGCCACCTGCAGTGCAAACCACTGAGCCACCTGCAGTGCAAACCACTAAACCACCTGCAGTGCAAACCACTGAGCCACCTGCAGTGCAAACCACTGAGCCACCTGCAGTGCAAACCACTGAGCCACCTGCAGTGCAAACCACTGAGCCACCTGCAGTGCAAACCACTGAGCCACCTTACAGTGCTAACCACTGAGCCACCATATACAGTGCTAACCACTGAGCCGCCATATACAGTGCTAACCACTGAGCCGCCATATACAGTGCTAACCACTGAGCCGCCATATACAGTGCTAACCACTGAGCCGCCATATACAGTGCTAACCACTGAGCCGCCATATACAGTGCTAACCACTGAGCCACCATATACAGTGCTAACCACTGAGCCACCATATACAGTGCTAACCACTGAGCCACCATATACAGTGCTAACCACTGAGCCACCATATACAGTGCTAACCACTGAGCCACCATATACAGTGCTAACCACTGAGCCACCATATACAGTGCTAACCACTGAGCCACCATATACAGTGCTAACCACTGAGCCACCTGCAGTACTAACCACTGAGCCACCATACAATGTTAACCACTGAGCCACCGTATACAGTGCTAACCACTGAGGCATCATATACAGTGCTAACCACTGAGCCACCATACAATGCTAACCACTGAGCCACCGTATACTGTGCTAACCACTGAGCCACCGTACAGTGCTAACCACTGAGCCACCGTACAGTGCTAACAACTGAGCCATTGTGCACTCTTACCATCATCTAGATGCTGAAAAGAAAAATCCAAACACAATGTCAGGATTGCATTTTTTTTCACAACTTTAATGCATTTTGTTCTTTTTTTCTTTTTTCTCAGTACATTATATGCTAAAATTGCTAGTGAATGCAGTTCAACCCTACAAAAACACCAGCCCACATATGATATGGAATGTCTTAAAGGGTATATCTAGGATTGTTATTATAGAAAAAAAATTATGCCCACGCACTAATAGGAGGGTATTTGCCACCTCCATGCCCTGTTGTGCCCAGCACCATTGACCGCTGGCACAGAGCAGTCACAGCTTGCTCCTGTTGGTACTATAATGGCTTCATCACCTTGCTGGCGGCTGCTCTGGGGAAGGGCGGCACAGCAGAACTCATGCTGAATGACAGCCGGCTCCTCGCTACCTAACTGGGGGAGATGACTATCAATCAGCATGATGTCGGCTATGCACCTGTCAACAGAGTGGAGAAACCATCCCTCTGTAGACGTGATGTCAGTGGAAGCTGCTAAATCACCGACAGGAGTGGTAGTGATCGGCGCCGGGGACAACAGGCAGGTAGGTGGCTGAACATTTTTTTAATTATTATTTTTTTTAAATCGTAGGTATCCCCTTTAAGAAAGCTAAATTTCTCGGTCCCTCCTACACACCTGCATCCTCCTGTCTAATATCTGTCTTGTCGTTTCCCAGTGTAATGCGGCCCCATTAACCTTTCTCATTAATGTCACATTGTTTGTGTTTTTTGCTTTTAGCTCCTGAATTTCCTCCAAGAATTCTCCCACCAGACCATCTCCAGGACACATGAGATTGAGAAGCAGCTGGACGGCCTTGTCCATGAAGCAAAGACCACGGAGTGCCGGTTACACAATATCTTCAATGATTTCCTCATGCTGTCCAATACTCAGTTTATAGAGAATGTGGGTGAAAATTGTTTCTTAATCTAAAAGCTTTTTCAGGTTTAGTCTAAATTCACACAAGTGTATAAAAAGCAACCCCGGCTGCAGTTTATTATAAAACAACAAACTGCTGAACTCGCCTTCCCCAGGTCCACCCGCTGGTCTCTGCTGCTGCTCCCTGTGCCTGTCGGTCTACGCCCCCACCCCTTGGTCTCCACCGCCTCCTCTCGGTGTCCCCAGTAGTCTTGCCATACTGGGGTTATCTTGGTTCCCAGCTCCGAGCATTGATGAGGAGTGTGGTACATGATTGCTCTGTCAACATGTAGTAAGAAAATGACACGCCCGCAACCAGGGCATTGGGGTACTTGTAACCGGGCCTTTAGATTCTCTTGGGGATGACACGGTGGCTCACCCAGCTCCGTGGCCCTGGCAGTGTAGTAAAAATGGGGAAAATTTTTGTATGGCGAATCAATTTGTGACGCCACCCGTGGTATTTGGCAATTGTTGGCCGACGCTGCGGTTCAGATCCACTGGGGCGGTTAGTGGCGCAGCAGAGTTGTTACAGCTCTCCACAGGTAAAGCGTGGCCTCAGGGAAGTTATAAAGTCAAATAGCTGATGTTATCAATGTAGTGCAGGGCAGGTGACGCAGTAATAATTTGAGGACCCAGTAGGGTGCAGTCTTCACGTTTTACTCACAGTTTTCAACAACCAGCCGGGTGCTGCGTCCTCCGGGTCAGGGATCCAGCTAACACTCCACTAACTTGGGTGCACTTTACCGGGGCCCTATCTCTGCACTGGCTCTTGCCCTTCTGCCACTCAGTATCCCAAGCCAGCAGCTGCGGGTCCTGTTGGACGACGTCTACCTAGTTCCGTTAACCCTATGTGGGTGCCTTTTTAGCGATTAAGTGTGGCTTTGGCTGCTGCACTTGAAGATACAGCAGCCTCCGGTTAGCTAGCTGAGTCCTACAGTTTCTCCACTAGTCTGGGGCCGGTCCCCTCTGCGGCCCGGTCTCTCCACCCAACTCCTATCACGTTCGGCGTGGATATGGGTGCCATGGGTGGATTCCTCACTTCCTGTGCCCCTGGGACCCCTTCAGTCTCTCAGGAGCTCCTCATTGGCTCTTCTGTCCGTCTTTAACCTTTACTTGTCCTGGGATGAGCTCCAACCAGCTCCGGTCCCCAGGACCCCTATCTCTGTCCTTCTTCTTGTGACAGACTCCTGTCACCCAACTGTAACTTCTAGACTGTTCTGCACGATTTTCCACATCAGTCGCATTCTCTAAGTTTTCACCATTCACTTCACTACATCCTGTTGCTCCTCTATCTACTTCCCACTCCCTCTACCTAGTTCCCCCCCAGCCTGAGATGGGGCCCTCGCTTAATAGGGTCTGCCCAGATCTTCTGACCTGGAGTGGTGTGATGTTGGATGCTAGTGTGTGGGTACTGGGTAGTCCTTCCTCCTTACCCGAGAGTAGGGCACCACACCTCTGGATGAAGTGCAGTACCCCTGTGGCGACTGGACCCTCGGGGGCGCCACACAAACATGACAAGGAATTTTGTAGGGTAAGAGAATATGTGAATATTGTGTCCTTTATTAATTTGGAACAACGGCAGCTCATCTTAAAATATTTTTTTATTACGTAAAGCGTAACCTTCGTTTTAATTTTTATTCTATAGTAATGTAAAACAAGTGATTATAATCAATTTTCACATATACATTACTAATGAAATCAGGAAGGAAAGCATTAAAAAAAACCTTCCACAAGATGTCCTCAGCAGGCTGTGTGTGAAGCTCATTCTTAGTCATCACTGCTGTCTTCAGGGGGCGTGGCCTAAACTGCATTCACAATACAGATAAGACCACTGTCAAATTACTTCATGTCGTCATCCTGCACATGGCCTCAGCTCTGTGCTCTGTTATAGCACCCATCAGAGCCATGTGAATGAAGGATTCAGAAAAGATCTCCCAGCAGCTGTTTGAGCTCAGCAGGGTGCTGGCATGAGGTAATTTGAGAGTCTTATCTGTATTGTGAATGCAGTTTAGGCCATGCCCCCTGAGAATGAGTTTCACACACAGCCTGCTGAGGACATCTTGTGGAAGGTTTCTTAATGCTTTCCTTCCTGATTTCATTAATAAAGTATATGTGAAAGTTGATTATATTCACTTGCTCTACATGACTATTAAATAAAAATGTAAATGATGGTTACGCTTTAAAGGCCCTTATTGGCCAGTCATGATGGAGTTACCATTAAATAGGACAGTTCATGTCATGTTTCCTAAGACTAAATAGCAAGTGTCCCGAAACTGTAATGCTCGCAATTATTTCCCTGATAGATGAGAAGACATTTCACCCCCAAAACAGTGTGTTACATGGCAGACGTCAAAATGGGATAATGGCATCAAAAATGGTTTAAATCAGGTTTTTGTTACTTGCACTTTAAAAATAATTGTATTTTTTTTTCCAACCTGTGAAAAGTGCAGCATTCCAATTTTTTATTTTTAATACAGATTATAATACTAGAGATTAGATTTGTAACAAGTAATGTTTTTTTCCAGAGGGTGTATGATGAAGAAGTTGAGGAACACGTAGTAAAAGCTGATGTCGCAGAGAAACCAGAACCGGTATGTATCATCATTATCTAAGCCTGAATTAGTTTATTTTTTTTCTTTGTATTAACTTTGTTCTAAAGAATAACTTTAATGTTAATTTCTTGGTTGCTTCATTGATGGACACAGGAGAACATAATGGCATGGTGCTGCCTCCTGGAGGCCGATACTAAAGGCCCCGTCACACCTAGCGACGGGGCAGGAGATGTCGGCGGCGACTGGCGGGTGTGCGCACATTTTTGGTGCCCCGCCAGCGTCGCCATCTCACATTTACACGGGGAGACATCTCCAGCCCCGCGCCGGCGAGCTGACAGGCGGCATCGCCGCCGGGGTGTCTGAAAACCCCAACGGCGATGCAGTACAATGGGAGCCTTAGGGTATGTGCACATCAGTAGTTTTCTGGGCTGTTTTTGAACGTTTTCCGTCGGCGGTTTCCGCTGTGTTTTATGTTAATTTATGTTAATCCTAGCCACCGGTTGGATTAACATGCTAGTCAATGGAGTTTAGAAAACGCTGTCTACATTAGAACGATTTTTGTCTTGACGATTTCAGTTTATTCACCGGTTTTCCACCGGTTGTCAAAGATAGAGCAAGCGACTTCTTTTGAGCGTTTTTCCAGCGGGTCCAGCTGAACAAGTGCACCAAAGACCAGTCTGGAAATCGCTAAGGAACACGCCGGGGAAATCGCCAAGAACACGCTGTACAAACGCTAATAAACCGATCGCAAATCGTTAGCAAAACGCTAACAAAACCAGGGACACTGGCGAGTTCAGAAAACTCAGTTCTGCCATTCTCCACCGGTTCCCGGTCGTTCTGCAAAGATGCAGAAACGACTGATGTGCACATACCCTAAGGCTCCCATCGCCTGACAGGTCGCCGGCGGCCGGTTACATGGGGCGATGTGTGCATATCGCCCCAGATCGGTCGCCTGGTTTCAGAGCACTGCTCTGAAACCAGGCGACCTCCCGGCGACGCCGACATCGCCCCTTTAAATGAGGCGACGTAGGGGCGATGTCGCCGCCGATAAGCCACGCCCCTATGTTGCCTATGTAATCAGCAGCGATGTCGCCCCGTGTGACGGGGCCTTAAGAATTACAACTAAGAAAACAAGAACAATAATCAAAAGGAGAAATCATGTGGAGCTATAATGTCTCAAGGTTTATAGTAAAAATTATATCTTTATTAAGAGACAGTTTTAGACACAGATAGTGCAAAGTTACTGGTGCAATCTATACAAGTACATAGCACATAATTCACACACAATAAATGGATGCACATTACATAGGTTTCATCATACTGCACAAGCATAGGATATATTACAAAAGGCTATATTGTCTGACATGGTTAATCAGGCAGGCATTTAGCACTGAGAGACAGCCATAGTAATCCATGTATAGACTGGCAGCTCCTAGATAAGGTATTGCAACATCCCATAAGGTACATGAAGCAAATACATTCTAAGTGCAATCACATATAAAGAATAAGGTGCCAGTGCAGGATGAAGAGAATCAATCCCTCCATATCAGACTCCTTACGTACGTTTCGTTTGCTTAAATACGCATATGCTTCATCATGAGGAGTACACCCTGGTAGCTGTTTTGATGATAAACCATATGGAATATGTATATAAGAAAACAAGAAGCTGTGTCCTCCCCAGCAGCTGCACCCTTCCACTGATACCCAGGCTATTCAGTGTAGCTTAGTGTCACTAAGAGGACGTAGGTCTGGAACCAGTATCTGCCAAAAATGAATTTTTTATGTTTCTGAACTTTTTTTTTTTTTATTAATCTTCTCTTGTTCTCAGAGAATGAGAAGCAGGACACTTTGGGCCACTCTGATTTCCTGACTAGAGGACAGAGAGCACAGTCTGCACAAGGGTCAGTCTGTGACCTCTTTAGTCCGGGATGGCTGGACCTTTTTTTCTACTAATGTAGTCGGTGTAACGTAGAGATGTTCATGAAGTGGTCCGTTCTTTGCCTTTCTTCTCCTCTTGTCTCATCCCCCCCCAGAGCAGTCACATGCATGGGGTGAACACCAAGCCGAAGACTGGATCATCTGCGAAGAATCCACCATTGATCCTTCATTTCATGGAAGTGGTTTCCCCGTCCTTTCAACCGATGTTATTTTCCCGTCGTCCTATTTTCGATCCTTTCTTCCATCTTCCTCTGCTTCTCTTCTCCTTTCTGAGGCCTCCTCCATGTTTCTCTGCTTTCTTGGACCTTTTTCATGGCCTTCTGGACCCTCTCCTGGGGTCAGGTCTTGTATTTAGACCTTAACTTCAGTGATGTCCTTCCTAGTGGATCCTGAAAGTCACGTCCCTTTCTCCTCAGCCAATCAGATGCTTGCCGTGCAGTGTCTTTGCCCCCTTCCTTTCGGCTGCCCCATATTCCCCCCTGCACAGTTATGTTCATCCCTCATCAGCTCCTTCCAGAGCTCCTCTGCCCTATAACTCGGGTCTCCAGCTCTTGTAGACCCCATAACGGCTTCCTGCTAGTCTCTCCTCCCTCCTAGCCACCATTTACCTTCTTCTGCCTGTCGTTATCATTTTCTTCTTTTATCTCCTTGTAAACATGTTTGGCCCCATGGAAAGGCATACACACAAAACGCCTCAGCCCTCGCTAGTCTGTAAGCAAAAATTTCTGACTGGCCAACCCTTGGTGAATGAGCTGCCTATACGCCCCCGCCTCTGGTCTAGGAGTCCCCCACGACCTGCGACAAGTGTGCTCCCCCCAGCCTGAGCCATTAACCTCCTCTCTGTTACAGATTTGACTAACGTATTCCAGACCCTGGTCACTGTCATGGAGTGGCTATAAACTGCCACCCCCACTCCGGATACCTTGACCACTATCCAGAGTGAGCCATAATCGCTTACTACTATGCACCAACATGGCAGAGCTCATCAGTAGTCCAAGAGTGAGTTCTTCATCCCGGTCTCCTTTGACGACTCCAAGGCTGCACTCACTATCGCATTCTCCCTCAGTCATCTGTTGCATCGAATCACCATTCTGATTCAGATCTGGAGTCCACCCGGGTGTGGACTAACATGGTGTCTATGAGCTGCATCCTTCCAGGTGTGGATTGTAGACCACGCATCCAAATTGTCCCTTGTGATTTTCCCATTTCAGACCAGCTTCTTCAGGGAAAAGCTGGACAACATTTTCTCGGATGCCACAGGGGGAAAGAGCACCCTGCTACTTCAAAAGAGAACCTCTCCTGCTTCTTTCATCCAAAAGCCTCATCAGTTTTGTTCCTTCTGGCAGTTTCAGCCTACCACAAAGAATGGCTAACTGCCTTACAAGGAAACAGGAGAGCATCCTTTAAGTCAACTCCTTCCTGGCGTTCACGCATTCAATTCTCCAAGTCATTGTACACCAGACACAACAGATTTTCCTTCACATGACGGGCCACCCCCACCTGGGATGCCTCTTTGGGTGGGTGGCTGCCTCTCATGTTCCAGGACATGTGGCACTCCATGGTCAATGATGACTGGGTCAGAGAAATAGTCTTTTCTGGTTACAAGATGGCATCTTCTTCTCCTGTTTATTTTTCTCTTGTCCCCCAAGAAATCCCTCCTTTGCAGCAGTTTTGTCAAGGCCATTTCCGCTCTCCTCCAACCAGGCGTCATTGTTCCGGTCCTTTCCCTATGTGGTTTGACGGTTTTTATTCAAACCTTTTTGTCTTATCTAAAAATCTGGTTCAGTCTCTGTCTGGATTTGAAATGAATGATCCAGAGTGTTGCCTCCGCTGATTCAGGATGGAGTCTCTGCGCTCCATCGTTGCACCGTGGAATCCAAGGAATCTTTTGCCTTAGTGGACACTCAGGATGCCGATCTCCATTTGTCCTGCTCACCAGACGTTTCTCCACTTTACGACATTTTCAATTTGTAGCCCTCCCCTTTGGATTGTCCACAGCTCCCAGGGCTTTCACAAAGATCATGGCTGCAGTCTAAGGATCAGGGTGATAGTGGCTATCCCCTACCTGTAAGACATTCTGGTGAAAGCTCCTTCCTACTGTGAGAATCTATAGAGTATGCAAATCACAGTGGACACTCTCTCGTGGATCGTCAATCAAAGTCATCTCTAATCCAGTCTCAGCAGTCAATTGTCTTGGGAATGCTGTTCATCAAAGCCCAAGTGAAGATTCTCCTTCCAGCGGACAACTTGTCAGCCCTACAGATCGACATCCAGGTCCTGTGCTGCCCTTCTTTCTCTCCAATTCTGCATGAGCGTCCTAGGTAAAATGGTGACAGCCATTGAAGCAATTCCGTTTGACTTCCACAGCAGTGCACTTCAGTTGGCACAATATGCCTGCTGGGACAAGTCCGTCGTCTCCCTGGATCATCCAGCTTGTCTTCCTGCAGGAGAATGTTCTCTGCATCCGACCATCTTTGAACAGATCTAGCTACAGTGGGGCACTCCTGATGTCGGCCTGATGGCATCCAGACACGGTCACAAGGTGCCCCGGATTGTGTCCACTGCCTGCGATCCTCTAGCAGTCACAATCAATGCCCTGTGGTGACTCCTTGGTCACAGTTTCCCCTTCTTTTCTATTCTCACCACTGCTTCTGTTATCCAGGCGTCTGAAGATGAGCAGGTCAGAACGCATTCCCGTTATCCTCTTGACTTGATCTCTGTAGGATCCATTCTAACGGATGATTACTGGACATATGGACTTAGGCTGTCTTCACACAGCCGTTTTTTGGAATCCATCTGATTCCAGCTTAATCTGGATGCACCCGAATCCATTTTTGGCCCCATTGATTTTCAAGGGGCTGCAGGCACTTGTGGCTACATCCAAGTCTTCCTGTTTCCCCTGATCCAGGTGTCCATGGGTTTTTTACTTACACAAAAGTTGCAACATGTTGTGATGTTGGTGTCTGTGTCAAAAACCGTGAACACCCGGATTAGGGGGACTCCTGATCTTGTCGGATCTGGGTTTTTGAACTGCATGTGCCCAGAACACAGTTTAAGTGACATGCCTCTAATGGGCGTGCCATTTTCCACCGGATCCTGCGTTAAAAACTACACAACCGGATGCAACAAGATTCTCCCTCACCGGTATTATCACCGATCTGTGAGACAGATAATGATAAATAATACTAGTGCGGGTGAATCTAGTTGAATCATTGCAGAGGAATCCGGGGGGAGGCAGATTGCCAGGGGGATCTGTGTCCGGCCCATAGATCTAAACAGCTCATTAACATATAATAAGAAAAATGTGGATTTCTCTGCAATAAGAAATCTGATTGCAGATACTAAGGCATCCTTTTATTCCACTTCCTGTGACCTACATGCTTCAGATAATTCTGCGACGTGACAGAATGTGAAATATGCAGCACTTTAACTTTGCCTGAGAACCAACAATGACAACACGTAACTAAAGGTGCATTTCAATGTATTAGAATATCATGAAAAAGTTAATTTAGTGCAGTAATTCAATACATAAAGTGAAACATATATTATATAGAGTCATTACAAACAGAGTGATCTATTTAAAGTGTTTTTCTGTTAATGTTGATGATTATAGCTTACAGCCAATGAAAACCCAAAGGTCATTATCTCAGAAAATCAAAGTAGGGAGGCTGAAGGGTGTGAGGCTTCACCTTGTGTGGTTATGAGAGTCACAACCACTATAAAAGCAGATCACGGCTGCTGCAGTCCCCAGCGTGGTGCATATACTGTAGGGAAGATGAATGGTTAAAAACCACGCTGCCGTATTCCACGAGACATCAAAGGGTGAATATAATATTGATTTATTATTCAACGCGTTTTAGGGTTCGCTGGCCTCTCCCTCAGGACAAATCAATATATGGCCATGTTTCAAGGCATTTCAGGGAGTCCTGAAACGTGTTGACTAATAAACAAATATTATATTCACCCTTTGATGTCTCGTGGATTATGGCAGCACGGTTTTTAACCCTTCATCCCCCCTACTTTACTTTTCCAAAACAATGACCAAAAATTTAACTTTTTGATGATATTCTAATTCATTGAGATGCATTAATGGCTTTTTTTCATATTAATTATCTATATATATTTTCCTTATGATGACTGTAGGTGCTTTTCTCTGTACAATTTGTAATTTAATCATAAATAGGATATCTTTTCACACAGACTTAAAAGGGAACCTGTCACCTCCTTTGGGCATTTTAAACTGTGCCCACTAGCTTACACATTTTGTAAATGGGGTTCCTGTAACCCGTCTATGTGCACCACATACCTGAGAAAATAACTTATTGTGTCCAGCGCTTGCCTCTATTGAGTCCTGGAGGCTGCTATTTAGTCCTGATGGATGATGTCCTCGTCGCCCCTCCGGACTGCAAATCCCACCCTGCACTTTTAAAAATTCCCGCCCCTCCTCTGGCCGGCGCTTGAGTGACACCTGCACTCACGCCTGCACAGTGGAGTGGGTGTCCGAGCTCCATTGAACAGTGATGATGTCTCACGAGACTTCACAAATCTTGCGAGATGTCAGCACTGACAGGCGCACCTGTGTAGTGGAGCGGGTGTCCGTGCATAGTACCGACATCTCGCAAGATTTGTGAAGTCTCGCGAGACATCATCACTGTTCAATGGAGTGCAGACACCAGCTCCACTGCACTGGCGCGAGTGCTCCTGTCACTCAAGCGCCGGCCAGAGGAGCGGCGGGAATTTAAAAAAGTGCAGGGCGGGTTTTGCAGCCCAGAGGGGCGACGAGGACATAATCCATCAGGACTAAATAGCAGCCTCCAGGACTCAATAGGAGGCCAGCGCTGGACACAATATAAGTTATTTTCTGAGATATGTGGGGCATGTCTGGGCACATAGAGGGGTTACAAGAACTCTATTTATATAATGTGTAAGGGCCCTTTCACATCAGCGTTTTTTGAAATTTGCGGCAGATGGGGTGAAAAAACCACATCTGCCGCAATTACCGCATACCGGCTGCACTTGCGGCGCGGTTGCGGTAAACGCCATGCAAAGTATAGGCGTACTTGCGGCAGGTGCGGTTTTGCACTTGCGGCAGGTGCGGCCACAAAAAAAACTGCGGTCAGCCGCGTTTTTTTTTGCGGCCGCACCTGCCGCAAGTGCAAAACCGCACTTGCCGCACCTGCCGCAGGTACGCCTATACTTTGCATGGCGTTTACCGCAACCGCGCCGCAAGTGCAGCCGGTATGCGGTAATTGCGGCAGATGCGTTTTTTTCACTGCATCTGCCGCAAATTTCAAAAAACGCTGATGTGAAAAGGCCCTAAGCTGGTGGGCACAGTTTAAAATGCCCGAAGGGGGTGACAGGTTCCCTTTAACTTTACTCCCATTTAAGCAGCAACATTTAAAGTGTAATCTAATGAACAGCAAATGGTTCTTACATAGAAATAAATAGATGCATTCTGACAACAGTGCTGTATTTACCTGCGCAAATAAGCAGAAAAGGCCTCAGTGTGAACATGCCCTAATGCTGATGGCATTATTATATTATATCGGTGAGTATTTAACCCCAGGGATCCCTGCTAATCAGCTGTTTAATAGAGCTCAGCATAGTTCTTCAGGCACAGCAGTGTACATTTTGTTTGAGTCTAATATAGCGTTTTGTAGCTAAATCCAATTCAAGTGTAGAGGAACGAGCTGCAATACCTGGAATAGCCATTACAAACATATGGCGCTGTTCATGGTTAACAATGCAGTGAATGTGATACTCTCAGCCCTGCGGACCCTTTGAGGCTGCTATGGTCCAGACCCTTTTCTTACAGATAAGCTATCAATCTCCTGGAATCCCTTTTAATTATTTAGTGCTTCCTTTTGTACGCAAAACCTGAAAGTCATTTTTCTCATGTTGCATTTTATGATTTGCTCATTATCAATAACAGAAAGGTGAGAAGGAGGAATATATGATGTAAGGTACAAACCAAATTCATCAGGAGCTGTTGATCTAATAGAACCCTGGGGATCACATAAAGCTCCATACCATATCAGAGAAACAAAAACCCATTTTTTTCTGTGTACCTGTAATATGGCTTGTGCACTTCTCAGTGTTTGTATTCATCTTCATTGTAAATGTTTTTTTTTCAATTGATTTGATAACTTTTCTTCATATATTCAAGGAGAAAACCAGAGAGCAAAAAGAGGTAGAACTAATCCCCAAAATCCAGGAAGCTGTCAATTTTGGGTTACAAGTCCTGGAAACTGCGTTTGAGCAACTTGATATCAAGGCAGGAAACTCTGATTCTGAAGATGAAGAAGTCAATGAAAGAGTGGAGCTTATTCTAGAGCCAAAGGTAAAGTACCAGCCGGAAATAATGGAGCTGTTGATAAGGGATTATAACACCCTGAATCACAGGTAAGAGGCAGAGGGGAATCACTGATACAAGGGTATAAACCAGCCGAGTGGTGGTGACTGCTGTGGAACAGATATTACAAGAAATACAGAAAGAAGCATGGGGACAGTGCCAAATAATCCTGTAGGGGGTTAGGGGGCTTATCCAAGAGCCCTGATCCCACACAATATTATCAGTTCTCAAAGGGAACCTGGCAGGAAGCAACTCCACACAAATAATCAATCTAGTGTGATCCATTTACTCGATTAAAATATATTAAGAGGGGTTGTCCAGTTAAAACAAGTTGTAACTTATCCAAAGAATAGCTGATAACGTAGTGGGGGCCCGAGCACAGGGATCTGCACTAATCAGTATCCCTATTGGCCTGGAGCAGTATTGCACATCATGAACCGCCACTCCATTCATTTCCATAGCGCTGTTGATTGCTTTGTTGTTTCCCACACCCCCATAGATAATGAATGGATCAGCTTTTGGCCATCCAGCCTGCCTCTCCAGTTTTGAAAAAGGATATACCGTATATACTCGTGTATAAGCCGAGTTTTTCAGCACAGAAATTGTGCTGAAAAGTGCCCCCCTCGGCTTATACACGAGTCAGTGATGGCTGACTGTGTGGGGCCGGTGTCCGGGGGATGGAGGAGGCAGGGGGAGGCTGTATAGTGAGCGGCCGGTCACGTGGGGCCGCTCATTAGTGCAATGTAATATGCACTGCATCCCCCTGTCCATCAGCGGCAGGGGGAGCCGTGCATATTACATAGCACTGTCAGTGCTCTCCCGCCCCCCTGTGGTAGTATACAGCAGCCCCCCCACTCTGAGTATACAGCAGCCCCCCACTCTGAGTATACAGCAGCCCCCCCGTAGTATATACAGCAGCCCTCCCCTGTGAGAATACAGCAGCCCCCCCGTGGTAGTATACAGCAGCCCCCCCGTAGTATATACAGCAGCCCCCCGTGGTAGTATACAGCAGCCCCCCTGTGGGTATATAGAGCCCCCCCCCGTTGCTGCCGCACACCTGTAAAAAGAAGATCTTTCATACTTATCCTCCTGCTGTCACCGCGCGCGCATCCTCCGCTCTTCTTGCTTGCACCCGGCGTCCATCCACGTGACCGCGCACAAATAATGACGTCATTATTTGTGCGCGGTCATATGGATGGATGCCGGGGCCCGGGTGCAAGCAAGAAGAGCGGAGGATGCGCGCGCGGTGACAGCAGGAGGATAAGTATGAAATATCTTCTTTTTACAGGTGTGCGGCAGCAACGGGGGGGGGCTCTATATACCCACAGGGGGGCTGTTGTATACTACCACGGGGGGGCTGCTGTATACTACGGGGGGGCTGCTGTATACTACCACGGGGGGGGCTGCTGTATTCTCACAGGTGGGGGCTGCTGTATATACTACGGGGGGGCTGCTGTATACTACCACGGGGGGGCTGCTGTATACTCAGAGGGGGGGGCTGCTGTATACTACCACAGGGGGGGCACTGCTGTATACCCACAGGGGGGGGCTGCTGTATACTACCACAGGGGAGGGGCTGCAGTATATACCACATGGGGAGGCACTGCTGTATACCCACAGGAGGGGCTGCTGTATACTACCACAGGGGAGAGGCTGCTGTATATACCTCTGTGGCTGCTGTATACTACCACAGGGGGAGGCTGCTGTACACTACCACAGGGGGAGACTGCTGTATACTACCACAGGAGGAGACTGCTGTATACTACCACAGGGGGAGACTGCTGTATACTACTACTGGGGGAGGCTGCTGTATACTACCACTGGGGAGGGTGCTGTATACTACTACTGGGGCTGCTGTATATACCTCTGTGGCTGCTGTATACTACCACAGGGGGAGGCTGCTGTACACTACCACAGGGGGAGACTGCTGTATACTACCACAGGAGGAGACTGCTGTATACTACCACAGGGGGAGACTGCTGTATACTACTACTGGGGGAGACTGCTGTATACTACTACTGGGGGAGACTGCTGTATACTACCACTGGGGAGGCTGCTGTATACTACCACTGGGGAGTCTGCTGTATACTACTACTGGGGCTGCTGTATATACCTCTGTGGCTGCTGTATACTACCACTGGGGAGGCTGCTATATACCACTGGGGGGGACTGTATACCTGTGCTGGGGTCCACCCTCGGCTTATACACGAGTCAATAGGTTTTCCCAGGTTTTGGGGGCAAAAGTAGGGGGGTCGGCTTATACACGGGTCGGCTTATACACGAGTATATACGGTAAGTTCCCCATTCTGTCGATCGTTACAGGTCCCAGCGGTCAGCTATCCCACTTTAAAATCTTTTAAAATAACTCTCTATTGATATGCTCATTAAAGGAGTTATTTTAGAAATATGATACAATAAAATACCTTTTAATTATTAAACATTTTTTCTAAATACCTTTTAGTTAGCAAAAAAGTATGAATATCCTAATGCTCTGTGGAAGGATTGTAGGATTGTAAAGATGGCAACTGCCATCTATCTGTGTGCACCCATCCTAGATTTCAAAGGACACACAGTAGGACGGACTATGTGAAGAACATCTGCGAGACAGACGTCGTCTTTGCACTAAAACTGTCAGACTGACTGAGATGAATCTTCATTCTCAGCCGGCTAAAGAGAGGTGTTTATCTTCTTCTTTCCAATGTCCTGTCAGGTTGACTGACCAAAGGAATCCGAGTTCACAATGCCTGATAGGACGCTGCTCTGATCTGACGTATGTCTCGAGATGATGTTCCTTACACAGTCTGTCCTACTGTGTGTCCTCTAAAAGCTAGGATAGGTGCACACAGATGGCAGTTGCCATCTTTAAAATCCAGAGTGTAGCAGATAAAGCATACTTTTTTTTTCGTAAATAGAGGTATGTGGAAAATATTATTTGTGTATTCTTTATTTAACAATTCTTTCAGAACCTCTATAAGCATAGTTAGTGGTGTAAAAAACAATTATTGCTGTTGTAGCCTTAGTTATAAAACGTAATAATTGTAATATACACATACACTGTGCGTCAGCACACTGCGATCAATGAATACATGAACTCCAGTATTGCTATAAACCTAATCAGAGTACAAAAGCAGGTATCGTTCGCAAACCCCGAGAACGATCCCTGGTCATTGCTGTGAATGAGCGAAGTTGTCCACGACATCATTATCGCGGTGTCTCATAGTACAATGTAGCAGGGTGCTTGAGTTGAGATCGTCAGGTTTTCCAACATGTTGGCAAACCTGTCAACTCCGATCCAACGATTTATCGTAGCAACTTGCCAGAGTCACACACAACGAGGTCGCAACGACGTCGCTGGTACGCCTCCAAACCCGTGATGTAATCACTGATGTCGTTGATGTCGTCCCGTGTAGCGGGGACTTTAGTCTCACTTACCTTCATGAGACCAGATTCACTCCTCTCTACTTTTCCTATTTCTCCTTCGCCTCATTGGGGGACACAGACCGTGGGTGTTATGCTGCTGTCCACTAGGAGGCGACACTAGGCAAAATCTGCAAAAGAGTTAAGTGGCTCCTCCTATGCAGTTATACACCCCTAGAACAGGAAGTGATTCTCCAGTTTTTGCTTAGTGTCCTGAAGGGGCCAGGGGAACAACAACGGGGCAACCAGCACTAGCAGGGACACAGCTTGCCTGTGTCCCTGCAGCAGCCAGCACTAAGGGCTGCATCCTGGTGGTTACAGAGGACCCAGTACTCTGGGTCCTCTGCGGGGGCTATTATAGCAGAGGGAGATCTTTCCCTAGCAGGGACACAGCTTGCCTGTGTCCCTGCAGCAGCCAGCAGGGCTGCACTTTGATGATCCCAGAGGACCCAGCACGCTGGGTCCTCTGTGGGGGCCCACATCCCGCCACCGCTGTCTGCCCAGGGGGTCCGGCGGGGTCCGGTTTAGTTCCGGACCCCCTTCCGCACCTCCGCGCCGCCCTGGCGACATTTGCGGCCGCAGGTCTCAAATTTAGGCCGCGGCTTCGGCCTACACCGAAGCCGCCGCCTTCTCCACGCCCCCCGGCCCGCCCCCCGGATGACGAGGATGACGCTGCCAGCGTCATAGCAGGGGGCGGGCCGGAGCACAGAGGGCGCGTTTTTTTACAAGGACCGCGCTCTTTTTTGCTCAGCGCTCCGCCCCCCTCCTCCTCACTCCAGTTAACACAGTGGCTCAGAACACTAATACCAATATATATGCTTGAGAAGTCTGACCTCTGCTAGTTCGATCCCCTGAGGAGAACAGAGCATATCTCCGGGGGGCACAGGATGAGGATGACCCCTCTCCTATAAGCAGCGGCGGCCATTAAAGGACACAGGCACTGCTCCTGTCACCGCAGCTGCCAGCCTTGAGCCACTGCACACAGCAGCCACATATACAGGCTAGCCTGTGTGCGGGCACTGTGCACACACAGACAGCTGACACATGTCATGAATTACACATGTAGGTCAGCTGTCCTGTGTGCGGACAGTCACGTGCCCACACCTTGCTGGCATGGCGGCACATATGCACAGCCAGCAGGGGGTACAACGAGCACTAGGCCCCCCACAAACACTGGGAGCCCAACAGTGCTTCCTCCCTGCCGTGCCCTTCAAGGCACACCAGTGCAGCCGGGGCCTTGGTTTTAGGAGTCCTACAGTGCCTGCATCAAAGGGAAGAGGGACATACGGCAGAGCCTGCCATGCCACAGAGCTACGGCCGGTCTGCAATGCCCCCCCATCATTCTCTGGCTTCCCCAAAAGCCATGGCTCAGCATCCGCTATGCAGGGGTACAGCGAGTGCAGCACGGCGGGGGGCACACTCTGGAGTGTACAATGCGCAGCTTCGCTGTGCGGCAGTTTCCAACAAAAACGGCAGGACAATCAGCAGCGATATATCCTGCTCCAGTTTGTGTCCCCCCCCCTCAGGACAATACTACGAGGAGCAGTGTAACTGCCTCTACAGTAGTAATCAGCGCACGGGCCATCGCACGTATTGTTTTTTCCTAACACCGTGCCAGATGCAGGTACCTGTTGGTACACTTGTCCAACCTTATGGCTTTGCCCTGGGGGAGCTGGGTTGAAGCGAGACGAAAATGCCTATTCCTTGGTCGCCCAACGTTGGCGGAGCCCAGTTACTATTCCAACGGCTCAAAATACTCGTCCATCAGACCCCTCCCCAGGCCCCCACACAGTTGAGAGGACTAGGGTGATGGAATTACTAAGAGTTTGACTCTCACGTTTTACTTGGCCATCCATTGTTGGAGTGCCCAGTGGAAGTTGATGTACTCTATATTTACCTGACAATGGCAAGGGTCCCAGGACCGCTTACCAATTCTCTCCAAATCCCACAGCTGAAGTTCTGGTAGGCGGTGATGACAGTCAAGTCTCACAAGGCTCAGGCTGACACACCGTGACCCGCAACTGCACGAGTAATTTAGCTACGGGTCTCTGGACCTAAGACCCATAACACACTCCCTCCTCAGCTCCCCACCGTTGGAGGCGCTGGGTCGTGGCCGAGAGTACTATAAACCATACTCCTCCTCGACTTCCCACTGTGGGGGACTCGGGTTGAAGCTGTGACGGCCCAAGGCCTGTTCGGTCTCCGTCCCCAAACTACAAAACGAAACTCGGGGTCGCAGAACGTGGAATACGAGCCCTGTCGCCAATCTCCTCCCTATACCTATATTAGGTACTTGGGTTCAGATGACACGTGCGAGCACTCTGCACAGCCCGCTTCAAGCTGGACTTTGCAGACCCCTGACCGCATTAACCAATGGAGGGCCCTTTTGGACCCCGTATGACCGTGGCCCGAACACTCTTCCACGCAATCTGTCCCTTCTCGACTCGGGAGTCAAAAGAGGATACTCACGGTGGGATAGCGCTCGCTGTGTGCTGCGCAGGACACTGGCGACTGAACTATCGCGAGCACAGCCTCCGGTTTCAGCCAGCGCTGCTCATGACTTCCGGCTCCGCGCCGGGCCTCTGCCTTTTCCGGGTCCCGCGAATAACGCGAGGCCCTGCCTTCGGCCTAGATGTGACATCACTGACTTGCCCACCCTCTGTCCGCCCTTCGCCCGCCACGCCCACCCTCCTCCTGACGTCGGAGCCTCCGAAGCGCCAGCACAAGGAGTGGGCCAAGGCCAAAAAGGACTGAAGTTGGCAATGTCTATTCTACATTTCAGCAGTCTCCCATATCTGGATGACCCTTTATCAATGCATCACTTTCAAGGTCTGCGAACAGTGGCATCTACACCGTGCTCGTTGAGGAGACTTGGTAGGATCGACCTCCACAGGTCTACTGCAATTCCAAGGCACATGCTGCAGCACAGCACACGCATTCCAGGAGCCCCAGCCCTGCTGCATACTCCTGACGGCCACTGCTACAGCATCACGTATGGAGTCTCAGCCGTATTGGATGCACAGCATCGCATGAACACGGCGGCCTTTGGTTGCACATCCACAGCTATAGTCAAATTTCCCCAGACAGGACACGTATTCTTCGTCTGGGAACCCACAGCCTCAGTCAGAGGTCTCTCCAATCCTTCACAACTGCTATAAGAGTCCGAGACCGCATAGAAGCAGCTTGGAAGTCGGTTCCATTGGTTCAGCTGAATCGCCGGTATTTGCAATTATCCATGCTTAGGTGTTGCGCGAGAACAGGATGGGGTGCGATGTACCCCCATCACAATGCACATGGCAGTAGCCTTGCCCTGTCTCGAAGATGCCCCTCAATCTATGAACATTCGTGCAGTATCTCTAGTACTGAAATCATTCTCCCTCTGGCATTCGAACATGTCCGGATACAGTCGGACAATGCCACAACCGTGGCATATGTCAACCACCAGGGTGGTACCTGTAGTCTCTAAGCGATGACAAGTTCACCACATCCTTCACTAGGTGGAAACCTTGGAACACTGTAATGCCAGTTGTTCTCATACCAGGTGTACACGTCTGGGAGGCTGATTCTCTAATCCTCCAAGGGATGGACCCAGGGGATTGGCCCTTTTATCTAGAAGTCCTCTGTTAAGACGGCAACGCCAGGACACCACAGATATGGACCTGATGGAGTCACGCCTCAATGCCAGGATCTCAGGATCCACAGTCAGTGGGACAGACGCACTAGTCCAAGCCTGGACCGGTATCCGTCTCTCCTATATTCTTTCCCCACTAACAGTCTGGAATATCAAACGGGAATGTCTCGGGATCGTCTTCGTGGTCTCAGATTGCCCACACGCGCTTGCTGCGCAGACTCGTCCAATTTATAGCAGCAGTACCGGGACGTCTAACAGACAGTCCAGACCTGCTCGATCACGGCCAGTTCTCCCTCAAAATTCCTCTCATCCAAGGTTACTAGCGTAGCCTTTGAGACCTAGAATTTAACCCAAGAGGTTTTTTCACCAGGATATTGTGACAGCCGTAGTCACAGAGAGGACACCAGCTTTATCAGCGATATCCGATCACACGCGTAATCGTTTTTAGTTTGGTACCTGAGGCACCTCTAGGGGTTTTTCCCCTTGGCCCTACTTCATGCCAGGGACTCTCCATTTCTTCCACTCAGACCTGGACTCAGGTCTGTCCTTAGGGTCTCTTACACAGCAGGTTTTCAGCTGTTTTTCACCCTATTACAAACACGTCTTGCCACCAGACGTCTATGAACTCCTTCCTTCAAAGGGTCGGCTATTTAGGGTCTCCATACCACAAGACTACACCCGTGGGGACCTGAACTTGGTCCTCACGGTACTACAAGAACCACCTCTTCAGCCTCGATGGGATGTTACCTTAAGCATCCTCATCCAAATAGTAGTATGGTTCGGTGGCATTTATTTGTCTCTGCAGAAGTATCGGTACTTGCAGCGGTCTCATGTAATCCATTTGTTTCTAGTCTTCCATCTGGACATGCTTGTCCTATGGCTGGTTCCATTATTCTTTCTAGGGTAGGCTTACTCCTTCCACCTACATGAAGACATCTCTCTGCCATCACCGCGCCCGTCTCCGATCTGTCCGGTTGCGAAGGACCTACATATGCGGGACCTTGTCAGGGCCCTACGCGTCTAGGTGCCCAACACAGCGCCCTACTAAGAAGTCGGATTCTCTTTTTATCCTTCTTCCAATGGGCCGCCATAAAGGCACGTCAGCCTCTGCGGCTCCCCTAACCAGGTGGTTTTTCTGTAACCATCCAAGACGCTTATACCTTCGAAAACTCATCCCTTCCGGCAGGTCATGGCACATTCTAATATAGCCGTGGAAGCCTCCTGGACAGTTCGGTAAGAGGTATCGGCGAAACTGGTGTTTTAGGCAGCCAAGAGGTCAGCCTACACCCATACCCAAGCCACTATAGTGCTTGCACTCAGTCCTCGACAAATGCAGGTCTGGGTACACGTGCCCTCCAGGCGGCAGCAAGCCGCCTATCAGTGCATCGTTTTTCACTGACTATGTTCAGTGTCTCTAGTTCCATTGCTATTTCCCACCCAGGGACTGCTTTGGGACGTCCCACGGTCTGTGTCCCCCAATGAGGCGAAGGAGAAAAGGAGATTTTTGTGTACTCACCGTAAAATCCTTTTCTCTTAGCCTCTAATTGGGGGACACAGCACCCACCCTGTTGCCCTTGTGGGCCTTTTCTACAGTTCTTGCATAGCTTCTCAGCTCTTACATGGTTAACATGTTTACTCATGTTTGCCTATTATCACTCTGTTAACTGTTGACTGTTTAAACTTGTGCCTGTTTAGTTCCAGGCCTTGTAGTACTGTGAGCCTGTTTAGTTACAGGCCTTGTTATACGATTGTTACTTCGTTAACTTCACTGTTTTCCACATGCGCCTGCTTAGTTACAGGACTTGTGGTACTAGTATTACTCTGCTAACTCTTGACGGTTTCCACACGGGCCTGTCTGGCTCAGGCCTTGTTACTGTTATTACCTTGTTAACTATATTGTTTACACAGGTTGCCTGCGTTGACTCCTGTGTCACTGTGATTGTCTGTTAGCTCTCCTACTGCTTTAGCACAAAACTGGAGAATCACTTCCTGTTCTAGGGGTGTATAACTGCATAGGAGGAGCCACTTAAAACTCTTTTGCAGATTTTGCCTAGTGTCGCCTCCTAGTGGACAGCAGCATAACACCCACGGTCTGTGTCCCCCAATTAGAGGCTAAGAGAAAAGGATTTTACGGTGAGTACACAAAAATCTCCTTTTTTCTCCGTTCTACTGTTATATTTTATGTATTTCCCATAACTTCACTCATCAGAGGTAATTAAAGGGAACCTGTCACTCCATTCATGCTGCCCAAACCACACGCAGTTGCAGCTAGGTCTGTTTATTTCTGTAACACTCCAACGTTTTGGAGAAACCATAGTTTGAAAAGAGTCCAGGAACTAGGGGGCAAGAGACGAGATGAGTCTAATGTTGTCCCTCCCTGCACTACTGCTAGTGAATGATCCTCCCATGTGTGTCCATCAGGAGATACCGGTCAGTGAATTGGAGGGTTTCAGAGAAATACAGGCTTGGCTGCAATTGAATTGCCAGCTCTGATTCCTGCTGCCCACGGTCTGGACAGCATGAATAGAGCAACAGGTTCTCCTTTTAAGTTACATTATAAGTTAAATTGCTGTTTTATATAGAGCAGGGGTCTCAAACTCAGGCCTCGAGGGCCGCACACAGTGCAGATTTTCAGGATTCCCTTAGCATTTGACAGTTGGCAATCAAATGACCAAGGATCAAATTCTAAGGAAATCCTGAACACCTGCACTGTGTGCGGCCCTTGAGGCCTGGAGTTTAAGACCTCCAATATAGATTCTCTGCTGTATGATAACAGCCACATGCAAACTGTCACCATCCAGTGTAATAGATATCAATTGCCAGCAGTCGCTGTGAGTGGATTTGGCTTTGGATCGGTCAGTTCTTTTCAGGAACATCAGTATTAGAGATGAGTAGATTGATCAGCAGAGGATTGAGTTTGGAGCAATCAAATGTCTTGATACATTCATTTGAATATTTTGGGCATCTTACCATAGTTTACAAAGAAATTAAATTGCCCGATACCGGTTCCCACACTGCTGAAGCTTAAGACAGCAGGTTGATATCATTTTGCGTTGCCATGTGGCCTCCCCATAATGTCTGCCGCTATGATATATTACAGATTATGATCCCTTGCACAGTGGTCGGTACGTGCACCATCACAGATCAGCGGTTCCCAGCAGAGCCTGGTTTATACAGCAGTCGTCACCAAAAGTCACTGGGCACATCCCTCCTGCGCTCTCTCTCTCCATCTCCAAAGTCACTGGGCACATCCCTCCTGCGCTCTCTCTCTCCATTTCCAAAGTCACTGGGCACATCCCTCCTGCGCTCTCTCTCCATCTCCAAAGTCACTGGGCACATCCCTCCTGCGCTCTCTCTCCATCTCCAAAGTCACTGGGCACATCCTTCCTGCGCTCTCTCTCTCCATCTCCAAAGTCACTGGGCACATCTCTCCTGTGCGCTCTCTCTCCATCTCTAAAGTCACTGGGCACATCCCTCCTGTGCTCTCTCTCTCCATCTCTAAAGTCACTGGGCACATCCCTCCTGCGCTCTCTATCTCCATCTCCAAAGTCACTGGACACATCCCTCCTGCGCTCTCTCACTCCATCTCCAAAGTCACTGGGCACATCCCTCCTGCGCTCTCTCTCTCCATCTCCAAAGTCACTGGGCACATCCCTCCTGCGCTCTCTCTCTCCATTTCCAAAGTCACTGGGCACATCCCTCCTGCGCTCTCTCTCCATCTCCAAAGTCACTGGGCACATCCCTCCTGCGCTCTCTCTCTTCATCTCCAAAGTCACTGGGCACATCCTTCCTGTGCTCTCTCTCCATCTACAAAGTCACTGGGCACATCCCTCCTGCGCTCTCCCTCCATCTCCAAAGTCACTGGGCACATCCCTCCTGCGCTCTCTCTCCATCTCCAAAGTCACTGGGCACATCCTTCCTGCGCTCTCTCTCTCCATCTCCAAAGTCACTGGGCACATCCCTCCTGTGCGCTCTCTCTCCATCTCTAAAGTCACTGGGCACATCCCTCCTGTGCTCTCTCTCTCTCCATCTCTAAAGTCACTGGGCACATCCCTCCTGCGCTCTCTATCTCCATCTCCAAAGTCACTGGACACATCCCTCCTGCGCTCTCTCACTCCATCTCCAAAGTCACTGGGCACATCCCTCCTGCGCTCTCTCTCTCCATCTCCAAAGTCACTGGGCACATCCCTCCTGCGCTCTCTCACTCCATCTCCAAAGTCACTGGGCACATCCCTCCTGCGCTCTCTCTCTCCATCTCCAAAGTCACTGGGCACATCCCTCCTGCCCCTCTCTCTCTCCATCTCGCACTTGTTCTCTCTTGTGCTCTCTCTTGTCAAGAGTAAGCTCTTGTGGTTAGCACGGTTCTCTGTCTCTCCCCTCCTCCATGTATATTACAAGTTTCCAGTTTTGAGATTTGTGTTAGTTTTATTCGCTGCGGATCAAATTGTTTTTTGGTAATTTGTTGAATTCAACAACAGTGTTGGGAAACCGAGCGATGTTGCTCAGGTGATATGGCCAGATCGCCGCGTGTGACGCGGCAGCTGCAATGTGGCTGATGATCCCCCCTATTAGCAACATTGCGGTTTATCACTCGCTGGGTTCTTGACAACTCTTGTTGGCTTTGCGTGACGCCTCACCGGCAATGTCGGGAGTGACACACACTTCCGTGGATCGCCGCCACTGTTTCCCTATGTGACGGGGCCTTTAGCCACCTACATAACTGGACAAAGGCTGGTTTCACATTGCGATTTTTTTTTTTTTTCCTTTCCTGCCCGTGGGGATCCTACTTTTTGCAGGACTCACGGACATGAAAGGACCGGATCACACGTGTGCTTCCTGGTGCTATTTCTGTGTCTAGGTCTGTGATTTTCACATATACATACATCGCGGAAGTGAAATTAAGTAAAAGCAAGTGTTAAAAATAGAAAATATATATATGCTCACCTCTCCTGCGAGTCCCCCGATGCACTCCATCTAGCTCCCGAGGGTTGAAGGACCTGGGGAGGCAGGGCTACCCAACCAGCTGATCGGTCATATTTCCGCAGTAACCGGTCATGTGACTGATTGGTTAGCCCGCCCAGCCAGGTCCTTAAACCGTGGAAGATAGATGCCGCCATCGGAGGACACGCCGGAGAGGTGAGCATATGTATTTTTTATTTTTAACACTTCTTTTACTTAATTTCTCTTAAGCAATGAATTGCGGAAGTGAAATTAGATGGTACAGAGCAGTTTTAGTGTACTGAGCATGCTCCGTACACTACAATCGAGACAGAGAAATGATCAGCTGTTCTCTCGGACCTGTGCTCCATAGCTTCCCATGTTAAAGGCCGCGGATCTTGTCGAATTCGATTGTGTCCGATTTGGTCCGCTGTGCCCAAAATCTGAGCAGTCTTCTATTCTGGGTAGAGCAAAAAATCGGACACAATCAGATTCGACAAAATTGGATGGCAATAAGGGCAAATCCGATCAGATCCGTCACCCATAAGGATACATGGGGGCCAAATCGGATCCGTGGCTGTCTGTTTTACAGCGGACAGCGACGGTTTCCCAGAAAATCTCAATGTGAAAGCAGCCTCTAAGGAGTCAGCCCCTGCAATCCACCTAGTTATCTTATCCTTTTTACATTTGCCTCCCAACCTGTGGATTGCTGGAGCCATCGGAGACACTGTGACAGGTTGATTGCTCAGACCCTGCAATCTTGATAGAGGTTGTGCATTCATAGAGTCTGAAGTTTTGATTTGATAAAATGAATGTATCTGAGTAACAAGTGTGTCTGGTTTATTTTCAGGATTTATACATAGATCGCCCGCTACCATATTTAATTGGCTCCCAGTTATTCATGCAGCAAGAGGATGTAGGTCTTGGGGACCTATCAAGTGAAGGTAATATTTTTATGTATGTATTATATACCTATAAAAGGGGTTAACACACACCATGAGGGAACTGGTCACATTTAAGATACCGTTACAAGGCACGACGTTGGAACGACGTTGGCAACTATCTCGTGGGCGCGCGGCGGTCGTTTCCGACATCGTTTTGACATCGTTGGTGAGATGTCACATGTCTCGATATCGTGGACGACGCACCAACGATGTAGTGAGCAGCTATCGTTCGCACAACCCAGCGAACTATACCTGCTCATTGCTGTGAATGGGCGAAGTCGTAAACGACATCGTTATCGCGGTGTCACACACAAAGATGCAGCAGGTTGGCTGATTGCTGATCGTGTGATATGAGAACTTGTTCTCAAACCTGCAATCAGTGATCCAATGACTTATCCTAGTTGAATCTCGGTGTCACATGCAACGACGTCCTAACGATGTCACTGGAGTGACTCCAAACCCGTGATGTTTAAGCGATACCGTTAACGGTCGTGCCATGTAACGGGGCCTTATGTTTTAATTTGCAAGTTGATCTGTGGACGGCATGGAATGGAGAGGAGAAGCTGAGCAGAATTTTGTATGTAAGAAGGAGCAGCTCAGTTCTCCCTGGCAGGGTGCAAATCAAACCAAGGAGGCCTCAATGCTTCTAATACACACAGTGAATGAAAAAAGGTTGCAGCACTCCTTCTTAAATGTGCAAAAAAGCCTTTTATTCCGGCCTACGGGTGCAGAATGCTGACATTTCAGGAGCATGTATATTTCTGCCATTCATATACATAAGTCCAGTAGGCAGTCCGAGTGATTGACAGCTATCTCTGCATTCACAGTCATACAAGGAAGACTATCAATCACTTTATATAACCACCCACTGGACTCCTATGGATTTCAATGTATAAAATGTGACTGTACTGAAACCTTTGATACAAAAATATCAATCTGATCCGCTCCCCCTGCCTGCAGATCACACACCATTTTCAGCATCGCAGGTTCCCTTTAAGAGATTGTTTGTCCTGTTTACTGTTTTCATACACATGAGATCTTCCAACTTTCTGGTCAGTATAAGAGCGTCTCTCCCTCCACGGCAGGTGTCATGGGAAGGAAAGGTATGTCAATTTTCCACATGCCTGATCCCTTAAGGTACCGTCACACACAGCAATATTGCTAGGCAATGGCACTGGCAATTTGCTGGTTGCAGTGAAATCATGGACACATTGTTACATTTGTACACAGCAACAAAATAGAACAATGTGTCCATGATTTCACTTCAACCAGCAAATTGCCAGTGCAATTGCCTAGCAATATTGCCGCGTGTGGCGGTACCTTTATTCTCACCACTGAAGAGGGTAATAAATATAATAAACTTTCCGACAGATACTTTTGACTGAGAACAACTTTAAAATAATAGTGTCCAACCTCATCCACTTTTAGCATTGATGTAATATCTGGTCTTCTGCAGATCTGTATACGTCTCCTCTATGTGTGATTCTTGTACAGTATGTATTACTGATGATGTTACTGGATGCTCTTGTGTTCCCACAGAAGGGTCTGTAGATAATGATCGGGGGAGCGCTATTGACAGCGAGGAAGAAGATGACAAAGATAATGAGGAGGTATTATTTTATTCCACATCTCTTACAATTCGGGCAACATTTTCCCTTTGCTGATGTTTGTAGGGGAAAAAAAAGAAAAGAAAAATGTAAAAAAAATTATTTTATATATATATATATATATATATATATATATATATATATATAATATATATATATATATATATATATATATAATATATAATGTGTGTGTGTATATATATATATGTATATGTATGTATGTGTGTGTATGTGTGTATATATAATATGTATGTGTGTGTGTGTGTGTGTGTGTGTGTGTGGTGTGTGTATATATGTATGTATATATATATACACACACACACATATACACATACATATAGTGCCCGGCTACGCCCGGGTTAATAAATAACTGATGTTAGCTATAACAAAATAGAATTTGAATATGTCATATTAATAACCTGTAAGAAAATAGAAGCTGAGCTGTGATTGGCTGCTATAGGCAGCCTAATAAATCTCCAGCCAACAGTAAACCTTCCCCCTGGCCGGGCAGTATATGTTACCTCACACATACACCTAAAAGATGGCTCATGAGACTGACATCTGCCTTAATTCCCTATATGGCACATGTGCTGCACATTGGCTGTTTTTAATCAGATGTTTATGTTTGGAAATTAAAGATACCAGACGTATGAGGCGAGTTGTGTGAGGCGATGTGTGCACATCTGTGTCTGTCTGTGTGGTGTGTGTGTCCCTATAGGGTGTGTATGTGTGTGTGTCCCTGTGTGGGGGGGGGGGGTCTGTGTGGTGTGTCTCTGTTGTGTGTGTCTCTTTGTGGTGTGTGTGTCCCTGTGGGGTGAGTGCATGTGTCCCTATAGGGTGGCTATGTGTATATGTGTCCCTGTGGGGGGAGGGGGTCTGTGTGGTGTGTGTGTCTGTGTTGTGTATGTCTCTTTGTGGTGTGTGTCCCTGTGGGGTGAGTGCACGTGTCGCTATGGTGTGTGTGTGTGTCCCCGTGGGGGTGGGGGTGTCTCTGTGTTGTGTGTGTGTCTCTTTGTGGTGTGTGTGTGTGGTGTGTGTTTGTTCGGGTGCGTGGTGAGTATCCAAAGTTGGGGCTGCACCTTAGCGACTATACACTTGCTGTTACTCTTTGTGTGCGTGTGGTGTGTATACATGTCCCCGTGTGTGGTGAATATCTCATGTTGGGGCCCCACCTTACTGACTATATGCTGGTATGTGCTGTTAGTCTTTGGCGCTATCATTAAGCCCCTCTCATTCACAACTGTCAACTTGTAACTGTCACTTTTTCCCCATCATGTAGGTAGGGGCAAAATTGTTTGGTGAATTGGAATGCGTGGGGTTAAAATTTCGCCTCACAACATAGCCTATGACGCTCCCGGGGTCCAGACGTGTGACTGTGCAAAATTTTGTCTCTATAGCTGACAGCTGTCAATTTTCCGCTAACACTTTCCCATTCACTTTTTCCCCTTTATGTAGATAGGGGCAAAATTGTTTGGTGAACTGGAACTCACAGGGTTAAAATTTCGCCTCACAACATAGCCTATGACGCTCTCGGGCTCTGCTGGAAATTTTGGCTATTGAGATAGAGATATATATATATATAGTGTTCTGTATTGGCAGGGGAAAGAGAGAGAGCATCTGGGCAATAAATACCGGAGTTCAGAGATAACCTGTGTGATAGCTTATTGTCCTTCCAAGATTTTGTTTCCTTAATTGATGGAAAAAGCCATTAATCTATGTGAGACATTCATTAAGGTCAAACGTTTATATTCCTATGGAACTATCTCTCATCACTGTGTAGAATCCACTTACACTAACCTGTTATCACAATTTACCTTTTTCTGACCTATAATAACCATGGTGTAAATGTGTCTGAAGATCAGCCGTATAGATGTTGCCATATAACTTTAAATAATCCATGCGGGCATAGATAGAGGAGCTGAAGCCTCAGCTGCTGGGTAACCACCAGAATATTTAGCTTTAGTACTAGGAGGGATGGCATAAGGGAGAACGTCTCCCCTTGTGCGGAGTGGCTACTCAGCGTAAGGAGACTTATAGGCCAGGAAATGCTCCTCTTGAGAATTAAAATATCCAAGGTCCTATTGATTTGTCCAGAACATGGGGAGCTCTGAAACGTGTTGACAAATAATTCAATATTTGATTTACCCTTTGATTCTTGTGGAATACAGCATTGCAGTTTTTAACCCTTTATCCTCCCACTTTTATGTACTCGGCATGAGGAGACTTATAGGCCAGGCAATGCTCCTCTGGGAATTTTCAGGAAGGAACTTGGCTGCAACTCTGGTGCCACCTATTGGGGGCAGCAATTCTAAAAGCCAATATCGACCCTTTAACGAGACTTGCTACCCAACTTAGGCTACAAAGCCTAAGCAGAAACTTCATTTGCAGATGCTTGTTTCAGGGTGTCTTCTTCTCATCAGTGCAAAGCAGGAGATCTGGGTATGTCTTGGTGAGATTGAGAGCACGCAAGAGCCTTGTGTTAAGGAAAGTCAGGCGACATCTGAGCATCACTGACACAGTCTGTAAATGTATATTTCGCTCATAGTGAAGCATCACTGTGGGCCAACTAGAAATGGCAGTAGACAATAAAGAACCACCTCATTGGCTTTTGAATCTATTAAAGGGGTTGTCTATGCCAAAAAACCTACAGCCACAGGATCTCTATCTGATTTGATCTTTGTACCAGATTATACATGTGTGATACAATCTTGTTACCTTCTGTGACTGTGATGCCTATGAATAACACTTTGTCACCTCCTGAAATCATTTTGCTTTCTATGTGATAATGACCTGTAGCTGTAGTTTTGGCACTTTTCTTGTGCTCTATTTGCCGTAATTCTGTTTGTCTTTCTGCATGTATTACTGATTTATGGGCCTTTCACATCAGCGTTTTCACTGATGTGCTGCAGATCCGTCAGATTTACCACGTCTGCCGGATCGGCCGCCTAATGTCCGCACTTGCGGCACCGATCCGGCAAGCCCCATGCATTGTCTAAGCTGCGGTGCGGCAAGTGCAGTTATGCTGGATCCGGCACTTGCAGCCGTGAAATAAAAGCTGCAAGCAGTGGTTTTCTTTTCGTGGCCGCAAGTGCCGGATCTGCCGCATCCGGTATAACTGCACTTGCCGCACCGGACCGCAAGTCCCATAGACAATGCATGGGCCTTGCCGGATCCGGACCGCAAGTCGGCTGTTAGGAGGCCGATGCAGTGCCACCTGCCGGATCAGCTGCAAACATCAGTGAAATGCTGATGTGAAAGGGGCCCAAGTTGTTTTTTTTTGTAATAATCAGTTGTTTTCAACTGCAGGAGTCAGAAGACGACTTTGGCAACAATTCGGATGCAGAGAAGAAACCAGTGAGATGCTGTTTATTATTGGATGTTTAACAACAAGGGCTCTCTGGTGAAAACAAGTTATTATCTATCTGCAGAATAAAGCCCCCGTCTCACCTAGAGAGATCTCTATTGTGTCACAGGTTTTGTGACATAACAGCGACCTCACCAGCGATCTCGTCATGTTTGACACATAGCAGCGACCAGGCCCCTGCTGTGAGATCGCCGATTGTGTCGGAATAGCCTGTACCATTTTTTGATCGTCTGTTTCCCGCTGGGCAGCATGCATCGGTGTGTTTGACGCCTTAACAGCGACCTTGTTGGCGACTCAGAATTCAGACACCCACGTAGGTCTGAGTCATCAGACTAGCTGCTGTGTGTCAGGGCCCCAACGACTGCCAAGGTTGTTATATGGGTCGCCATATCGTTGCTACGTCGTTCAGTAGATCTGACTGTTTGACATCTTACCAGCGATCCTTACCAGGTCTTATCATTATCTGGATCGCTGGAATGTCGCCAAGTGTGATGGGACCCTAAGTCATAACTCATTTATCAGTCAGGGTCTGACCGCTGATATCTGCACCAATTGCCAGATATGGGCACTTGTATCCCAGATATATTGGAGCGGCAGTGCACATGCTCCACCATTGCTCCATTCACTCCCTGTGGGGCTGACTAGCGCTGCTTTCTTCTTTCTAGCCGCCCCATAGAGAGTGATTGCAGCAGGAGTTGTCTCTCTATTGTGTAACTGGTGTACAAATACACTGTCTGGGCCAAAAAATCCCTGTTCTACTGATCAGTACTGGTCCCCACTGATCATTATATTACTATTTATCCCCTGGATTAGTGATAACTTGTTTTCACCAGGTAACTCCACTAAGACGATACAAGGCTAAGTGCGCAACAACGGCACACTTCCATATAAATGGATTGAAACAGACTTCATAACAGATCCCATACTGCTCTTATTTTCCCCTGACATCAGTGTAAAAGTATCTGGAGTTAGATCACCATGGCCGCCTCCTTCCCAAACAAGGCGAAACCTGTACATGGGTTGTGCCTTGCAGGGTTGACTCTCCGTATGGGGTTCACTTTATATGTTGCTGGGCTGCCCAGCTAATCTAATAGTATGGGCAGAAAGCTGGCACAGTGTACTGTATATCTATATGACTGGTGCCCTAAATAAACCATATCTGTGTGCATTTATATTACTAATCAACCGCCCCTCCATGAATGCTAGGTGTATGTCATTGTTCCCTCTGCGTGTTGCCCCTGTACTTCCTCTGCCTTTATCATGGGGCTGCTGCATCCTATATGCATCAGTATTGTGCCCCTATGGGATAATTCAGTTGCCTTTTTCCAGCCGATGATGTTGCAGCCTATTTGAAGAGACTGATCCTGAACTGTAATACCACACACAACCTGAGGGGGGTGGCCTCTTAGACTAGTATATTGGTGCAGCACAGCTCCCCTTGGTGCTCAGCAGTCACAGCTCCTCTCCTCCTTGCTGTATAAGTATACAAGATAAAGAACTGCAGCACTCTTCTTTGTGAAACAACCGCCTTTATTCGGCCATCAGGTGGGTGGTGACAACGTTTCGGGATCCTGTCCCTTTCTCTAGCAGCTATACAATGACAAGGCTAGGTTTCTTATACCCTTGATTTTCATATGCTCACATAATTGCCAATTATCACATTCAGTTGTTTTTTATCTATATAGTGCCCACTGTGGTTGGTGATTCATGGGCGAGGGATAATGACAAGTAAAATAGGGGAGACCAATAACGGTAACGGTAGTTTTAAAATACATAAAATTAACATATAGTCTCAAAATAGATTTTAGCATGTGCACATAGCACTTTTTGGACATAAGTGACCTGCACATACACAATTTTGTTCAATTTGCACAAACTACCAAGTGGACATTGATAACAGGCAAGTAAACATCGCTGAAATGCAGGTGTAAAGGCATATAATGCGAGTCGCAAGATGGCGGATGCCGGATATCCAGTATCGCCATAGCGACGGTAAACTACCCAAATTGCACCGCGCATGTGTGGGCAATCTCATAGAGATGCTGGACACGTGCAATGGCGGCAGGAAAGCAAGTAGGAGAACTGTATACTGCATAGGAGAGGGCGGACTAGGTGGAAGCCACAGCTGTGCAAGGTGATGAACATCGACATGTAAAGCAATCAAATAAGTATTAATATGGAACAGATAATGTAAATATATGATGTGGAAAATAAGGGCTAAATATAATGATATAAAAGGTGAATAAGTGTGCACTAGCACTGTTTTTGCACTAGAGGGCACTATATAGATAAAAAACAACTAAATGTGATAATTGGCAATTATGTGAGCATATGAAAATCAAGGGTATAAGAAACCTAGCCTTGTCATTGTATAGCTGCTAGAGAAAGGGACAGGATCCCGAAACGTTGTCACCCCCCACCTGATGGCCGAATAAAGGCGGTTGTTTCAAAAAGAAGAGTGCTGCAGTTCTCTATCTTGTATCTTGTGTATATGTATATATATATATATATATATATATATATCCTTTTTTTTTTTCTTCAAACCCTGTCTCCCCCATTAAAGGTGACAATCTTACTCTTTGCTAGCCCGCTACTAATAAGGCTTTCTCACCAGTGCTACAGGTATACTGCATTGATGATGAAGAAATTCCAGTAAAAAGGATAGGGCCATTGGAGGAGAATGTCTCTTTATACACCATAAGTGAATACTTTCTGGAGAGTTAGTGTGGTGTGAACAGAGCCTGTGGTCACAATCCCCCTAAACATCAATTGGGGATTTCTCCTGCCAGTCTCTCTAGCCATTCTTACCATGTTACCAGCATTCAGGTTAAGAGCTAACAGGAAATATTCTGTAGTAAATTCTCTATATCTTTAATGTATATTTCCCCTGTTTAGCACCTTCCGGCTCTCAGTGATGAGGATGAGGATAATGGCTCAGACCTATTCGGTGATTCAGACAAGGAGGAAGAAGAGGACAATGATAAATCTGTAAGCTTCCTATGTAAACTCCTTTGTTTAGTCATTTTTGTTTTCAAATGATTTTTATTGAATTTACTATGCAAAACAGATAGCTCACAAATGCATTACTGAGCGTATTAATTAAAGAATAGAGTATACAACTCGATAATAGTAATACAATAACATGTACAATTAGAAACATTAATTACAATGTAGGAAAATAAAAAGATAATATTAGCAATTACAGATAAGACGGATTGTTCATAACAGAATTACTCCGTCAATATACATTAACAAATGAACTATGTACATATCATTTCACGCGCTATCATTAGGTGAGGTAGTCAATACAGCCATAAACGTAAGTGACCTAAGATCCAAGTGAGTCTCAAGCAGGATGGTCTAATGTATCTGAGCAGTTAGTATACGTTGTCCATGTCTCTGGGAATATGTGGAGAGGGCATAAAGGCATTCCAATAACGCCATTTCTTTTTATATTTTCTTAAAAGGTTATGCCTAAGTGAGTAAGCATATTCATAAACATTATGGGATCCTATTTTATCAATAGTATCCTCAAAGCTCGGAGGAAGAGGGTCTCTCCACTTAGTAGCTATGTTATTTTTTGCAGTTAATATAATATGGGACACAATTGGTCTATGAAGTTTGGGAATTAGGTCGATTCCAATAAGTAGAAGCACTAATTCCTCCGTAAGTTGAACCTGTAATCCTGTAACATCATTTATTAGAAGGTTTATTTTGTCCCAATATGATCTGAGGGATTTGCAGTACCAAAATATATGTGATAAAGAACCAACCTCCGTACAATTTCTCCAACACAATGGGGAGTTTTGGTCATGAATAAGGTGTAGTCTATAGGGGGTTAAATACCATCTGGTAAAGATTTTGTAATGGGTTTCAATTAACGAGTAACAGGGAACGGCAGAATATATGTTGTCAAAAATGTGTTGTATTTGGTCCAGACTAATATCTAGGGCAAGTTCTTTCTCCCATGCCACCAAGTTTGTTGTTTTTTGAGTAATAATATCTAAGTTAAAGGATTGGTAAATAGTACTGGTTTTCCAGAACACGTTACTTTGGAAGTATTTAACTATTTGGACTAGGTTTTGTGGCAGAGAGAATTTAAGATCATGAGTCTGAACCAGTTTTTCTAATTTAGTCCACTTGCTAACTTCTGAGGTATCCAAATCAAATTTGTTTCTGAGTGTGTGAAATGGGAGGAGTAAATTATTACCGTCTACAATATAAGATATACAGTGCCTACAAGTAGTATTCAACCCCCTGCAGATTTAGCTGGTTTGATAAGATGCCAATAAGTTAGAGCCTTCAAACTGCAAACGAGAGTAGGATTTATTAACAGATATAGATAGATATAGATAGATAGCTAGATAGATAGATATAGATAGATATAGATAGATAGCTATGGATATAGATAGATAGATAGATAGATAGATAGATAGATAGATAGCTATGGATATAGATAGATAGATATAGATATAGATAGATATAGATAGATAGATATAGATAGATATACAGTGCCTACAAGTAGTATTCAACCGCCTGCAGATTTAGCTGGTTTGATAAGATGCCAATAAGTTAGAGCCTTCAAACTGCAAACGAGAGTAGGATTTATTAACAGAAGCATAAATCTTACAAACCAAAAAGTTATGTTGCTCAGTTGAATTTTAATAAATTTTAAACATAAAAGTGTGGGTCAATTATTATTCAACCCCTAGGTTTAATATTTTGTGGAATAACCCTTGTTTGCAATTACAGCTAATAATCGTCTTTTATAAGACCTGATCAGGCCGGCACAGGTCTCTGGAGTTATCTTGGCCCACTCCTCCATGCAGATCTTCTCCAAGTTATCTAGGTTCTTTGGGTGTCTCATGTGCACTTTAATCTTGAGCTCCTTCCACAAGTTTTCAATTGGGTTAAGGTCAGGAGACTGACTAGGCCACTCCAACACCTTGAATTTTTCCCTCTTGAACCAGGCCTTGGTTTTCTTGGCTGTGTGCTTTGGGTCTTTGTCTTGTTGGAAGATGAAATTACGACCCATCTTAAGATCCTTGATAGAGGAGCGGAGGTTCTTGGCCAAAATCTCCAGGTAGGCCGTGCTATCCATCTTCCCATGGATGCAGACCAGATGGCCAGGCCCCTTGGCTGAGAAACAGCCCCACAGCATGATGCTGCCACCACCATGCTTGACTGTAGGGATAGTATTCTTGGGGTTGTATGTAGTGCCATCCAGTCTCCAAACGTCACGTGTGTGGTTGGCACCAAAGATCTCGATCTTGGTCTCATCAGACCATAGAACCTTGAACCAGTCTGTCTCAGAGTCCTCCAAGTGATCATGAGCAAACTGTAGACGAGCCTTGACATGACGCTTTGAAAGTAAAGGAACCTTACGGGCTCGTCTGGAACGGAGACCATTGTGGTGGAGTACGTTACTTATGGTATTGACTGAAACCAATGTCCCCACTGCCATGAGATCTTCCCGGAGCTCCTTCCTTGTTGTCCTTGGGTTAGCCTTGACTCTTCGGACAAGCCTGGCCTCGGCACGGGAGGAAACTTTCAAAGGCTGTCCAGGCCGTGGAAGGCTAACAGTAGTTTCATAAGCCTTCCACTTCCGGATGATGCTCCCAACAGTGGAGACAGGTAGGCCCAACTCCTTGGAAAGGGTTTTGTACCCCTTGCCAGCCTTGTGACCCTCCACGATCTTGTCTCTGATGGCCTTGGAATGCTCCTTTGTCTTTCCCATGTTGACCATGTATGAGTGCTGTTCACAAGTTTGGGCAGGGTCTTAAATAGTCAGAAAAGGCTGGCAAAAGAGATAATTAATCCACACATGTGAAGCTCATTGTTCTTTGTGCCTGAACTACTTCTTAATACTTTAGGGGGACCAAACAGAATTCTGGTGGTTTGAGGGGTTGAATAATAAATGACCCTCTGAATTAACTTTTAAACGCTTTAAAAAAAAAAAAAAAAAAATGTTTTGTGGCACTGCATTTTCCACTTCCAGGCTGATCTACAGTCCAAATGTCACAATGCCAAGTTAATTCCGCATGTGTCAACCAGCTAAATCTGCAGGGGGTTTGAATACTACTTGTAGGCACTGTATAAGTAATTCCCTTTAATTTCCATGACCCCAGTTCAATTTTGGGGGCAATCACTTCAAATACTTCAATGGGTATCCAAGACGGGGGGAAATATTTATGCGTTTTGCTTGAATAGTTGAGTAGTAACTTCCAGGAATGGATTATAGTTTTAGTGATTGGATTTTTAGGAAGTGGTCTTTTTTTATCGCAGAGATGAGCTATAACCACTAGGCCCATTTTGTTCCTCATGTTTTTGGGTTCTTCTAGTTCTAACCAATTAGGTCGATCATGTTCCCTCCACCAGTCACGACTATTTTTGATCAAGATAGCATGATGGTAAGCATATAAATTTGGAAGAGCAAGTCCACCTCTAGTTCTCCCTTTCATAAGTGTAGTCTTGGCAACTCTAGGCTTACCGTCATTCCAAACAAACTTGGAGATCTGCATCTGGAGTTTTTGCAGCCATTCACAAGGAATTTTGAGGGGAATAGATCTAAATAAGTAGAGATGTTTTGGGAGAATACACATCTTATATGCGTTGATTTTCCCTAACCAAGACATTTCAATTTTTTTCATGTGGAGAAGGTCTATTTGTATGGTTTAGTCATTTTTGTTTCTTTGCAAATGATCTATTTGGTTCAAGGAGGCAGGATGGAGAAAACGTGGTATAAAATCTGCCCTGCTGCCAAATGACCCAATCCAGGGGAGATGATAGAACATATGGTGGATTATTCAACGTATTCAGCCACAATGTTATATCATCTTCTCTGGATTGGATCATTTGGCAGCAGGGCAGATTTTATATCACGTTTTCTTCAATATCCTGCGTTCCTGACTTGTCTTGGTGCATATGCCTTGGAAAACTGGCCTATGTGCTATATGGATCACAGTCCAGTTGACTGACAGGTCTTTCCCTATGTAGACCAGAGTGGAGCTGGGGTTGACATCAGACTAGTAATCCTTTCACCACACATAGTCTTAGATACATAGTCCCAGGCTGGCCTTTCAAAGTAAGTATACTGAAAAATGTCATCGAATTTGGAGTAACACCTGGCTGGTTACAAAGTCCCTTGAGGACCCAGAAATCCTTTAACATTGTACTCAATGGGTGCTAGTTACATTTCTTTGCAGTGAGCTCCCCCTAGTGGCAGCTGAAGGCAGCCATCATTTTATCAGAAAAACAGGTTTAGCAGTTACTTAAAGGGAATCTGTCAGAGTTTTGCTTTGTAAGCTGAGGGGGGTTAAAAAAACAAATGTGCTTCTTATTAGGGTCTGTGCTATTGTTCATATAATCTAAAGGCTTTATCACCTGATGATTACCATTACAGGATTACTTTTTCACACCCATGGCTGTATGACACCCCTTCCCTATTGTGATTGCCACCTTAATCTCTATAGAGAGCCTGGTGTAGATTTGGATAGCTCTCCCAGCTCTGCTGTATTGCTAAAACTAAAAACTTTGATTGTATCAGAACGTCTGCTCCCAGTAATCTAGACATTGTTGGATTCAGAATCTCTTTGCCTACAAGATGCTGCTCTCACATGACGTAGTTAAAACCTGATGACCGATCCCCTTTAATTATAGTTTTTTATGGTACCAGCATATTCTGCAGCACTTAACACCAATATGTTGCTTTTGCCCATGCAAATGATGTTTCCTTGTATCCACATCTGATCATATAATATAATGTCTGCAGTGACTGTTGTTATTTTTTTTCATTATTTTTAGATAAAAACAAGAACTAAATCCTTTGCTGATGAGTTGGCGGCTCGTATACAGTCCGAGGTTCCAAAGCGGCAGGAGACAGACCAGTCGTGTACGTTGCACATAGGATTCTCTGAACCAGTCACCCAAAGCAGATATGGTTTCTCCTTGGCCTCATTGGGAGACACAGGACCGTGGGTGTTATGCTGCTGTCCACTAGGAGGCGACACTAAGCAGAATCTGTAAAACAGTTAAGTGGCTCCTCCTCTGCAGTATACACCCTGGGACAGGCACCAGTTTTTTGCTTAGTGCACACACAATTTTTTCCTCTATTCCAATGATCTCAATTTTTACAAGATTTATTTCTCACAAAAAGAAAAGTGGGTCCGGCGTTTATCCCTTGCATGACTCCTTCCTATGCACCACTCCACTGTTGGTGGGCGCTGGGTCGAAGTTGAGGTATCATTACATTGCCGTCCCCTTCCTCAGCACCCACTGTTGGGCAACTGGGGGCGAAGTGTTGAGATTTACCCCTCTGATACAGGCATGCTACCCTGGCTTTAATGGAGTTTCTTCTACAGCCTGTACACTCTACTATCAAGCATTGACCTCATACCTCCCTAATGGACTCTGGGCACCACAAGGTGACAGGCTATATTAGCCAAAAATGCCAAGCATTTTTGCCGCAAGGATTCAGGCTTATACTTAGCCACTATTCAGATGCGCTAATACTGCCAGGCCTGAGATAATGCACAGTACTGGTTTGGTATCGGCCACAGTATGGCCAGCATCGGCTACAACACGGCTGCAGGCTGATGCACCATAATGGAGGTCTCAGGCTGTATCCAGGCCTCCTAGGCCAGCATCTGCTGCCTGGTTGTTAGGAGCTTCGAATTGATACAAAATCCTCCAAGCCCACCACCCTAAGGAATAAGGTGTGGCATCTCCTCACCTGTGAACATTAGCACGGAGATATCACCTACCCTCCAGAACTATCCCCTCTCCACATAGGGAACTTGGGTTGAGGGCGGTGTTGGCAGAACCCATGCATCTCGGGGTTCTCTAGAATGCGTTGAATTTCCCCCGCAAGTACTATGGGTCTTGTTCCCCTGTACACTTCCCATGCTGCGGCCCCCTCATAGGGCTATGCAGGGAAGAGGTGTGTTGTTATACAAGCGGTACCCTTCATGTGCAGCGATGGAATGCCAGCGATCCTGCTACTGTTGGGACAGGCGAAGTTCGCGGACCTCCTCACCGGCCTTCACCCCCTCACTGCCCCGGGGCCGCCATTTTCGCAAGGCACTGCCTCGTCCAATAGCGCAGATGGTTACCAGCCTTTACCCGCCTCCCACATATTTTGTGGAATAACCCTTGTTTGCAATTACAGCTAATAATCGTCTTTTATAAGACCTGATCAGGCCGGCACAGGTCTCTGGAGTTATCTTGGCCCACTCCTCCATGCAGATCTTCTCCAAGTTATCTAGGTTCTTTGGGTGTCTCATGTGCACTTTAATCTTGAGCTCCTTCCACAAGTTTTCAATTGGGTTAAGGTCAGGAGACTGACTAGGCCACTCCAACACCTTGAATTTTTCCCTCTTGAACCAGGCCTTGGTTTTCTTGGCTGTGTGCTTTGGGTCTTTGTCTTGTTGGAAGATGAAATTACGACCCATCTTAAGATCCTTGATAGAGGAGCGGAGGTTCTTGGCCAAAATCTCCAGGTAGGCCGTGCTATCCATCTTCCCATGGATGCAGACCAGATGGCCAGGCCCCTTGGCTGAGAAACAGCCCCACAGCATGATGCTGCCACCACCATGCTTGACTGTAGGGATAGTATTCTTGGGGTTGTATGTAGTGCCATCCAGTCTCCAAACGTCACGTGTGTGGTTGGCACCAAAGATCTCGATCTTGGTCTCATCAGACCATAGAACCTTGAACCAGTCTGTCTCAGAGTCCTCCAAGTGATCATGAGCAAACTGTAGACGAGCCTTGACATGACGCTTTGAAAGTAAAGGAACCTTACGGGCTCGTCTGGAACGGAGACCATTGTGGTGGAGTACGTTACTTATGGTATTGACTGAAACCAATGTCCCCACTGCCATGAGATCTTCCCGGAGCTCCTTCCTTGTTGTCCTTGGGTTAGCCTTGACTCTTCGGACAAGCCTGGCCTCGGCACGGGAGGAAACTTTCAAAGGCTGTCCAGGCCGTGGAAGGCTAACAGTAGTTTCATAAGCCTTCCACTTCCGGATGATGCTCCCAACAGTGGAGACAGGTAGGCCCAACTCCTTGGAAAGGGTTTTGTACCCCTTGCCAGCCTTGTGACCCTCCACGATCTTGTCTCTGATGGCCTTGGAATGCTCCTTTGTCTTTCCCATGTTGACCATGTATGAGTGCTGTTCACAAGTTTGGGCAGGGTCTTAAATAGTCAGAAAAGGCTGGCAAAAGAGATAATTAATCCACACATGTGAAGCTCATTGTTCTTTGTGCCTGAACTACTTCTTAATACTTTAGGGGGACCAAACAGAATTCTGGTGGTTTGAGGGGTTGAATAATAAATGACCCTCTGAATTAACTTTTAACGCTTTAAAAAAAAAAAAAAAAAAATGTTTTGTGGCACTGCATTTTCCACTTCCAGGCTGATCTACAGTCCAAATGTCACAATGCCAAGTTAATTCCGCATGTGTCAACCAGCTAAATCTGCAGGGGGTTGAATACTACTTGTAGGCACTGTATAAGTAATTCCCTTTAATTTCCATGACCCCAGTTCAATTTTGGGGGCAATCACTTCAAATACTTCAATGGGTATCCAAGACGGGGGGAAATATTTATGCGTTTTGCTTGAATAGTTGAGTAGTAACTTCCAGGAATGGATTATAGTTTTAGTGATTGGATTTTTAGGAAGTGGTCTTTTTTTATCGCAGAGATGAGCTATAACCACTAGGCCCATTTTGTTCCTCATGTTTTTGGGTTCTTCTAGTTCTAACCAATTAGGTCGATCATGTTCCCTCCACCAGTCACGACTATTTTTGATCAAGATAGCATGATGGTAAGCATATAAATTTGGAAGAGCAAGTCCACCTCTAGTTCTCCCTTTCATAAGTGTAGTCTTGGCAACTCTAGGCTTACCGTCATTCCAAACAAACTTGGAGATCTGCATCTGGAGTTTTTGCAGCCATTCACAAGGAATTTTGAGGGGAATAGATCTAAATAAGTAGAGATGTTTTGGGAGAATACACATCTTATATGCGTTGATTTTCCCTAACCAAGACATTTCAATTTTTTTCATGTGGAGAAGGTCTATTTGTATGGTTTAGTCATTTTTGTTTCTTTGCAAATGATCTATTTGGTTCAAGGAGGCAGGATGGAGAAAACGTGGTATAAAATCTGCCCTGCTGCCAAATGACCCAATCCAGGGGAGATGATAGAACATATGGTGGATTATTCAACGTATTCAGCCACAATGTTATATCATCTTCTCTGGATTGGATCATTTGGCAGCAGGGCAGATTTTATATCACGTTTTCTTCAATATCCTGCGTTCCTGACTTGTCTTGGTGCATATGCCTTGGAAAACTGGCCTATGTGCTATATGGATCACAGTCCAGTTGACTGACAGGTCTTTCCCCTATGTAGACCAGAGTGGAGCTGGGGTTGACATCAGACTAGTAATCCTTTCACCACACATAGTCTTAGATACATAGTCCCAGGCTGGCCTTTCAAAGTAAGTATACTGAAAAATGTCATCGAATTTGGAGTAACACCTGGCTGGTTACAAAGTCCCTTGAGGACCCAGAAATCCTTTAACATTGTACTCAATGGGTGCTAGTTACATTTCTTTGCAGTGAGCTCCCCCTAGTGGCAGCTGAAGGCAGCCATCATTTTATCAGAAAAACAGGTTTAGCAGTTACTTAAAGGGAATCTGTCAGAGTTTTGCTTTGTAAGCTGAGGGGGGTTAAAAAAACAAATGTGCTTCTTATTAGGGTCTGTGCTATTGTTCATATAATCTAAAGGCTTTATCACCTGATGATTACCATTACAGGATTACTTTTTCACACCCATGGCTGTATGACACCCCTTCCCTGTTGTGATTGCCACCTTAATCTCTATAGAGAGCCTGGTGTGGATTTGGACAGCTCTCCCAGCTCTGCTGTATTGCTAAAACTAAAAACTTTGATTGTATCAGAACGTCTGCTCCCAGTAATCTAGACATTGTTGGATTCAGAATCTCTTTGCCTACAAGATGCTGCTCTCATATGACGTAGTGAAAACCTGATGACCGATCCCCTTTAATTATAGTTTTCTATGGTACCAGCATATTCTGCAGCGCTTAACACCAATATGTTGCTTTTGCCCATGCAAATGATGTTTCCTTGTATCCACATCTGATCATATAATATAATGTCTGCAGTGACTGGGGTTATTTTTTTTCATTATTTTTAGATAAAAACAAGAACTAAATCCTTTGCTGATGAGTTGGCGGCTCGTATACAGTCCGAGGTTCCAAAGCGGCAGGAGACCGACCAGTCATGTACGTTGCACATAGGATTCTCTGAACCAGTCACCCAAAGCAGATATGGTTTCTCCTTGGCCTCATTGGGAGACACAGGACCGTGGGTGTTATGCTGCTGTCCACTAGGAGGCGACAGTAAGCAGAATCTGTAAAACAGTTAAGTGGCTCCTCCTCTGCAGTATACACCCCTGGGACAGGCACCAGTTTTTTGCTTAGTGCACACACAATTTTTTCCTCTATTCCAATGATCTCAATTTTTACAAGATTTTTTCTCCAAAAAGAAAAGTGGGTCCGGCGTTATCCCTTGCATGCTCCTTCCTCTGCCCACCACTGTTGGTGGCGCTGGGTCGAAGTTGAGGTATCCATACATATGCCGTCCTCCTTCCTCAGCACCCCACTGTTGGGACACTGGGTCGAAGTTGAGATACCCCCTGTACAGCATGCTCCCCATGAGCTTTAATGGAGTTTTTCTACAGCCTGTACACTCTACTATCAAGCATCTGCACCTCATCCTCCCTAATGGACTCTGGGCACCACAAGGTACAGGCTATATTAGCCACACTGCCAGCATTTACTGCCGCAAGGTTCAGGCTATACTTAGCCACTATTCCAGCTGCGCTACTACTGCAGGCTGAGATAAAGCAAAGTACAGGTTGGTATCGGCCACGATGCCAGCATCGGCTACAACACGGCTGCAGGCTGAAGCACCATAAGGTTCAGGCTGTATCAGCCTCTATGCCAGCATCTGCTGCCTGGGAGTTCGATTGATACAAAATCCTCCCAGCCCACCACCCTAAGGAATCCGGTGTGGCCTCTCCTCACTGTGAACTAGCACGGAGATAATCACCTCCCTCCACATCTCCCCTCTCCACATAGGGAACTTGGGTTGAGGGCGGTGTTGGCAGAACCCTGCATCTCAGGGTCTCTAGAATGCAGTGATTTCCCCCGCAGTACTATGGGCTTGTTCCCCTGTACCTTCCATGCTGCGCCCCCTCCTAGGGCTATGCAGGGCAGAGGTGGTGTTGTTATACAGCGGTACCTTCTGTGCAGGATGGCTGCAGCGATCCTGTACTGTGGGACAGGCGAAGTTCGCGGACCTCCTCACCGGCCTTCTCACTGCCCCGGGGCCGCCATTTTCGCAAGGCCCTGGCTCCGTCCTAGCGCAGATGGTTCCGCCTTTACCCGCCTCCCACCCGCCCCTCGGATAAAGTCACTACAGGCAGGTCCACACCCCGGCCGCATCATAAAGAGGGCTGGTCGGGTCTTTTTCTGCCACTTCTCGCTCCCTCACGAGAACTCCTGCGCGCATTTTGTTTTTGCTACCTGGCCGCGCTGTTCACTGTCCCACCCATACTTCTCCTCACACAGTGGTTGCCATGACAGCACCGATTGAGGTAAACACTTTAGCAGCATCACAAGCATTGTGCATTGCTGCACAGCATGTTACATATGGGCTGTGCTCACAGAATAAGAAGCAATTAAGCCCCCCTCATTGCTGTAAAACTGCTGGGCTCATACAACAAAGCCAATGAGAACATTTACTATTTAGTATACTTCTTACATTGTGGCAGAGCATTCTGCTCATACAGCAGAAGGACATTAAAGCGAACCTGTCACCCTCCCCGGACATCAAAAGCTATAATGGCCACCTTCTGCAGCACTATGTCTGAATTCAGGGAAGGTGGCTATAGCCTTTTAATGGCCTATACATTGTTAAATATGCACTTATATAGCTGCTTACACATAAGACGACCTAAGACCGGGTGGCGGGGTTTCGCGCTCCTCCGGCCCGCCCCCTCTTGTCAATCCTGCTCGTCGCCTGCTGCTGCCTCCCCTCACACTGTAACATGAACGCGTGCCTCCGTTCTCCTCGCGGCGCCATAGAGGAGAACGGAGACGCGCGTTCATGTTACAGTGTGAGGGGAGGCAGCAGCAGGCGACGAGCAGGATTGACAAGAGGGGGCGGGCCGGAGGAGCGCGAAACCCCGCCACCCGGTCTTAGGTCGTCTTATGTGTAAGCAGTTATATAAGTGTATATTTAACAATGTATAGGCCATCAAAAGCCTATAGCCACCTTCTCTGAATGCAGCCTTAGTGCTGCAGAAGGTGGCTATTTTAGCTTTTGATGTCCGGGGGGGTGACAGGTTCGCTTTAAGCCTTTGCTGGCCATTACACCTCTTGCATGGCTACAGAACACGGCGCTCATAAGACAGACAGCAATCAAACCCTTTGCTGCTTTTTACACGGCATGAAAATATTTTGCAGGTCACCTGACTCAGGAGATCCTACAAAAAAAAACACCGCTCACACCCTGAGAAACGGTTTAGCAACCGTAAAATGCTAGAGGCACGTTATCCATTTCTCCTGACAGTTGCCCAATACTGGGCCGATTCACCTCAAGTGGACCCTCCTGTCCTTACCAGACAGCTCCTCGATTAAGGATACAACTGGCTAAATCAGTGTTTGAAGCTTCAGGGTCTTCCTTCCCTAGCCCCTACATCCACTTCAGTCTAAGCAGCAAAAGCTATCACAGCATGGGCAGGTCAATTCCATAATATATTAAAGTACACGGATCCCGATCCTACCCTGGCGTCCCAGGCAGCTCAAGTCGCAACCACAGCTGGCTACCTGATACATGCAGCTCTTGACCCTACCAATTGCTCAGCATTAGCAGCTGCCAATGCTTTTGCCATTAGACGTGCCCCTGATTACATGAATGGAAGGCGGACGCAGCCTCCAAAAAGTCCCTCACAGTTCTCCCATATCTTAGTGGACGCCTGTTCACTAAGAACAGCTGGACAAATTATTTTCTGATGCCACTTCCCTTCCCCAGCGAGAACCCAGATGGCCCTTCAATTGCCGTCAGCAGACCAGATTCCGATCCTTTTGGAATTCATTTGGTTGGTCTACGTCTAGACCGATGCAGATAGGTAATCGGTTGCAACGCAGGGAGCGGTTACAAGCTACCCAGAAAAGTAGCTCATCCTGGCAGAACCAGTCTCACCAATCCAAGCCCAAGGGATCATGATCCCACAGGTTTTCTTCCTTCTGACTCCCTTCACCCGGGAGACACTCCACTAGTAGGTGGTCAGTTGCTTCATTTTCAGCACCACTGGCTACCTGTCATACAAGACAAGAGGGTACAAGAGCTAGTGTCTTCCGGCTACAAAATAGAGCTCACATCTCTACCGCCCAACCGGTTTTTCCTTTCTGTCCCCTCAAGATCCCCATCAAAGGCCCAAGCATTCTTCCACGTAGTCAATTCTCTCCTCATTTAGGGCATCATTGTATCCGTGCCACACGAAGTGCGTTTTCAAGGATTCTATTCCAACCTCTTTGTGGTCCCCAAAATAGAAGGTGAAGTACGACCCGTACTAGACCAAAAACAACTGAACAAACATGTCCAGGTAAGATATTTCCGGATGGAATTTCCCCACTCCATAATTGCTTCCATGGAACAAGGAGAATACCTTGCGTCCATAGATATACAGGATGCTTACCTGCATCTTCCTATCGCAACTACTCACCAATAGTTCCTCAGATTTGCAATCAACCAAGAACACTGCCATTTTGTGGCACTCCCGGTCGGTTTAGCTACAGCTCCCAAAGAGTTCACAAAAGTCATGACAGCCATCATGACTATCATTCACTCCAGGGGTGTCGTCATCCTTCTGTACCTGGACGAACTGCTCATCAAAGCACCGACCTTCACGGACTGTGAACACAGCGTCTCCATCAGTGTAGACATTTTGAGAAGATTGGGATGGCTGGTCAACCTCCACAAATTCACAGTTCCAACACAGTCTTTAGTCTTCTGGGAATGCAGCTCAATACATCCACAGCACAGGTCAAACTTCCCCAGGACAAGGCTCTGGCCCTGTGGCTAGGAGTCCGCACTATTCTTCATCGGTCTTCTCTGTCCTTCAGAACTGCCATGCAAGTCCTAGGCAGGATGGTGGCAGCAAAAGGGGCAGTCCCCTTTGCTCAACTGTATCTCAGACCGCTTCAACTATCCATAGTCAAGTCATGGGACGAGAACCTCCGGTCATTCGATAGGAGGTTTCACCTGCCGTCTTCAGCCAGGCGGTCTCTTCACTGGTGGCTCCGGCCACTCTCTCACACAGGGAAGGTCTCTCCTTCCACCATGCTGGAAAGTTCTAACCACTGACATGAGTCTGACAGGATGGGGTGCGGTGTACCTCCATCACAGAGCACAAGGCACATGGTCCTGCTCGGATTCAAGGATGACCATCAATCTGCTGGAGATTCGAGCGATATTTCTAGCACTGAAGTCCTTCAGCCACCTTCTGGCAGGCTGCCATATCAGAATACAGTCAGACAATGCCACGGCTGTTTCATATGTCAATCACCAGGGTGGTACTCGCAGTCTCCAAGCAATGGAAGAGTTCACCACATACTTCACTGGGCGAATCCACAAACTCTGTACTGTCAGCCGTTCACATACCATGTAGACAATTGGGAAGCGTTTTTCCTCAGCCGCCAAGGGATGGACTCAGGGGATTGGTCCATTGGGCATTAGGACCAGATGCACTAGTCAAGGACTGGACCCGATTCCATCTCCCCTACATTGTTCCCCCGCTATCACTAATCCCCAAGTTAGTGAGGAACATCAAACAAGAATATCACCAGATCATCCTTGTGGCCCCAGACTGGCCCAGACGTGCTTTGTTCTCCGATTTCGTCCAACTCATAGCAGATGTACCATGGTGCCTACCAGACCGTCCAGCCTACTCTCTTAGGGCCCGTTCTACCATCAGAATTCCTCAACTCTGTATTTGATGGCGTGGCCCTTGAAACCTGGATCTTAACCCAAGCTGGATTTTCCCAGGATGTTGTAGCGACTATGATCAGAGCGCAGAAGCCAGCCTCTGCAAAGATTACCATCGCACATGGAAAATCTTTTTGCTTGGTGCACCTCTAAGGTCATTCACCTGAGCCCTATTCCCTACCAAGAATTCTCAGTTTTCCTCCAATCGGGCCTAGACCCAGGCCTGTCCTTAGGTTCTCTCAAAGGGCAGGTTTCGCCCTTTCCATCCTCTTCCAGAAACACCTTGCTAGCAGACCTCAGGTGATAACCTTCCTTCAAGGGGCCTGCCATCTCATTCCTCCATACAAAAGGCCACTAGACCCGTGGGACCTTAACCTCGTCCTCACGGCTCTAGAAGAACCACCTTTTGAGCCTCTAAAAGAAATTCCCCTTCGCATTGTCACACAAAAAGTGATATTTTTAGGTGGTAATGACTTCTCTCCGCAGAGTATTGGAACAGGCAGCGCTCTCATGTAATCCACCTTTTCTGGTCTTCCACCAAGACAAGGTTTTTCTACGGCCGGTCCCATCCTTTCTCCCAAAGATAGCCTCCTTCAACCTAAATGAAGACATCTCTCTGCTATCGCTGTGACCGGCTCCAGTCCCATCGGGTCGAGAAAGCTCTACATATGCTGGACCTCTTCAGAGCCCTATGCATGTATGTATCCAGGTCAGCACCCTCTAGGAAGTCTGATTCTCTCTTCCTTCTTCCAGAGGGTAGACGTGAAGGCATGCCAGCCTTGAAGGCTACTGTAGCCAGATGGATTCGAGAAACCATCCAAGAAGTTTATACCATCAAAAACTCGCCCCCTCACGCCGGTATCAACGCACATTCTACTAGGGCCGTGGGGGCCTCCTGGGCCATCTTGCACCAGGCGTCAGCACAACAAGTGTGTAAGGCAGCCACATGGTCCAATCTGTACACATTTACAAAGCATTATAGCGCTCTCTCTCAATCCTCGGCAGATGCAGGTCTGGGTAGACATGTCGTCCAGGCGGCAGTATCCCACCTGTAGGTACACAGTTCTTCTCTGACTTTGTTCAATCTTCATGGTTCCATTGCTTTTCCCACCCAGGGACTGCTTTGGGACGTCCCATAGTCCTGTGTCCCCCAATGAGGCAAAGGAGAAAAGGAGATTTTTGTGTACTCACCGTAAAATCCTTTTCTTTTAGCCTCTAATTGAGGGACACAGCACCCACCCTTTTGCCTTTTCGGGCCTTTACTACTGTTCTCATGTTGCTTATCAGCTGTTACATGGTTAACTGTTTACATAGCTTGCTGTTTGGTTACAGGCCTTGTTATTCTGTTATTACTCTTTTAACTCTCCTACTGCTTTAGCACAAAACTGGTGAGGCAGTGCCTGCCCCAGGGGTGTATACTTCAGAGGAGGAGTCACTTAACTCTTTTGCAGATTTTGCTTAGTGTCGCCTCCTAGTGGACAGCAACATAACACCCACGGTCCTGTGTCCCCCAATTAGAGGCTAGGAGGAAAGGATTTTATCGTGAGTACACAAAAATCTCCTTTTTTGTAATGTTTATTCTTTTTTTTTTTTTTCACTTCAGCTATATCCTCCACAGATGTCAAACCCAAAAAAGAAAAGGAGGCGAAAGAAGTCCGGAAGCTTCCTTCTGATGGTGGGAACTATACTTACAAATCGCTCATAAGATCATGTCTTTCATTCTTTTAACTTTAATGACGTTTTCTTTATTTTCCTTTCTAAAGATGATGATGACGATGATGATTACATGTTTAAGCCACCTAAACTTACAGATGAAGATTTTTTCGGCAATAAAGGAGGGCTGTTCAGTGGCGGGAAGGGACTTTTTGATGATGACGATGATGATGATGATGGTCAGGTCGGTGATTTGCACTGTAACTTACTACAAAGCGATATATTCATTTAATTGAATTTTTTTGCAGTCGTTGAATGGCGAAGGCACCAACGTTCCTAATATGAGTGAACTAAAAGTTCACTTTAATCAATAAATCTTGGAAGAAGAAGAATTTCCACAATTTAATGTGTTTAAAAAAAATGTTCCTGTGCTGAACTAATCTTATATATGTATCTCTGCTATGTACTGTGTAATGGATGTGTCTGACTGTACAGGCACATGGTCTGATCATACCACATCTCCTATGCTGAGATAATCTTATGTATGTGTCCCTGCTATGTACTGTGTAATGGCCGTGTCTGACCATACAGGGACATGGTCTGATCACACCACATCTCCTGTGCTGAGATAATCTTACATGTGTTTCCCTGCTATGTACTGTGTAATGGATGTGTCTGACTGTACAGGGACATGGTCTGATTATACCACATTTTCTGGGCTAGGGAAGATGCAAAAAAGTATACAGATATTACAGCATTGGATAGAGTATACAGACATTACAGCATGGGATCATAGATTCTTGGTCAGGTAAAACATATGTCTGTCTGTTTTTAAAAAATGTTTTATCTAAAAAAAAGAATTATTTGCCTCAAGCACTGTAATGTCTGTATATTCTATTTCCTTCTCCCTAGCCCAGTGGATGTGGTATGATCAGACCATGTCCCTGTATGGTCAGACACATCCATTACACAGTACATAGCAGGGACACATATATAAGATAATCTCAACAGAGGAACATTTTTATTTTAATCAAACCCTATTACTATTATTCTGAAATGGATATGTGGAGTGAGTGGGGCTAAAGCCACATACACACAGACGGTACATACACTCAGCTTTATATATTAGATATTTCTCCTTCGCCTCATTGGGGGACACAGACCGTGGGTGTTATGCTGCTGTCCACTAGGAGGCGACACTAGGCAAATCTGCAAAAGAGTTCAGAGACTCCTCCTCTGCAGCATATACACCCCTAGAACAGGAAGTGCTTCTCCAGTTTTTGCTTAGTGTCGATAGGAGGTAGACATGGTCCATAGGACCACTCCAAATTAAATAGTTAGATATTTTTTACTTAGATTTTTTATTCTTTTTTACCAAGGATATGAGAGGGCGATGGTATCTCCGCATACCGATCTCCCAAAACCAGCAACAGGCGGGAACGCGGGTTGTTACCTCCACGTATCCCCTCCTGCCACGATGGATAGGGAGCAAGGCGACGGTTCCATTGCGTTCCGATCTCCTTGTCTTTCTCCCTTGGCCGGCGCTCCCACTTTTTCCCCTGTCCCCACTGGGAACCTCAGGGTGACTTCTGCAGGCTTGCAGAGAATCACAGCATGAAAGAGCTAATCCTGCTGGGCACATCAGGACGCCAGGCCAGGCACAGACACCCTCCCCATCTCCCTTCTGGGTTATGGGTCGAGCAAGCCCAAGATGCCCTCCCCATTCCCTGCTAAGGGTCTGGGTTGAGGAGCCTACACAGGTAATCAGGGCTCCCCTGGGACCCTGCATGTTTTCTTTATTTTTCCCCTCTGAGCCGACCAGCTGCAGCATCTGTAAGCTGCACGCCACAAGCCTCACTATGGGGGTCTCTGAGACGCAGGCTCTCCCACCTCGGGTCCCCCCTCCTCCGTACTGATTCATGCTGTGCCCGCTACCCTGGAAGGGAGCACAGCAGCGGCGGCTCATAGCGGGCCCTGGGGGGCCGACGGGGCGTCTGCCCCACCGTGGTCGCAGCCTACGGTGCCAGGCGCCGGGTTCCCAGTCCCGGCCCGGACCTCCGCGCCAGCCCTCCGCCATTCCCGGGCCCGCGTTTTACGCGAGGCCCCGGCTTCGGCCTAGCCGCACGTCACCGTCCCACCCACCGGCTCACCCCACTGGACGGGAGCCTTGCAGCGTCAGCACGGGGGCGGGACAGGTCTGAAAAGGGCGCCATCCAGCCTCTCTGCGCGCTCTCGCGCTGGCTCCGCCCCCTTCTTCTTGCCACCGCCGCCATTGCAGCCCCGACGCTGACACCGCTGTATAACAGCGGTGAACAGCACTTGGGCAATAGGGGACTCAGACTGACCAGGCCATCTGCGGCTAGAGGTCAGATGGTCAGATAACACACAACCACTGGGGTTGCACATAGGTCTCTGCTCTGGGCAGAGACCTTGCAGGGGCACCCACTAATGGGGCAGATGGCAGCAGGCTCAGGCTTGCCTCTGCTGTGGCATCCCCTGGTCCCTATCCTCCCAGGTGGAGGGAATAGGGATACACAGATCAGCTCAGATTCTTAGGCCACATTACAGCAAGTATCACAGCATCCGCTGTACGGGGTATGCAGGGATCCAACACAGCACAACGGAGGCGCTGGGTTGTAGCCTAACACAATTTTGCTGTGCGCCAGTCTCTGATAGTTACTGACGGGCAGTCAGCAGTGGCGTACCTACTCCAGGTGCAGAACTTGCGATCGCACCCGGGCCCTGCAGCCTAGGGGGCCCCAAATGTCCCTTTGTCCTATAGAAAATGACATACTATTAAACATTTGCGATAATTGGGGGCCCCATTGGAGCCTTCGCCTCGGGGTACCGGGGCCTGATGTTACGCCACTGGCAGCCAGCATGGTACAGCCTGCTTCAACTTGTACTCCTCCCCCTCCCTGTACACCAAGCATGTGACAGTAATGCTACCCCTGTACTCTGTGACAGAGTAACATCACATTACTAGGAATACTGCTAATTCACAGAGCAGTACGGCCAGAGTCCCTCTGTCCAGCACACGGACCAATTATAGTTGTTCCTACCACCGTGCCAGATGCAGGTACCTGTTGGTACACCTTTCCGATCTGATAGCCTTACCCGGGGAGGGTAGCTACGTTTAAGTGATATGCCGACCTGCCCTCCTCCTCGGTTCCCCCAACTTTGGGAACCCTGCTGATATTCAAACATCAACTACTCATCCATCGGACCCCTTTCCAGGCCCCTACACAGTTGAGAGAACTAGGTTGCGGTGGAATTACGGCGAGTCTAACTCACAGGTTCTTCCTGGGTCCTCCATTGTGGGAAATCCAGTTGAAGTTGACGTAACCTACATTTACCTGACAGCTGCAAGGGCCCTAGGACTGTTACCAATTTTTTTCCAATCCCACAGCTAGAGTTCCGGTTTGCAGGGATGACGGTCAAGTCCTTCAAAACACAGGATGAACTCCATGATCAGCCCTGCTCGAGTGGTTTAGCTCGGGTCTCTGGAACCGAAGACCCATAACATACTTCCTCCTCAGCTCCCCACTGTCTGAGGCGCTGGGTTGTAGCCGATATTGTTATATGCCACGCTTCTTCCTCGACTCTCCACTGGGGATTCGGGTTGAAGCTGCGAAGGCATGAGGCCTGACCGGCCTCCGTCACCTGACTACGAAGACAAAACTCGGGGTAGCACAACGTGGAATACGAATTCTGTTGCCAATCTCCTCACTAGACCTATATGGGTATTTAGCTTAAGATGACACGTGCGAGTATTCTGCACAGCCTGCCTCGAGACGGAACCTAGTGCCCCCTGACCGCATTAATCCAATGAATGGGCCCTTCTTGCCCCCGTAAGACCATGGCCCAAGCCTTCTTCCACGCAATCTGTCCCTTCTCGACTCAGGAGTCACCAGTGGGATAGTGCTCGCGGTGTGCAGCACAGGACACCAGCGACTGAACTGTCGCGGACACAGCCTCCGGTTCTTTTTTCCGCCAGCACTGCTCCTGCCTTCCGGTTTTCTCCGGACCTCCGCGACAGGCCTCTGCGGTTCCCGGGCCCCGCGTTTTTTTTTTTTTTTAGCAGGGCCCGGCTTCGGCCTAGCCGTGACATCTCTGGCTTTCCCTCCCGTTTTCAGCCCGCCTTCTGCCCACCCTCCACCTGACGTCGGAGCCTCCGGACCTTCAGCCCAGGGGGTGGGGCGAAGCTGAAGGGACTGAAGTGAAAAGATTACATAGTTTTTTCCCCGCCTGAAATTGTCAATGGCTATACTGCTTTTCAGCAGTCTTCCATCTCTGGATGGCTCTTTTATCAATCCATGACTTTCAGGGACTCCGAACACAGTGACATTTGCACCATGCTCGTTAAACAGACTCCGTGGGATCGACCTTCCTCAGGTCTACCCAAACTCCAAGGCACGTGCTGCAACACAGCACATACATCCAGGAGCCCCAGCTCCGCTGCGTGCCCTTGACGCCACATGCTGCAGCATCACGTATAGAGTCTCAGCCATATGGGACGCACAGCATCGCATGATCATGGCTGCTGTTAGTTGAAACGCATTTACAGCTCTAGTCAGTTTCCCAGACAAAGCACAGATTCTTCGTCCTGGACTCCGCAGTTTTCGTCAGGGATTTCCTCAATCCTTCACAGCTGCTATAAGAGTCCTGCTCAGCATAGTAGCAGCTTGGGAGCCAGTTCCATTGCCTCAGCGGAATCGCCGGCCTTTGCAATTATCCATGCTCAGGCGTTGCACGAATACAGCATGGGGGGCGATGTACCCCCCTCACAATGCTCAGGGCAGTAGTCTTGCCCTGTTTAGAACATACCTCACAATGCTCAGGGCAGTAGTCTTGCCCTGTCTCGAACATACCCCTGAATCTACGCACATTCATTAGTATCTCTAGGACTGTAATCGTTCAGTCACCTTCTGGCATTCAGACAAGTCAGGATGCAGTCAGACAATGCCACAGCCGTGGCATATGTCAACCACCAGTGTGGAACCCGCAGTCTCTAAGCGATGACAAGTTCGCCACATTCTTCACTTGGTGGAATCCTACAACACGATACTGCCAGCTGTTCTCATACCAGGTGTACTCTTCTGGGTGACTGTTTTCTTCCTAATTCGCCAAGGCATGGGCTCAGGGTGACCAGCCCCTTCACCTACAATCACCAACGCCAGGTACCCACAGATATAGAGCTGACGGAGTCACAACTCAATGCCACGGTCTCGGCTTTCCTAGCCTGGTCTCAGGATCCGCAGTCAGTGGGTCAGACTCACTAGTCCAAGCCTGGACCGGTACCCGCCCTCTCCTATATTTATTCCCCTCTAACAGTCTGGAATACCAAACGAGAATGTCGCCGGGTCACCTTTATGGTCTCGGACTGATCCACTCGCCCTTGGCGCGCACGCTTGTCCAATTTATAGCTGCAGTACCAGTACGCCTAACGGACAGTTCAGATCCGTTCGCTCACGGCCAGTTCTTCCTCAGAACTCTTCACATCTGAGGTTAATACCGTAGCCTTTCAGACCTAGAATTTCACCCAGAGGTTTTTTTCCCAGGATATTGTAACGAGCGTAGTCACAGAAGAGGACACCAGCTTTATCAGCGCTATCCCATCACACACGTGAACTCATTTTGGTTTTTTTGCTGGGACTCCTTTAGAAGTCATTCCCCTTGGCTCTATTTCTTACTAGGGACTCTCCGTCTTCCACTCAGACCTAGTCTCAGGGCTATCCTTTGGGTCTCTCACACAGCAGGTTTTTCACCCTCTTACAAGCACGGCTTGCCACCAGGCTTCTATGAAACCATTCTTCGAAGGGTCTGCTATTTCTGGTCCCCATACGACAAGACTACATCCGTGGGGAACTGACCTTGATACTCGCGGCCGGCAAGAATCCCGTTTTCAGCCATGATGGAATATTACCTATAGGATCCTCACTCACATGGCAGTATGGTTCGGTGGCATTTTATTTGTCTCTGCAGAAGTATCAGTACTTGCAGCAGTCTCGCGTAATCCATCTTTTTTTTCTAGTCTTCCATCTGGACAAGACTTTCCTATGGCTGTTTCCTTCTTCCCGGGTAGGTTTACTCTTTCCACCTACAAGAAGACGTCTCTCTGCCATCGCTACGTCCGACTTCAGTCCGTCCGGTCGTGAGGGACTTACATGTGCGGGACCTGGTCTGGGCCCTACCCATCTAGATGTCAGTGTCCTCCTGAGAGGTCGGATTCTCTTTTCTTTTTTCTCATTCTTCCAATGGGCAGAACTAAGAACACGGCAGCCTCTAAGGCTCCTCTAACCATCCAGGACGCTTATTCCATCGATGACTCATCCCTTCCAGAAGGTCATGGTACATTCTACTCGGCCAGGAAGGCCTCCTGGACAGTCCGGTAACAGGCATTGGCGCAACAAGTGTATAGGCAGCCAATAGGCCAGCCTACACCCATACCCGAGCTGCTATAGCGCTTGCACTCAGTCCGCAACAAACGCAGGTCTGGGTACACGTGTCCTCCAGGCGGCAGCTCGCCTGTTGGCTCATTGTTCTTCACTGACCATGCTCAGTGTCACTAGTTCCTGGGGCATGGTTCTTCTCTGACCTTGCTCAGTATATCTAGTTCCTTTGTTCTTTCCCACCCAGGGACTGCTTTGGGACGTCCCACGGTCTGTGTCCCCCAATGAGGCGAAGGAGAAAAGGAGATTTTTGTGTACTCACCGTAAAATCCTTTTCTCTTAGCCTCTAATTGGGGGACACAGCACCCACCCTATTGTTCTTATGGGGTTTTTCTTCAGTTCTCACATTTCATGGTTAAGATGTTTACCATGTTTGCCTATTATCACTATGTTAGTTGTTGGCTGTTTAATCTTGTGCCTGTTTAGCTTCAGGCCTTGTAGTACTATGAGCCTGTTTAATTTCAGGTCTTGTTATACGGTCATATGCTTCGTTAACTCTTCACTGTTTTCCACATGCGCCTGCTTAGTTGCAGGCCTTGTGGTACTAATATTACTCTGCTAATTCTTAACTGTTTACACACGTGTCTGTTCGGTTTCAAGCCGTGTTCCACTTTTATTACCTTGTTAACTATATTGTTTACACGGGTTGACTGTGTGTACTTCCTGTGTCACTGTTATTGTTGACTCTCCTACTGCTTTAGCACAAAACTGGAGAAGCACTTCCTGCTCTAGGGGTGTATATGCTGCAGAGGAGGAGTCTCTGAACTCTTTTGCAGATTTGCCTAGTGTCGCCTCCTAGTGGACAGCAGCATAACACCCACGGTCTGTGTCC
>JARQOC010000006.1:116891823-116986606 GCA_033576535.1 Allobates femoralis
GCTGGCACCCACTGTACCTCGCTTGTAGCCCACAGACCATGCAGGCACCTCAGGAGCCTACCGCTGACTCGTCCGTGGTCTCTGCCCACCTGAGGTGGTTCTTTCCTTAGCTCAATCCGCCACTACTCTGGTTAGAATCTCAGAATCCCTGATGGCGGCCCTAGAGCACCTGCCCGCGCAGATTGCCTCTGCGATTAGGCCTAATCCATCGGAGCAGACTGATCCTAACCTACCAGAGAACGCTACCCCTAGCCCACGAGACCCATCCACTTCCAAACCACCTTCGGAATCAGAGGGACCAGACTGCTCACAGAGGAAGCGGATTCACCCACCCTCCTCGTCCTGGTCACCCTCCCCCAGAGACCTCCACTCGAGGCATTCTTCTCCAGCACGCTTGGCACCATCTGATTCTGATTCCGATTCCTTCTCTGACTCTGACCCGGATCTAGACTCCGACCAAATTTCGGGAATCAGGGACACAGTTAACACCCTGATTCTAGCAGTAAATGACACCCTTAAGGTCGACTCTGATGACAAGCCGCCTACACAGAAAGTGTCTGTCAAGCGGTCTAAACCAGCTCCTCGAGTCTTCTCTTACCTAGATATTGACAACATCTTTACCAAGGAATGGCTACACCAGGAGAAGCTCTTTAAATCCAGAAAGCGTCTAGAGGCTCTTGAGCCCTTCTCTAAGGAGGTTCGCCAAAAATGGACCACCTCACCAGCAGTGGATCCCTCAGTTTCACGTCTGGCTACCAACACCATCCTACCCCTGGCAGATGGCGCTTCCCTTAAGGAAGGACCAAACAGACACATTGAGGCCATGGCGAAATCAGCTTTTGAAGCCTCTGGCGCATCTATTTGCCCTTCATTCGCAACCACCTGGGTCTCCCTGGCCTTGGCTTAATTTGCCAAGAACCTCCGAAGGGGTATTCTGTCCCAAGCACCTCCCGCGGAACTAGCGGGCCTGGCTGATCAGATCGCTCATGCGCGAAAAAACATCGCCACTGCTTGCCTCGATGCCGCATCCTGGGGTGCCCAAGCCTCCAGCAACATGATCTCCATTCGCTGGGCCCTATTGCTGAAGGCCTGGAATGCCGACTCAGCCTCTAAAAAAATCACTCGCCAATCTCTCCTTCGAGGGTTCTCGCCTATTCGACGATAAAATAGATAAAATCATATCAGACGCCACCGCGGGAAGAGTACCTACCTTCCACAGGCAAAGCGTAATCGGTCAATCCCTAAGAAGAGAAATTTCCAGTTTCGATCCTTTCGGCCCTCAGCGCCCAAAACATCCAATCAGCGAGACCGCTCCCCCGCCCGCCAGGATAGAAAGAGGCCCTCCTACAAACCCGCTCTTTCCTGGCGCCCTCGTAATGCACACTCTCGACCCTCTGGTTCCCAGGCCAATCTCTCATGACGCCAACCTCAACCTTGGGGGCCGTCTCGGGGTCTTCCGGTCAGTTTGGCTATCAGTAATCGATGATGCCTGGGTCCGAGACGTCGTCTCAGTGGGGTACAAGATCGAATTTGCCTCTTTTCCCCAAGACCGTTTTTTTCTATCCCGGCCACCGAAAGACCCCAAACTCATCTCCGGCTTTCACCAAGCCATTTCTTCCGTCGAGGAGGCAGGCGTTATCATCCCTGTTCCAAAGCATCAACACTTTTTGGGATTTTACTCCAATCTCTTTGTGATCCCAAAGAAGGGAGGCTCCATTCGCCCCATCTTGGATTTGAAGCTTCTCAATACAAAGCTCCGGTTGAGACACTTCAGGATGGAGTCGCTGCGTTCAGTAATAGCGTCTATGGAGCCAGGAGAATTCATGGCCTCCATAGACATCCAGGACACCTACCTCCACGTTCCCATCCTTGCGTCTTACCAACGATTCCTGCAATTTGCCGTGGGGTCCCAACATTACCAGTTAACCGCCCTACCATTTGGCCTTGCCACGGTTCCCCCGGGTCTTTACGATAAACACGGCAACGGTGGTAGCCACGCTTCGGTCCAAGGGAATTTTAGCAATACCCTACTTGGACGACATCCTGATTAAACATCCTGATCGAGAGCCTGCAAATATCTCTGGATTCCCTCCGTCGACTGGGTCATCAGTGTCAAGAAATCTTGCCTTGTCCCTACTCAGCGGATCAGGCTTCTGGGCATGATATTCGACGCAGCCTAGTCCCGCAGTTTCCTCCCCCAGACAAGCGGGCCGCCCTGCTTTCTGGGATTCACCGTCTCAGGCAGCCCTCTCCTCCGTCACTCCGACTCTCTGAGGATTCTGGGCAAATGGTGGCCTCCATCAAGACTGTTCCATTCGCCCAGTTCTACACCAGGCCCCTCCAACACTTTCTGCTAGGGACTTGGGACCGCTCCCTCAGCAGTCTCGATCGCCCAGTCCATCTCTCCAGATCAGCGAGAAAGTCACTCCTCTGGTGGATCGAGTCCCCACTTCTCTCTCGCGGCAGATCGTTTCTCCCGGTCAGATGGATGATCATTTCCACCGACGCCAGTCTCTCCGGTTGGGGCGCAACCTTCCTCGGCCACACAGCCCAGGGCACGTGGAACTCCCAGGAAGCCTCCCTACCCATAAACATCCTAGAGCTCCAGGCGATCCTCTGAGCCCTCATGTACTGGCAAACTTCCCTTACTGGCCGCCATGTTCGAATTCAGACGGTCAACGCAACTGCGGTGGCGTACATAAATCGCCAAGGAAGGACTCTGAGCCGCTCAGCCATGCTGGAAGTGACTCAAATCCTCCAATGGGCCGTGCTCCACATTCCAGCAATTTCAGTAATCCACATTCCAGTAGTGGACAACTGGGCGGCTGACTATCTCAGTCGTGGGGGGTTGGACCAAGGAGAGTGGTCCCTGAATCCAGAGGTATTCCGCCAGATTTGCCTCAGATGGGGCTTCCTGGCCTCCAGAACAATTACAAAATTCCATCCATTCGTCGCCAGGTCCATGGACCCCCAGGCGCTCGACGTGGACGCTCTCGCGATTGCATGGGCCCAGTTCTCCCTCCCCTATCTCTTTCCCCCCATCCCTCACATTCCCAGGATTCTCAAGAAAATCCAAGCTGAGGGAGTAACCGTAATCCTCTTGGCTCTAGATTGGCCCTGACGGTTCTGGTACGCAGAGATCGTCAACCTCCTCGCAGACGCTCCATGGCCTTTCCCCAATCTCACAGATCTTTTGACTCGGGGCCCTTTTCAACACCTGAATTCTCAGTCGCTCAATATAACGGCGTGACTGTTGAAGCCGCGGTACTGAGATTTTTGGGTCTTTCTGAACAAGTCATTCAGACTATGTTAAAAGCCAGGAAACCATCCTCATCACGAGCTTATCACCGCACGTGGAAGGCTTTCTTCCGATGGTGCGAGGAGCACAACAGTTCCCCAATGGTCTTTTCTCTTCCATCTCTCCTGGCTTTTCTCCAGTCTGGCCTTGATGCAGGTCTATCACTTAGCTCCCTAAAATGCCAAGTGTCCGCCCTTTCGGTACTTTTCCAGAGGCAGCTTGCCTCACGTCTACATGTCAAGACGTTCCTCCAAGGAGTGCCTCATGTCTCCCCTCCTTTTCGTCCCCCTCTTGATCCCTGGGATCTGAATTTGGTACTAGCCGTACTCCAAAGTCATCCCTTCGAGCCCCTGCAAGAGGTCAGTTTACCTCTCCTAACGTGGAAGGTCTCCTTCCTTTTGACGATAACCTCCATTCAGAGGGTGTCTGAACTTGCGGCTCTCTCATGTAGTTCCCCTTGCTTGATCTTCCATTAGGACAAAGTAGTTTCTTCGTCCCATGGAAAAGTTCCTACCAAAGGTAGTCTTCTCTTTCCACATCAATGAGGAGATTGTCGTACCCTCCCTTTGCCCAGCCCCATCTCGTTCTCGAGAGAAGAGATTACACAATCTGGATTTAGGCAGGACTCTCCGTACCTACCTTTCGCAAACAGCTTCCTTTTGACGAGTGGACTCTCTCTTTGTGGTCCCTCACGGTCCTTGCAAGGGATTAGCACCTCCAAGGCTACAATTGCCCGGTGGATTCGCTCCACTATCTCGGAGGCATACCGCATTAAACAGGTCCCTTGTCCATCCAGAATAAGGGCACACTCCACTAGAGCAGTGGGAGCTTCCTGGGCTGTCAGACATCAAGCTTCAGCAGCTCAGCTTTGCAAGGCGGCCACCTGGTCGTCAGTTCACACATTTGTTAAATTTTACAGAGTTCATACTCAGGCATCAGCAGATGCAGTTCTGGGGAGAAAGATCCTAGAGGCCACCGTGGTCTGAGTTCGCCTGAATACTTCTTGTGTTATTATACCCACCCGAGGGGACTTCTTGTGTACGTCCCATGGTCTTCCTGTGTCCCCCAATGAAGCGATTAAGAAAAGGAGATTTTTGGTACTCACCGTAAAATCCTTTTCTTGGAGCTTCAATTGGCTGACACAGCTCCCTCCCTTTGTATATAGTTGAGCATTTTGGTGGTTTTATGGTTGCTCCTATTGCTATTCTCACTAATTGAGTTGGACTTGTGTCAGTAGGTGGGTGTATACTGCTGGGGAGGAGTTGCATTTCTGTCGTTTTGCATAGTGTCAGCCTCCTGACGGCAGCAAGCATACACCCAAGGTCTTCCTGTGTCCCCCAATTGAAGCTCCAAGAAAAGGATTTTATGGTGAGTACCAAAAATCCCCTTTTACATTATATGGGGGTTGATCCTCGTAATATATGAAATAACGATTTGTTTTAGTTAAAGGGCTTTCTGAAATTTTCTGGCAATCAAAGCCAGTTTGGGTCCAATGTTTGTACACGTCTGGAGATAGGTACTTTGGGCATGTGAAGACCCATCCTACACAATCTGACCTGTTCTTCCAGTCCATGGGCTTCTGTTAGGTCTAATTTTGTGAAACTACTTGTACTTGTCTGGCACAGTATCTATGCATTTACCATTTTCTACTTTTTACTATTTACAGGAAAAGACAAACTACCAGATCTCTTTGCTGATGAAGACGACTTATTTAATGACCATAGTTCTATCAATACTGTAACTATTAAATCAAAAGAGACTGATGTACCAGCTCCGAAAACACTGGAGAAGAAGGTGACTGTGGATATCTTGTTTATTCACTTTTAGTAAATGTCCTTTTTACATTGGGTACTCAGATGCTTAGTCAAAAAATAACAGATAAAAAGTCCACCGAGCATTGGTGCATATTATAGTGTATAATATTGGTGCATATTATATTATATATTGAAATCATATTGCACGCCCCCAGCTTGCCTCGCTCGGCTCTGCTGTGCAGCCTTGCTGTGGTATGACGCCGAACAGGTAATTTCCGGAACCCATAGAAACCCGATGTTTACCTTAGCAGTGCTGTGCTCTGCTATGCAGGACCCTGTAGAAACTTGATGTTTACCTTAGCAGCGCTGCTATGGTAAACATCGGGTTTCTATGGGCCCAGCATAGCAGCGCACAGCACTGCTAAAGTAAACATCGGGTTTCTATGGGGCCCCGCTTAACAGCACTGTGCGTTGCTAAGGTAAACATCAGGTTTACCTATGGGGGGTAAACATCAGGTTTATCTATGGGGCCCCGGAGTTCCAGAAATGACGCGTTCGGCGTCATACCACAGTAAGGCTACACAGTAAAGCCGAGTGAGGGAGGCTGGGGGCGCGCAATTTGGTTTCAATATCACGCCCATTGCGACGTGATAAAGACTCCTGGAGGCGGCGAGAGGGACAAAAGAGGATGCCTAGGGGGGCTAGCAATGGTAGCCCCCCGGTTCATTCACGTATGCCCCAGTAAGTTATAAATACATTTTATTAAACACTCACAACACACATTTAGCACAGAAAGGGATAGTTGGAGTAGTAATAGGAAGGTGCAGGGACAGGTAGTGGTAGCCTGTGGTGCTTTATCTAGGTGACCGGTTCCCTTTAACTCTTAAGGGCCCGTCACAGAGGGTGAAATCGCCCCTACGTTGCCTCGTGTAAAGGGGCGATGTCGGCGACGCCGAGAGGTCGCCTGGTTTCAGAGGAGTGCTCTGAAACCAGGCGACTGATCTGGGGCAATGTGCAAACATCGCCACATGTAACCGGCCGACGGCGACCTGTCAGGCGATGGGAGCCATAGGCTCCCATTGTCCTGCATTGCCGCTGGGGTTTTTAAGCACCCCGGCGGCGATGCCGCCTGTCAGCTCGCCGGCACGGGGCTGGAGATGTCGCCCCATGTAAATAGGGGACGCGACGCTGGCGGGGCACCAAAAACGTGCGCGCACCCGCCAGTCACCGCCGACATCCCCAGCCCCGTCGCCAGGTGTGACGGGGCCTTTAGTGGATTGAAAATTAATACATAGTCCTAAATTGATCAAAGCTGTTCTGACATAAATCTAGAGAAAAACTCTTTAAAAAGTCACTTTCTCTATTGCTTCATTGGGGGGACACAGGATAACTCACCATGGCCACCTAATAGTGAATGCTCAAGCCGGGTGCAGAGAACTTCCCAAGATGGAGATGAGGCAGCTCTGGTGCGTCGTGCAGATGGACCAGTCACTCACAACCTTTTAATGGAGGGAAGCGGCTGCTTGCATGAGACGCACACTAATGATGCTGCATTGGTAGTCTGTTATATAGATAAGTGAGATACACAAAGTGTCTGAACAGGAGCCTATTAGTTACATCGGGTGACAGGCTAGTTAGCACTGAATGAAAATATGCAGAGTGTCTGAGCAGCCATGTTAACTAGCCCCACCGCACCTTGCGTAACTAATAGGCACTTTGTGTATCTCACCTATCTATATGACAGACTACCAATGCAGCATCATTAGTGTGCGTTAATGCAAGTAGCTGCTCCACTCCATTAAAAGGCTGCAAGTGACTGGTCCATCTGCATGATGCACTAGAGCTGCCCCATCTTGGGAAGTTCTCTGCACCCGGCTTGAGCATTCACTATTAGGTGGCCAGGATGAGTTATTTTTGACATCTTTCCTCTGTGGGGACACAGTATACCATGGTCAGCAGTATACACCCCCGACCGGAGGGGAAACTGATGTGTTTTAAATTGGTGTCCAAAGATGTAGCGACTTTTGTTGTTTTCACGCCCATTTGAAGTAGAAATGGACTGAGCTGGGGAGGATAAGAGGCGTAGCTGCACCCACCTATCAAATCCGACAATCATGCTGCTGTTTCTGGCGCCAGTCGTTGGCTGGAGTAGCATTTCTGGCGAGGCTCTCAACACAGAGAAGGTCTCTTCGTACACTTGGCACATTGTTTTCCGCAGGCACTTCATTAAAGGGAATCTGTCAGCAGGTTTTTACTATGTAATCCGAAAAGTTAGGGGCTGACACACAGATTTCAGCTGTTATTTACATCTAAGAACTCTGATTGTGCCACGACTGCTGCACCCAGTAAACTAAGTGACACATCATTGGAATCAGTGTCTCATTTTCTAAATGATGCTGATCTCAGATGAGGTGGCAAAAAGCTGCTGACAGATTCCCTTTAAGACCACTGTACATAACGCCAGCCTTAATGCATGCTCTGTGGGGTGGTTTCATTAAGTTAACTTTACACTGGTGAAAATGCCGGGTACCAGTCATATAATGGTCACAAATAGTACTATTCCTCATGTACAAACACAATCTAGCTTATATTCAGAGTCATTACTTGAGTATGGGTTCTGGGGAACTCGCTATCTACCTTATGGAGAGGAGTTTGCCTGTCATAGTCCTAGTCCACTTTCTGACAAGCCTTTTATTATGACTAAGGATTTGTGCCAGATCAGAACCCCATACTACAGACGCTGCGTTTCGGGGTAACTGCCCCTCATCAGTGTAGTGTGTGGGATATTCTGATCTGGCTGTGTGAGTGGGCTAAGACAAGGTCTGGGAACTTGCTATCTACCTTACGGAGAGGAGTTTTCCTGCAACCATAAGGAGACCGTTAAGTAGATAAGGAGATTTAAAGCCGCATCCCTCCTCTAGGAAATATGCAAATTGTCACTTCAGTAAGGAGTGGATGAACTCTAGCGCCACCTTTAGGTGACTCCTCATAGTCGTAGTCGACTTTCTGACAAGCCTTTTAATATGACTAAGGATTTTTGTCAGATCAGAACCCCAAACTACAAACGCAGCGTCTATAGTGTGGGGTTCTGATCTGGCACAAATCCTTAGTCATATTAAAAGGCTTGTCAGAAAGTCGACTACGACTATGAGGAGCTACCTAAAGGTGGCGCTAGAGTTCATCCACTTCCTCACTGAAGTGTCAATTTACTTAGTATGGTTACCCTTAACATCCTAGTCTAGTAGATATATAGATGTGAGAGATCTCCCACTTGTGATGGCTGCCACATATTGCACTGTACATTGGTGGTATACGTGCATTTTATGTATTGTATATATTTGAATGGAATTACATAATTGACCATACTATTCCATAGTGCAGGAAAGGTGTGTGTGCAGGGCTAAAAGAGAGTAAAGCGACAATATCTTGTGATCCCTCGAGGGAACAGAATGGATGTGTGTGAATCATGTTCCAGCAGTCTCGTCATGTGAACAGAGCCTAAATTACAGATGTTTGTGTTGGTTTGTTCTCATTGTCTTGCATTGCTTCCTTCAAGAACATAAAGATCCCTACAGAAAAAGCTCCACCTGAACCGTCCATCAAAAAGCAAACCAAGGGTCTCTTCTCTGATGAGGAGGATTCGGAGGTACGGGGTTTGTCATTAAAGAACAGTATAGTGATCACAGTGGAAAGGTTTTACCTTTTTTCTGGTGTTCTAATATTAGAGAACATTCACCTTTCTATATCTAAGCACTTTTTCTTTATAGTCAGATTTGTTTTCTCCAAGTCAAACCTCGAGCAAACCCAAACCAGCAAGTGTCCCAGCAGCCAAGACCAGCACATCCCTGTCTCTGTTTGATGATGAAGATGATGTAAGTCACTTATTATTTAATAACACTACCACTAATTTTGTCTCTTACTCTATTAAAGCGCTTGTCCACTACTCAGACAACTCCTTCACGACCCTCCTGTTTCCCCTATACAGGTCTCCAGTGCTGTTCCAGCGGTATAGACACTGCCTCTCCCAGGGATAACAATGCTCCTGTGGCCACTCAGCATTGCCTTCACTCTATGCTCTTTCAGACTACTCAAGACATCCATGAGAAGTTATAGAGCAGCTCTCACCTCACTTCCTCCAGATGTCTTGATTTGTCTGAAGGAGTATAGAGTGATGAACTCGCTGAGGGACCATGTGGCATAATAATGTCACGCGATCCCCAGGAGAGGCAGTACTCACACTGCTGGAACAGCGCCAGCATTGGAGGCAAGTATAGGTGTTATGTTTTTGTTTGGGGGAACAAAGGAAAGGAGAAGGGGTCAGAGTAATTGAAACATTGGGCCACCACAACATTTATATTTCATTGTAAAGAATAATTCAGTTTTGTTAGCTTTTACAGCCATCGAAACCAAACCCTCATTATATAGATATTTAAAGTAAGCATGCCTCCAATGGCATTAATAAATATGTGAGAGTAACTCCAGGGTGTGCCATGCTTGTAGTACAAAATGTTATTACTTTTTCTTTCTTTTTTTTTTTATATATATATATTTTTTTTTTTAAGCAATGCATTGGTTTTAACATGTATTAAAGGGGATATCCAGGATCAATATGACTTGACTGCATTCCTTAAAAAACACCACCATCCCTGGCTATAGGTTCCATGTGGTATTACAGCATGGGCCCATTCATTTAAATGGAGATAAGCCGCAATATCACACACAACCTATAGACAGGGGTGGCACTGTTTTTGAAGGAATTCAGCCATGTTTATTGAATTCTGGGCAACCCCTTTAATTGCTTTTTCACATATAAATAGAACGGTGGCTCAACCCACTTAAATAAACCCAATGGGCAGCACGGTGGTTCAGTGGTTAGCACTGCAGTCTTGTAACTCTGGGGTCCTGGGCTCCAATCTCACTAAGAACAACATCTGCAAGGAGTTTGTATGTTCCCCCTGTGTTTGTAGGGGGTTTCCTTTTGGGGTTCTCCAGTTTCCTCCCACACTTCAAAGACTGATAGTAGATTTAGATGGTGAATTCCAATGGGGGAAAGCAATGATAATGTCTGTAAAGTGCTGATTAATATGATAGCACTATATAAGGAATGCATAATAATAAATAAATGAAAAATAGAAAAAATGTATAGGCGTCACTCACCGATAGCAGGGTTTCAGTTTTCTTTAATGCTTGTCTTGTCTGGAACGACTGCAGCGTTTCGTGGTGAGTAACCACTTTGACGGGTTCCTGTCTCCAAAAAGAAATCCAAACTTTCTGGACAATACAGTCACTAAAGAGTTATGTAGCCTGCGGCAGGGTCCCAAGGGGACTAAGGGTGAATAAGGCTATGGCATTCTCAAGAAGAAGACAGGAACCCGTCGAAGTGGTTACTCTCCACGAAACGGTGCCGTCGTTCCGCCGGCTCCTCACTCCCTCTTCCCGCCGCACTGGAACTTTTAATGTATTGAAAGGCAAGCATTAAAGAAAGCTGAAACCCTGCTATCGGTGAGTGCCGCCTATACATTTTTTCTATTTTTCATATGTTGAATACTGTCTATGTGGCGTGCAACACCTAAGCATCGGAGGATTGCCCTAAATGGGAAGCAGCTGAACTCGAATGCAAGCCGTAGTGCCCGGACCACACATCTCTGCAATCTATAATAATAAATAATAGTAAAAGTGCCTCAAAAGGTATACATACTCATTGATAGATTAAATTATTTGCTCATGTTTATTCTATCAAATAAATTCCCGTAATTACAGTTTTAAAATTGGCAAGATGAAAAACAACTTGGCGTAATCTCATGCTACAAAACTAATATGCATACATTGGATTAAAGGTAGACTAGTAATGAGTAGTTGTGTCCAGCAGAGGGCACCAAAACACTTTACAAGTATTATCCAAACCAGTAAAGTGTATGATATTATTTGCAATGAGATATAGCAAGTGGGGCAGAATCCAGCGCAACAGTCGGACCAATGGTAAAACACTTTCAAAGGGACTGTCAGTACAGAATGACTGCTAAATCCAAGTACAGAGGCACGTGCATCATGGTGGGGGACAATAATTTAAGTGCACCTTCCCGCCTTCTTGTTTGCCTTCTATTTCCACCCTTCTCTTCTCTATAAAACTAAATCTGTCAATCAACAAATAGAAGAGGGAGGAGATAGAAAACAAGCAAGTGGGAAGATGTATATAAATGATTGGCCGCCATGATGCACCGAGTACCTGTACTTGGATTGAACAGTCATTCTGTGCTCACAGAGCCACTGTAAAGGCTAAGGACACCTTCAACATGGAAAATACCATTTTTAAATATGTTATCTGTTGCCTTTCACTATTAAAATTGCACCAAGTCTCAGTTTGCACAGATGTCTTGAAAATGTTTGAACAGAGTCTGAAAAATTAGCGGTATTCATTCTCAATGCCAGGGCTGGGCACCTCCAGTCTTCAAGGGCAGCACACAGCGCGGTTACCAACTGTCAAATTCTAAGGAAAACCTGCACTATGTGTAGTCCTTGAGGACTGGAGGTGCCCATCCCTGCTCTATGTCAGTCAGTTTGTGTCCATGGGAGAGGTTTAGTATTTGTTACTTTCTCCTGTGTTCACACAAGGTCTAGATCTTAGAATCTAAGAAGTGCAGTACTTTCTATTTGGTGGCAGGTAATACTTCTACAGTGTAAGGCCCCTTTCACATCAGCGGTAAGCGCTGATCGCGGCAGTTGCGGTGAAAAATACGCAACTGCCGCAGTTGCCGCATAACGGCCGCACTTGCGGTTCACCTGCTTGGGGCTTGCGGCAAGTGCGGTGTAGTTGCGGATTCGGCACTTGCCACAGATGCGGCCGCGAAAAAAATGCGGTCAGCCGCAGCCACATCTGCCACAAGTGCCAAAACCGGACTTGCCACACACTTACCGCAAGCCCCATAGACATTGCATGGGGCTTGCCGCAAGTGAACGGCAAGTGCGGCCGTTATGCGGTGACCGCAGCAGATGCGTTTTTTTTCACCGCAACTGCCGCGATCAGCGCTTTACCACTGATGTGAAAAGTCCCCAAGTCCTGCAACTCTTCTCATTCATTTAAAGGTTTTCATGATGTTTAGTCTAAAGATGGAGACAGTCACATTTATTTTCCCATACTTAAAGCGTAACTGATTAAATTTTTATCTAATAATAATGTTGGGCAAGTGATTTTAGTAAACTTTCTAATATACTTCATTAAAAAATTCTGATTGAAAGCCATTCATAAACCTTCCACAAGGTGTCCCCACTGTGCACTGTGTGTGAAGCAGACATATGTTCATTCTCAGTCAAATCCGTCTTCAGTGAATAAGGGGCAGGTGGTGAGGAAGCAATGTATCAGATTACGCAGCACAGTTGCTAAGCAATGTCCGAAGGTCAGGAAGAGCACAAACTCCCATCTGTCTCCACACAGCTCGCTCACATCTGTTAACTCCTTCTCTGCCGTGACATCACTGTCAGCTGCTCTCAGACGCTGTGGCAATACACACAGTGCTGGCAGACACTGGCTATGCCCACAGACAGAAAATGCTGTTTTTGAAAGAGCATAGAAAATAAGTCATATGGCACAAAAAAGCATTATCTTAGCTGCTATGTGACCCATCATTAACAACCAGTGCAGTACTTTTTTTTTTTTTGCTTTTTTAATGAAATGACATTTAAACTAAATGAAGGCAGTGGCAGCTTGTTCTTCACCATCTTTATCACCCCAAGCTGACTCCTATCAGATGATCGGTAGGAAGCAAAACTGTGAAGCTAAACTGTTGGGTTTTATTTTTCTTCTGTTTAATTTAACTATTAAAATATTTTTCAGGATTTTTTTGGTTCAGTACCAGAAAAAAAGGCTGCAAATGCCTCTATAAAGCCGGTGCAAAAACCTGTCGGACCTGCAGAAGTGAAGACTCCAAAATCCGGCCTGTTTAGTAGTGACGAGGAGGTAATGATTTGCATCAATTGTTTGATTTCTGTACGTTTAGCTGCTATATCACTAGTGTTAACTTCTGATTGGCTGATTTAGTAAAATCTGAATTAGAATATGAAAAAATAAAATCTGATACCAAAAACCATACAGATAAGTACATTTATAGTAGATCCTTAGAGGAACTATTACAAGGTCAAAAGTGGCCAGTTTTTTTTCCATTTCTTCCCACTGTTCCCCTGAGTATTCTGTGGAGTTTTATGGTTCTAGAAATATGGATCTTTTATATTTGAATCTAAATTTTATCCTTTTTACCAAGGGGGCATTGTTCTCAGTGTAATAATGCAGCCTTCAGACACGCCCAAGAGGATCCTGTGAGCCACACCCACTTAGTAAACACCATAAAAATTAGAATAAAATAAAACGGCTCATAAAACTGTGTGCTGTTAACCGGGTGACGGGTCCTCATCAACTGCAAACAACAATAAGAATTAACCACACTTCTGAGCCGCAGAACATTTTTATTGGTACCAAAAAAGAACATTCCCCCACAGAACACAACTGATATTTTTATTGCAAATGTGATTTATAAGCGAATTTGTTCTGCTTTATGTTCAAATTCCCATCCACGTGTTGTACTATACATTGTCACAGATTAATTGAAAATATAATGACTTGCAGAAAACCGAGCACATTTCTTTATTAAATAGAACTTCTTCTAACTAAATTCAAGTTAACAGTAAAGATTTTCATTCCATCATACTTTGTTTACTATAGGATCCTGTGGCTCAGTCTGCAAACATAAAGCCAACTGAGAAAAGCAAAAAGGATCCAGTTGGTCCACAAAAGCCCATGAAGGAAGAGAAGAGCGGGACGAAGTCCAGTCTGTTTGACGACAATGAAGATCTGTTTGCAATTACTAAAGAGAGGTATACTTTAGTCTCAGTTATTAAGACAAACGCTTCAATTCTTTGCTCTTGTTGTATTCCTGCTTCTTCCCTAAATATTCCATTGTTTTTCTTTTTAAATCCGCTATACAGTTCCAGAGATATGTCGCCTCTTTGATTTAGCGAATTTTTATGGTCTTTGCCAAGATGGCGTGGCTCACAGGTTCCTCTGGGGTGTGTCATTGGGCTGTTCTTGTGATCACCCTGTGAGCCACACCTCCTTGTAAAGACTATAGAAGTTAGCACTAAATAGAAAATGTCTATATCCCTGGATCCATATGGCATATTTAAAGAAAAAAACAGAATAGTGGGAATAAAACTTGAAGCAAAACTGGAGACTTTCAACTTGGTGACAAGTCTTCTTATAAAACAAAGTAAACACTAAAATCCCAAATCCCAGATCTCAATGAAGGAAATATTCCAGTAACAAATCTTTATTCATTTCATTGTGGAATGCACTGAGAACAATAATACGTAAAAATGACCCCTGTAAATTATAATGAATGTTCCATGGATATTCCAAATCCCCATAGATTTGGAATAATACTCAAGATCAAAGTGGAAAATCAAATTACAGCTGATCGAATTCAGGGGAAATGACTGAAGACCAGAAAATGAGGCTCAGTAGTGTGTGGCCTCCATGTGCCTGTATGACCCCACTACAACGCCTGGCCATGCCCCTGATGAGGCTCAGTAGTGTGTGTCCTCCATGTGCCTGTATGACCCAACTACAACACCTGGGCATGCCCCTGATGAGGCTCAGTAGTGTGTGTGTCCTCCATGTGCCTGTATGACTCCACCAAAATGCCTGGACATGCCCCTGATGAGGCTCAGTAGTGTGTGTGTCCTCCATGTGCCTGTATGACCCAACTACAACACCTGGGCATGCCCCTGATGAGGCTCAGTAGTGTGTGTGTCCTCCATGTGCCTGTATGACCTCCCTAAAACACCTGGGCATGCCCCTGATGAGGCTCAGTAGTGTGTGTGTCCTCCATGTGCCTGTATGACCCCACGACAACGCCTGGCCATGCCCCTGATGAGGCTCAGTAGTGGGTGTGTCCTCCATGTGCCTGTATGACCCCACGACAACGCCTGGCCATGCCCCTGATGAGGCTCAGTAGTGTGTGTGTCCTCCATGTGCCTGTATGACCCAACTACTACACCTGGGCATGCCCCTGATGAGGCTCAGTAGTGTGTGTGTCCTCCATGTGCCTGTATGACCTCCCTAAAACACCTGGGCACGCCCCTGATGAGGCTCAGTAGTGTGTGTCCTCCATGTGCCTGTATGACCTCACTACAATGCCTGGGCATGCCCCTGATGAGGCTCAGTAGAGGCTCAGTAGTGTGTGTAGCTTCCAAATGCCTCTATGACTCCACTACAACGCCTGGCCATGCCCCTGATGAGGCAGTGGATGTTCTCCTGAGGGATCTCCTCCAAGACCTGGATTAAAGCATCAGTCAATTCCTAGACAGTCTGTGGTACAATGTGGCATTGTTGAATGGAACGAGACATGTCCCAGATGTGCTGGATTGGAATCAGGTCTGGGGAACGGGCAGGCCAGTCTATAGTATCAATACCTTCATCATGCAGGAACTGCTGACACAGTTCATCCATATGAGGCCTGGCAGAAGATGTGGCCAGAAGCCAGCCTAATGCAGCGTGAAGCAGAATGAACATCTACTCACCTGTCCTGAAGAGATTTGGTCCAGGTCTTCAGCTCAGTCTTTGCTTAATACAGTATGCAATGCTCTGTGGGGGGGAGCGGGCAGGAGACCAAGGATAAAGACATTCGGCACCAGTACCTGAACGGCGATTGCATTAGTAGAAGAAAAGCTCCTGCCATCCAGCAGAGAGACGATGTGGCTTGACCTCTGGAAGACCACAGAGAGGCCATTTCCCTCTGTTTTCCAATTTAGAGAGGAAAAGAGGACAGAGTAATATTAAAATAAACCGGTGTGAGACTCTGGACCTGCGCCTGCCTCCTATATGGAACTGAGTAGTTTTGTGTCGGCTGTAGCCTGATGAGTTGATTTTGTTTAGATTGTAATTCTTAATGTCAGCCTTCTGATGGCAGCATTTACCCCCATGGTTCCTGTGTTCCCCCGTAAAGCATCCAGAAGTAGTTTCAGGAAAAAATAATTTGTTTTCCTATAATAAAACTATTAATATTATTAATAACTTTCCTCATTTCCAAATTGAATTAGGCTGAGACCCTTTGGACTCCTGCATACATTCCCATGTATGTATAGAAAACCATCTATTACTGGACCATGGCGGGGTATAACCAATAACCTTAAACTAATCACAAAAGATCGGCTCCAACAAATGTAGTGTGGGGGGTAAGGATACAACAAGAAGGCATTTGGGGGATCTCTCCAGTGCATCACAAACACACTGTCCCATTATATCCAAGACTTAGGCCCCTTTAACATCAGCGTTTCGCTGAGGTTTGCGGCTGATCCGGCAGGTGGTGCCGTATCTGCCGGATCTCCCGCCTAACGGCCGACTTACAGCCTGGATCTAGCAAGCCCCATGCATTGTTTTGCGGTCGGGTGCAGCAAGTGCGGTTCTGCTGTATGCAGCAGATCCGTCACTTGCGGCCACGAAAAAAAATGCCGCTTGTAGGGTTTTTTGCGGCTGCAAGTACCGGATCCGGCTGATCCGACATAACCACACTTGCCGCACCCCGACCGCAAAACAATGCATGGGGTTTGCTAGATCCAGGCTGTAAGTCGGCCGTTAGGCGGCAGATACGGTAAATCTGCCAGATCTGCCGCACATCAGCAAAAATGCTGATGTGAAAGGGGCCTAAGTGACAGAGAAGCCAAACCCTCGTGAATGGATCAATGCCATTCATTTACAATCAGTACTGTTATCACATATTCCCTTAAGAAGAGCTATACATGGTCGTCTTAAGTAATAGTTCATCAAGTGGCCAATAAGGCTAAAACTGAGAGGTATTGATAACCAGCGCCCATGATAGAGACATCACTGCCCCAGATACTCCCTGCAGTACACTGTCCCTGCTGATGTGATTATATATAATACATTTAGGATTGGTGTACGTACCAGATCTGTTAGCGATATTTCTTTATTTGTAGTCAGAAGAAAAGTCATCGTGTTTCCCTGCTGTTTGAAGATGATGTTGGCAGTGAAGAGCCTTTGTTTTCATCTGATGTGACCAAATCTTCGGTAAGTTGTAAGAGGTAATAATAAAACATACCGCCACTTTGTGCTCCAGATCGGCTGCAGTATCTCAGTTGCTGTGCTGCATTTATCAGCGCTCCGCACCCATTGAAAATGAACGTAGGAGCATCCGATGTGACTGACTTCTATTCCGAATTCTTGTCTTATCAGCTCAGCAGCCGTGCTCCATATTTTGTTCTATCATTTTTCTATTACAGGGACCTGTCATATAATTTGGATGGATAAAGCTATTTGTCTGTTTTTATACTACTATATTGCATGCGGAGGCTAGTCAGGTCTCGGAGCAGCCACCAACATAGGAATCTGCACGACTTGGAACTGATCCCCCTTTGGTTGCGGTTTCAACAGACACCCCTACCCTCCTCAGTGACCATATGTTCCCACCCCCAATAGTTTCTTGTCCCACCCCCTTTCTCTTGTCCCTCACCGCGCTCTCTCTCCTGCTTTCTAGTAACGCTCCGGCGTGCAGAGCCCTCAGCCAGCTCCTACGGATCCTCTCTGGAGGGTTCCTCACTCGGTCCTCCGGAACCTTTACGGAGCCTTTTGGAGATTACGCCAGGCTTTCGGCCACGACTTCCTATAGAAGCTCGTGCCTCTGGTTTGGCGGCTCGGGGATGAACACCCGCACCGCTCTCTGAGCCGGTCCTCCATTCCAGGACTGAACCCCTCCACTCGGTAAACGTATCGGGTCCGTATTCGGGCGCATTCGAACACCTGGTGCCCCTAGGGTTCCTTTCTTCCCTGACTGCTCCTCCTGTACTCCTCCCCACAGGAGCTCACCAACACTTCTCCTCTCTAACTCCCTTCCCGCTCTTCACTAACCCACCTTGCTCCTCCCACCAGGACTGGGTCTCCCTAGCTAACGGGTTTACCCACATCCTGCCTGCACTAAGGTGTGTGGATGGGTAAATTGAGGGTCCCTTATGTGACATTCTAATCCCCTAGTCACAGGAGTACCACACTTTCTTTTATGGGTGCAGTACCCCTATGTGGCATCCCGACCAGTGGGGTGCCACATTGTCCATGTGATGGGACACAATTTTGTCATATGCATCATGATCCGGTAGATGATTGTGTAGGCCCCATGCTATAAGACTGACTTCTCCAAAAACATGGATCAGCATTATTTTCTTAAAATTTGCCTAATAATGCTATCACAATCTGCTCTGAATGATTAATTTTCCTAATAATTTCTTTGAGGCTCTACTCTTTAGCCGCAGTGTTCAGTGGATTACATATTTTTGGGACTTTTTTAATCCCAAGGGTTTTGTTTTATCATAGGATCAACCAAAGACTTCTGTTACAGTAAAAGAAGAAAATGAGAAGGAATCCATAGCCGATCATTCAGAGAAGAACGCTGGACCTAAAGTCAAGGTTCAAGCTGCGGAGGAAAAATTGCCTCCACTGACACAGGATAAGGTGATGAGCTCCAACCAAATGTATGGATAGCCTCTACATTCTGTTATAACAAAGTGAAAGTAGGTGAATTAATTTCCGGTGTCAGTCATACCATCGCCCAGGGGCTGTGATCTGGGGAAACGTGTTCCCTCTCATTGTTTACCTGGAACACAAGCAACATTAGATGTTATTAATCTGATTATTTTTTAATCCTTATCGTAAATTCAGCAAAGATTAAATGTGCCTTAAAACACTACTGGACCATCCATAGATAATAAATGTTCCTAGTCTTCTCAAATGTCTGCAGGAGTGGAGAGCCAGCTGTCAGACATAGCTGTACTCCGCAAAGAGAAGGCAGAGACGTTTTATTACTGTTTCTGCTTTCCCTATCACTTGTGTACCTAGATCTGAATACATGCTGTGTGAGCAGAATAAAGGAAGGGCTAAGTCTACCTCCTCCTTCATGTGAAGTGAGGGAGAATGAGGTTCAAGGAGACCCCGTCAGCTCTGCTATGCAGTCAGAGGGGCTGAATTTATAGTGTCATACTGAGATTATAGTGAAAGATTATGGTGAATGAACGTGCTTAAGAACATGCGCTTCCCCATAATCTTTCAGTGTAAACAGGCTGTTGATCATCCAATGAACGCGCAAAACCAGGTGAAACGATTTCATGGTTTCCCAGAAGATCATTATTCTTAGTGGTGAATCGCTCTGACAATAACACTGGCGGCCTACGTTCACTGAGCGACCTACTAATGATAGTTCAGTGCGCATCTTTTGTCACAGTCTGCCAGTGTAAACAGGTTATTAAACCACCGCCCATTAGTAAACATATACCGTTTGGCAGTAGTCTAGTGCCGCTGGTGCAGAAACGAATTGGGGCTAATATACCAGTTACTAGCGGAGGCAAATTGAAAAAAAAAAAGTAGTATTTAAATTTGGTATGTCAAAAAGGTGTTTTTTATTTTTTTACCTGTGGGGCACACAGCATGTGACATAAATGAAAAATAAAAGCCTAAATACATGAAAAGCAGCAAAGTAACGTTAAAGAATCAAACTTTGCAAATCCAAATGGCGATTACTAGAACCACACCAAAGGTGAAAATATGTCCAGTTCTTTAATGGCCTGTATGAAAGAAACCTCAAAGATCTGCCTGTCCAGGAGCATGGAAGTCAGGGCCCGTAGAGGTCAGGCAAGTCTTCTCTATCTGTATAGGCTTTTTTTGTAACCAGCCCAGGAGCAAAATGTGCTATAAAAATTATTATTAAAAAGTGGACTAGTCAGATGTTAGATTAGTGTCAGTTTCCATTGACTACTAGTCACGAATGTCCCCCATATTTAGGAGACTAGAGACAGGTTGGGGTTCAGAGTTGCTTTCTCTTTGAGACTTATTATCTTAATTATGTTTCCTTTTGGTGTATCTAGGGTTAATGTCAATTTACCTGGCTAGCGGCTTCTGATTACCGTACTTCTCTTGTGTATCTGGTTGGTAACCACACCCGTCACCTTTAAATAGTCTATAACCGGCGCCCTCTGGTGGAACATGGGACTATCTATTTCTATACTAGCCACATAGGAGGAAGGTTGCTGTAGGAGCCACTAGAGCCTGACTGCAGCTGGAGCCCTTGTTGTTGGTGTATTACTGCTGCGTGAAGTCGGTGTATATCCTTTGGTCTTTTCCCTGTATACCTTCCTTTGTGTTTATTAGTGCAGCTGTGGGACTAGTGCTCTCGCCAGCCATCTCCCTAGTGAGGGGTAAGTTAAGGGTTAGAGAGGGCCTAGGTATCCTGCTCAGAGACAGGACATTTATACCCTTATAGGGACACTAGGGAGCTTAGGGCACAGCCCCAGGTCTGTTCAATAGGTGTCACATCTCGCCTCTCCCTACCCTCAGGGCCCACCGTTGTTACTGTGTCTTTAGTGTACCCTTGTTTTTGGTGGTGCTCGTTGGGGGTTCCCTGGTGGTTAAAGGAACCCCGATAGTCACACTGTGACACTACTTCGCCACAACTGTATTCCAGCAGTTTTGAAGCCAGCAATCCACACCATCTCCTCTGCAAAAAGAAGAGCCATTCAAAACCAAAGACATCACTCCTTATTAGTTGCGCATCTCTCGGCCTGACCTCCTCATGTCCCCATAGTGTAGATTAGTATTCAAGACCTACAGACGCTGCTACATATGTCACTCACATTGAACTTAATGAATTCATCTTTAGTATACTGCCATTCCCTCCCCAAACGATCAACAGAATATAATTGATCACTGACTCAAATGAAACTACGTAATCCCAAGATGTACAATCGGTCATCACACCATTCTTACTTTGTCTATTCAGATTAAACAAAAAAGCAGCAAAAGGTGAACCGCAGACGTCATAAAACACAAGTTTTGATTCACTGCTCACTTCTAAACTTTTGCTTTTATCTTTCTTATTTTTACTCCTATCAGGTAAAACCAGTTTCTCTTGAGGAATCAGATAGCGAGGATCTGTTTGCATCACCACGACCTGCCAAGCAAGGAAGTAAGGTGAAAAGCAAGAATGTACTGAGTCTCTTTGGAGATGAAGAGGACGATATGGAAGATCAGTTCACAACTAATATTATACCACCGGGATCTCCAAAGGTAAGAACGGGTGCAATGTTATCCTATAAGAGCAGGGCTCCCTTAGGAGTGTTCATCTGTCACTAATGCTGTGGAGTCACCTTGATTCATCACCTGCATCTTACACTGTTGGAAATCACTTAAAGGGATTGTGCCACGAACAAGAGTACATTTTAATTAATGGATTTTATAATAAAAATAAGTTCCTCAATTGGATATATTAAAAAGAATGTTCCTGTCTCAAGATATTCTTATGAATGTGTCCCTGGGTATACCACAGCTCCTGGGAAAGGTAAAAAGTAAAGGAAACTATACAGATATTACATCCAGGGATCGCAGCTGATTCTTCCTGTAATGAAAAACATTTAATTCCATGTTTAAAAACTTGTTTTACATCACACAAAGAATCAACTGTGCTCCTCAGCTGTAATGTCTGTATAATCATGATATTCTGTGCTCCCCAGCTGTAATGTCTGTATACTCTTATATTCTGTGATCCTCAGGTGTAATGTCTGTATACTCATAATATTCTGTGCTCCCCAGCTGTAATGTCTGTATACTGTTATATTCTGTGCTCCCCGGCTGTAATGTCTGTATCCTCTTATATTCTGTGATCCCTGGCTGTAATGTCTGTACACCCTTATATTCTGTGCTCCCCAGCTTTAATCTCTGTATACTCTTATATTCTGTGATCCTCAGCTGTAATGTCTGTATACTCTTATATTCTGTGATCCTCAGGTGTAAAGTCTGTATACTCTTAATATTCTGTGCTCCCCAGCTTTAATGTCTGTATACTCTTATATTCTGTGATCCTCAGCTGTAATGTCTGTATACTCTTAATATTCTGTGCTCCCTAGCTGTAATGTGTGTATACTCTTATATTCTGTGATCCCTGACTGTAATGTCTGTATACTCTTATATTCTGAGATCCCTGACTGTAATGTCTGTACACCCTTATATTCTGTGATCCCCGGCTCTAATGTCTGTATACTCTTATATTCTGTGATCCTCAGGTGTAATGTCTGTATACTCTTATATTCTGTTATCCCCGGCTGTAATGTCTGTATACTCTTATATTCTGTGATCCCCGGCTGTAATGTCTATATACTCTTATATTCTGTTATCCCTGGCTGTAATGTCTGTATACTCTATATATTCTGTGATCCCTGGCTGTAATGTCTGTATACTCTTATATTCTGTGCTCCCCAGCTGTAATGTGTGTATACTCTTATATTCTGTGATCCCCAGATGTAATGTCTATATACTCTTATATTCTGTTATCCCTGGCTGTAATGTCTATATACTCTTTATGTTTTGTGATCCCCGGCTGTAATGTCTGCATACTCTTTATGTTTTGTGATCCCCAGCTGTAATGTCTGTATACTCTTTATATTCTGTGATCCCCAGCTGTAATGTCTGCATACTCTTTATATTCTGTGGTCCCGGCTGTAATGTCTGCATACTCTCTTACTTCCTCCCCTGCCCAGGAGCTGTGATATATCCGACATGTTCCTGCATGGTCGGACACATCCATTAGACAGGAGCTCATATATAAGATTAGCTCAAAACCGGAACATTTTCTTTTTTCACACATCCAAATGTGGAACTAATTTTTATTCTAAGATCTGTTAATTAAAATTGCACAGTTTTGTTTAAATGGGTTGTGCCTACAAACAAGGACAATATATCAACTCCATGCACATGTTTAGGTTAAAGCATTCTATGTGTTAGCATTATATAAATCACAGAAATGAATAAGACAATGATAATATATTGTGTGTAAGTTGGACTGTTCAAAACATCTCCTGAATGGAAACTTAGTAAAACATTGCCACCATATTTCTTTATAATTTTAGGAATCTGTGGAGAAAAACACTCAAAGAAAAAGCACTGGGGTGTTTCAAGATGAGGAACTTCTCTTCAGTCGAGAGTTACAGAAGGATAATGACCCGGACGTCGATCTGTTCGCCAGCACCAATAAAAAATCAGTAAGTGGTTTTGGAGATTACCGGAAAAATATTGTGTTGATAGGTTCTCATAAACATCCATGAACAAGGTAAACTACAGTGCTCTGCTTGGATATGATTCGGACAACTTTGAAATTTTGTCAGGACTGGACGGCAGCCAACGTATGTGGTAAATGTGGGGAATAAGCACATATAATTCTAGAAAGGTAGAGTTGAAAGGAACCTCATGGGTCATCTGGTCCAACCCCCTGCTCAAAGCAGGATTCACTAAATCATCCCAGACAGATGTCTGTCCAGCCTCTGGTTGAAGACTTCCACTGAAGAACTCGCCACCTCTCGTGGCAGCCTGTTCCACTCATTGATCACCCACACTGTCAAGAAGTTTTTTTCTAATATCTAATCTGTGTCTCCTCCCATTGTTTGATCCGATGACTTCAAGTCTTTTCTTGTGCAAACGAGAATGAAGCTGATCCCTCTACAGTGAGACAGCCCTTGAGATATTTGTAGACAGCTATTAAGTCTCCTCTCAATCTTCTTTTTGGGTGGAGACTTAATAGCTGTATCTCAAAGGCTGTCACACTGCAGCAGGATATGCTTTATTCTCTCCTTGTATTTCATTATACATGATGGCTGATTTCTTTCCGCAGGAGTCGAGATAGCAGCAGTATGTTCTTTTTATATTTCTCCTTCACCTCATTGGGGGACACAGGGCCGTGGGTGTTATGCTGCAGTATACACCCCTGAGACTGACCTCAGTTACTCAGTTTTTGCTTAGGGTCTTTAGGAGGCAGACATCCTTCTCACTTTATTTTCTTTTTCCTTTTTTTTCACCTTTTCAAGACTTTTGTTTTTTCCATCATGGATACTTAAGGGACATGTCGACCGCAGGTACCTCCCCAGACCCCACAGTTGGCTCTCTGAGTCGTAGTTACCTGCCAGAACTAGGGCTATCCTTCCTTGGCCCCCCACAAAAATCCAACTCAAATTGGCAATTCAACTATAGACAATCCAAACCTAGAGGATCTAGGTCCCAGAGAAATTCCTCTTCCTGACTCGCTCCCACCAGAAGATACTTCCCCAGTCGGCGGCCGACTCTCCCGTTTTCAGCATATCTGGCTCGCCGACACAGACGACAAATGGGTAAGGGAACTGGTGTCTTCCGATTACAGCATTGAGCTCTTACACCGCCCACCAAATCGATTTTTTTTTCCATCCATCTCGCCAAGATCTCTAACAAAGTCACAGGCTTTTTACCACACCATCAATTCCCTCCTGCAAACCGAAGTCGTAATTCCCGTTCCTCAGGACAAAAGGTTTCAAGGTTTTTACTCAAACCTGTTTGTGGTACCCAAAAAAGGAGGGTCGGTCCGTGTTGTGTCCCACGAACGGGAACAACCTGTAATGTCTACTCTTGCATTGTATATATTTCCTCCAATCAGGAAATTCCTGTTGTTTGCTAGATATGAAGTTTGCCCCTGTCCTCTTTCCGTAGTTTCTTCCTCTGTATAAGACGCCCCTCCCTTCTTCCCCAGTTAGATTGCAGAAGCCATTGTTGATCTCACATGTCTGTAACCCTGTACAGATTATTTCCTTTTACCTGCTGTTACGTTGGATTTAATACAAGATTCTGGAAGAAATGTACAGCCTTTCTCCTTTCTTATTACAAGTCATCATACTGGCCGAGTTGAAATCTATCTGTTTTTCCCTGATGGGTAAGTGTTCTGGGCATACTATTATCTAAGGGACTGATAACTGCAGCACTGGCATTACGCCATCAGAAGGGGACAGAATAGTCCGACTCATCCTAGATTTGAAACACCTGAACAAATTTGTTCAGGTGCACCACTTCTGTATGGAATCCCTTCGCTCTATCATTTCCTCTATGGAACAAGGGAAATTCCTCTCTTCAATAGACATTTAAGATGCATACCTCCACATTCCAATATCGGGGGCGCATCAAACATTCCTACGGTTCGCCGTCAACGAGGAACATTTTCAATTTGTCGCACTACCCTTCGGCCTCGCCACATCTCCATGGGTTTTCAGAAAAGTCATGGCGGCCGTCATGACCATTTTCCACTTGCAAGGAATTGTAGTTCTTCCATATTCGGATGATCTCCTCATCAGGGCCCCTTCGTTCAGGGACTGCGAATGCAGTGTCGCCATAACTTTAGACACACTGGTTCGCCTAGGCTGCCTGGCCAACTTGCTGAAGTCCTCTCCAGTCCCAAGCCAGACATTGACCTTCCTAGGGATGCTCTTTGACACCTCCCGAGGGTTGGTACTTCTCCATCACGACAGGTCCCAAGCCCTACAGTAACACTCCTTTGCCCATATCCTCACTCCCTTCGCTTTGCAATGAGTTAGGTCGGATGGTCGCAGTCATGGAAGCGGTTCCGTTTGCACAGCTGCACCTCAGACCCGTTCAGCTGCAGATTCTTACAACGTGGGACAAGAGCCCCTTCTCGCTAGACAGACCTTTTCACCTGTCGCCAGACTCTCTCTCCACGGGTGACTTCGCCCGTCATTCTTGTCATGGGGCAGATCCTTCCTTCCTGCTCATTAGGAGGTGCTAACCACCGATGAAAGCTTACTAGGCTGGGGAGCAGTGTATCGCCATCACACCGCTCAGGGCAGATGGTCTCACTCGGAATCCACCCTGCCCATCAATCTCCGGGAAATACGAGCCATTTTTCTAGCACTAAAGTCATTCATCGACTGCTAGCGGGTCGTCGCATACAGTTGGACAATGCCACGGCGGTGGCATACGTGAATCACCAGGGCGGGACTCGCAGCAAGGCGCAAGGTGGAACCCATCCTCCGCTGGGCCGAACACATATGGTCGGTTCTGTCGGCAGTCCACATTCCAGGAGTTGACAATTGGGCGGCGGACTACCTTAGCCGCAGGGCATCGCATCAAGGGAATGGGCCCTTCACCCGGAAGTCTTTCAGCAGATCTGCAAACGGTGGGGGACCCCGGACATGGACCTCATGGCGTCTTGCCTCAACGCCAAGGTACCCAACTACATGGCCAGGTCTCACAACCCACAATTCCTGGGCGCAGACGCCCTAGTCCAATCCTGGGCGCACTTTCGGCTCCCTTACATCTTACCCCACCCCCCCGCCTCTCATACCCAGAGTGGTGAGGAAGATCAAGGTAGAAAGTGTCCCGGTCATCCTTGTGGCCCCGGACTGGCCCAGACACGCCTGGTACGCCGACCTAGTGCAGCTTGCCGCCAACGTCCCTTGGCAACTTCCAGACCGCCCAGATCTTCTCTCACAGGGCCCGCTTCACCACCAGAATTCGAAGGCTCTGAATTTGACGACGTGGCCCTTGAGACCTGGATACTGACTCAAGCTGTTTTTCCCCAGATGTAGTACGGACCCTGATCAAGGCGCGAAAACCAGTCTCTGCAAAGATCTACCATCGTACCTGGAAAATCTTCTGGACACAATGCAGGTCCCGGAACCAAGCACCCCTGCAATTTTCATTGTGAAGCATTTTAGCTTTTCTTCAAACAGGCTTGGACGCTGGCCTCTCCCTAGGCTCTCTCAAGGGACAGGTTTCCGCTTTGTCTGTATTATTCCAACGACAACTAGCGGCTAAACCTCAGGTGAACACTTTTCTCCAGGGGGTAGCCCACTTGGTTCCCCCTTACAAGAGACCGTTGGACGCATGGGACCTCAACATGGTCTTGGACGCCCTGCAACAGCCCCCATTTGAGCCTCTCAAAGATATTTCTCTCCAGCTTCTATCCCAGAAGGTAGCGTTCTTGGTGGCGATTACCTCCACCCGTCGAGTGTCGGAGCTTGCGGCTCTCTCCTGCAAGGCGCCTTTCCTAGTGTTTCACCTGGATAAGGTCGTACTGTGACCAGTGCCCTCTTTCACCCCGAAGGTGGTCTCTTCCTTCCACCTGAATGAAGAGATCTCATTGCCTTCCTTCTGCCCAGCACCGGTGCATCGTGTTGAGAAGGCTCTGCACTCTCTGGATCTCATTCGTGCTCTTAGAATATTTGTGTCCAGGACGGCATCCTTCAGAAAATCTGACTCCCATTTTTGTCCTCCCAGAAGGACATAGAAAGGGTATGCCAGCATCTAAGACCACTCTAGCCAGGTGAATCAGAACCACCGTCCAAGAAATCTACCAACTGAGAAATCTGCCTATTCTGTCAGGCATTAAGGTGCACTCCACGCGAGCGATGGGAGCGTCCTGGGCCATTAGGCACCAAGCATCTGTGCAACAGGTGTGCAAGGCAGCCACCTGGTCCAGCCTCCACCCATTTGTAAAACATTACAATCCTTGGCAGACGCCAGTCTCAGTAGACTCATCCTCCAGGCAGCAGTAGCTCACCTGTAGAGTGCATCCGGTTTCTTTGTACTCTTATACTTCTCCCACCCAAGGACTGCTTTAGGACGTCCCACGGTCCTATGTCCCCCAATGAGGTGAAGGAGAAAAGGAGATTTTTGTGTACTCGCCGTAAAATCCTGTTCTCTTAGCCTCTAAAGACACAGCACCCTCCCTAGTTGCCCATACGGGCCTTGTTACAGTTCTATGTTTTTGCTCTTTGCACTATTCTGTGGTTGCCTCTGTTATAGGCAATGTTTTTTTTTTTCTTTCCTGCTCCTACTGCTTACGCACAAAACTGAGTAACTGAGGTCAGTCTCAGGGGTGTATACTGCAGACGAGGATCCACTTTATCTTTTTCAGATTACTTACTGTCACCTCCTAGAGGACAGCAGCATAACACCCACAGTCCTGTGTCCCCCAATTAGAGCCTAAGAGAAAAGGATTTTACATGAGTACACAAAAATCTCCTTTTTTTCAGTTCAGTTATTTTATCTGTTAAAATTAAACTGTTCTATTTCAGTCTGAAAAACCAAAAAGCACCAAGCCATCAACTGGAGCCGGATTATTCTGTGATGATGACAATGACGACCTCTTCAGTTCGGCTAAGCCAAAAAAGCCTGCAGTAAGTATTTCTAAGTATATAATTATTAAATGTATACACTTTTCAAAATTGATGTTACAAATCCAAAAAGGTAAATTCGTAGAATGATGGAAACTATAGGATGGCTAGATCTGTTAGTGAAATGCAAATTATTGAAACAAAGTTTTCAATACCTCTTCCATCCCTTCAGTGTCGAGTATGAGCGCCACGTGCAGAAATTCCCTCTTGTGCACACTTTGACTTCTATCAGCGAGGTTATTAATGATTGTCTGAGGAATGTTCTGCCACGCTGGAGGCACTTGGGGAAAATCATCAAGATCCGCTGCTGGCAGCTCCATTACAATTGTCGACTGATGATGTCCCAGATGTGTTTGGCAAATTCAGAGAATCTGCAATCCATTATAGTACATTTAGGCCACACAGGACGCTCACAGACGCAGGACCTACATGCAGACTTGCGTTGTGTTGAAAAATGGCTTCTGTGACAATGTGGAGAAATGGCCATACCACTGGTTCCACTATCAAATCAATGTAACAGTGAGCTGTTAGTTCACCTGAAATGAAGACTTCAAGGGTCCGACTACAGTACAATATGCTACTTTATGCCGTAAACCTGGCAGTAGGACATATAGGATGTTCTGTCTTCATGGCTTTGCCTACGTGGTCTCCATGACAGTCTTTTGCTCTCATTGCATCCAAGACAAAAGTAGCGCACTCCTTCAATGAGGACAGACCTCCTTTGCAGTTTCCATTGCCGTCTTGCCCTGAACCATGAAAGCCTTTGAGAACAGTGAGGTCAATTATGAGCCCTTCATGAAGTGACATCACACCGGTCCTACCTCCAGGATTATATGTGCGGTGGAATAATGTATGCTAGCTGGAGCCAGTCTTCATTTCTGGTACACAAACAGCTCAACATTACTTTGATTTCATCAGAAAACCAGTGTTATAGCCATTTCTCTATAACAGGGGCAGAGAACCATTTTTCTCTGCTAAATTATCAACTTGAAAATTAGCCGCTATATTTGGTTAACCAATCAACTCACCCCTACTGTGCTGGCTGGGGCTGCTTCTCTTTGGCGTGGTGGGATATTAGGTTGTCTTGATCATGTTGCTTCTCAACTGCTTTTCTAAGTCTGCTAGAGCCCTAGATATCACAGGAGAGACTGGGAGCATATACCTCACTGGGGTGGCTGAGGCTGGGGCATAGAGATAACTGGAGAGCTGGATTTAAAGGGTAAACAGTCAGCAAAAGCATCTGCCAGCCTGAGCACAGCGGTCCCCAGGAATCTGCCCAGATACCGCAAAAAAATCATTGAGGGCCGCATTCGGCCCTGGGGCCTGAGGTTCCCCACCCCTGCTCTATAAAATGTCCGAGGAGTCCTTTTTTAATACAAAAACAACACCAGAACGGATTTTGCTATTTTACCACGTGAGACGCTTGCATCACCTAAACTTGCTACCATGGCCTGCTGAGTTTGGGACTTCTAGCTGAGCACCTCTAGGACGTCATTGGTCACCAATTGACCAGGGAGCTGCCAGCAGTTGATCTTGATGATTTTCCTACATGCCTTAAGCTTGGCAGAACATTTTTCACACAACCATTAATATCAGCCAAGGCATATAAGTGCGAGGATTTCTGCAAGCCACGTTCATACTCGCTACTAAATAAATTGAGATGTGGTGACAGTGTGGTTTCCTTTTTTCCATATTTTCCATAACATTTCTATCCATCTTGTGATTTCCATAATCCCACAATTTTTTTTTTCTATGTGTTGAAATTTCACTGTTGAGGAGGGGGAACAAAATATATTTCTGGGAATACAGGTTACTCTAGGTATCTATATTCTTGATAATAGGAAGGTATGAGATTGATACTAATAACTACCATCCAATATTAGGAATACTGTACCATTTAGTAATGCACAGGAATTGAATAATATGTCTAGTGCAGGGCTTGACAGTCTAATGATTGGCTAAAATAGCAGCTAGTAATCTTGGTATTTTATGTTTTTATTAATAAAAGGCATAACTGATACACCCCCCCCCTCCATCCCCCACAAAGAGCCCAACATTCACATACGGCCAAGTATATTAATCAGTGCATTGAGTTGTGATTCCTGTGACCTCACCTCATCGGACATATGATTTATACAAGCATTTAAAAGGGATTCTGTCATGTCTTTTGTTTTTAAACCGCCCCCAATGTTATTTAGATCATGCACTGTGCATCACTAACCTGGTTTTAAAATAATCCATGTATTATTAAAAAGGACTTTAGATACTTAGACGTTTGCCTTAGGTACCTGCACGAACAGTCATCGGGGTGGATACTTCAGCTGGTAACAGCCACATCAATCCACATTTAGTCATGCAGTTTGTTAAACGTAGCCATTACTCCCTGTATTGTAATATATTAACATTACTGACCTACGGAAATTCACTAATGCTGTAGAAGGACCTGTAGTGATGTCACGAACATTTGACCATAATGGGCAAAGCTAAGCAAGCCTGACGTGAAAGAAGTGTAAATAAAAAGAAAGCGCCCATGAGTAGAACCTGATGGTCTAGTGGGTAGATGATGTGGGAGTGTAATGCCCTCTCACCTTAAGGGGTTGTGCTCAACCCCGGTGTAAGGAATCTTGCCGGGAGGTCCGGGCACCGCCGCCGTGTACAGAGCGCTTTCTGGTTGTGGATCACGCGGTCCGGTCACAAGCTTATCCGGCTCAAGTGATCTATTGCATCATCACAGGTCCTCAAGGCTGGAGCTGTGTAAGGTGTTCAGAGCTGCTCCTACTGCTCTCCTGGGGGAGGTGTACAATGGAGAGGAGAAACGATCTAGCGGTCTCTGGAGCGCTGAGAACAAGGAGGGACAAGGTTATTTTTATTATACACAAACCTTTTTAGTGCTCTGAATGCCACAACAGCTATGGTGCTGTCTTCCTCAGGTGATAGAGACCAAATAAAAATGGCATATTTAAAGGAGAATGCACCAATAGATGGAAAGAACTAATCACGTAATCAACACATGCAACCTGAAAGTGCCAGGTGCAGAAACCAAGGTAAACCTATAAAATAATGCCATAAAAAGGAATATAGAACAATATCAATAAAAGAGGTATAAGAAATATATAAAAATTGTCATTGTATAAAAATATAAACACTCACAGAAACTCAAGATAAATATAATTAAAAAAACAGATCCTAAAAAGTGTTAAAAGAAGTTTGTTTGTTTTTTAAATAAAAATGACCAATAATCCCATAATATATGTAACTGTAAAAGAGAACCAGGAGGGGTAATCAAGAGAGCTAGCGACCTGCAACATTCTCAATCATCAGAGTCAAACCTTCCGGGGTTAGGGTGCCTAACTTAAATATCCTGTAGCTCTCTTTGTTATTAAAGAGAACCTGCCACCTGGATCTAAGCCCCTACACTATCACTACCTGTCCCTGCACCTTCCTAGCTGCTCCCTATCTATCCCTCTCTGTGCAAAATCCGTCCTATAAAACAGAAGAAAAATAACTTATAACTTACAGCAGACCCTGAGGCTGGGGACTGAAAAGGCGGCCCCAGGCTCCATTCTGCCCCTCCTCGATGCAGCAGCACACGCCCCACTGGGCGGCATTATTTTTTCTTCATTGCCGCCTTCTTCATTTGGAATCTCCTGCCTGCTTTACCTATCATGTTGTGGTGATGCGACCTCGATGTGTTCCCTGACCGGGACACGGCATATGGGAGATTGTATCTTCTGCTCGATAGCAGCGCACACAAGGTTAGCTGCTGCAGGAGCTGAGTGCTGATTGAAAGCACTGACGCCCAGGTGTGCGGGTGAATAGGAGATATGAGCTGCCCTGGGCTGTAGGGAGGGGGTGGAGTGTGTCAGGACAGCAGCAGGAGCTGCTGTGTAGAGAGGGCTGTGTGAAGATTTAATACAGCCTGTGAGCTCTCTGAGTGGACGTTCATGAGGCTAACGAGCGGACGGTGAGGAGAGAGAGGTTGTGTGCTGACCTAACACAGCCTAACCGGGGGAGGGTACAGAGCTTCTATATCAGCTGTTGGGATTGTATGAGGTTGTACTCAGCTGTGCCCCGGAACCTGGAGGTCTGTGAATACCTGAACTGTGCCATTGAACTGTGTTCTGTGTGAGTAAATACCTGAGTCACTGCCTTCTGTCGTGCCGATCCTAAACGCTACCTTACAGTGTAAAGCGGGTGGGAGATTCCAAATGGAGGAGGTGGCGATGAAGAAAGAATAACGCCGCCCAGTGGGGCATGTGCTGCTGCATCGAGGAGGGGCAGAATGGAGCCTGGGGCCACCTTTTCAGTCCCCAGCCTCAGGGACTTCTGTAAGTTATAAGTTATTTTTCTGCTGTTTTATAGGCGGATTTAGCTCAGAGAGGGATAGATAGGGAGCAGCTAGGAAGGTGCAGGGACAGGTAATGATAGTGTAGGGGCTTAGATCCTGGTGACAGGTTCCCTTTAAGACACAGCAGACAATCAGAATCAGTTTGTTACATGATCTATAATTGTATGTTTCATAAGATCAGGGTTTTTTTTGTGGACTATACTGAAATGTTTAGAGACACTGTGGAACAGGTATCCATTGCGGATGTTAGATCTATGTTTGTTAAGACGAGAATGCATACATTGAATGGTGCGGCCCATGTACTGTAGGCCACAGGTGCATTCAAGTAGATAGACAACATAACTAGATTGACAATCCAAATGATGTTTGATCATACAAATTTCTCCCATAGTGTTCGATTTAAAACTTTTTTCCCACTGATTATTGAATACACTTGAAATGCACATACACTTGGGTGACCTGCAGGCAAAACAGCCTGTATTAAAGGATTGAGCCAGATTGGTGGACGGGAATTTGGGTACTGTTACTGGGAGCGACAACATTCCCAAGGTGTGGTGCATCTGAAGATAATTTTCGGTCTGCTAGGGACATGTTTGGACAAGATCGAGTCTCTCCTCAAGATGAACCAGTATCGGTACAAGAGTTTTCGGATAGAGGGATGGGACTGGTTAAACGTTGTCACCAGGCTCCATCTTGACCAATTTTCATTTTGTTTCTTTGTTATTCATAGAGGTATTTCCGCTATTCAAGGTTGTTATGAGTTGTATCTCCATTTGTTTCTTTTCACCCATGCTCATGATGATCAAGATGCCTGTGAAAGTGATTTTACTTTATGAAAGGCATCATTTAGCATTTTTTTGGGGTAGCCTTTCTGTCTAAACCTTTTATTTAGAATTTTTGCTTCTGTAATAAAACAGGAATCACCTGTGCAGTTTTTTTCTTATCCTCCAGTATTGGCCATATGGCACGTTGGTGATCCATTTGGGGAGGTGTCCACTGTCAAACCGAAGGTTGCTATTAACATCCACCTGTTTGAAATGATTTGAAGTGGAAACCCTCCGCTAGTCATTCAAATGTACCAACAGGTCCCAATACTGGAGGGAAGTTTAAGACCTAGATGCAGTGAAAGATAGGCCCCATGTGTTCCTATTGAGGTCCTCCACAAAAATCTTTGCTTCGGTTTCAGACTCAGACCAAATAAAAAAATAGGTCCTCTATGTCAGAGGTTCCCAACTCCAGTCCTCAAGGCACACCAACAGTGCAGGTTTTCAGGATTTCCTTAGAAATTGGAATCATCCCCAGTGCAGGTGATTCAATTATCACCTGTGCAATACTAAGGAAATCCTGAAAACCTGCACTGTTGGTGTGCCTTGAGGACTGGAGTTGGGAACCTCTGCTCTATGTAGCGCTGGTAAAAGGTGGTATGTCCGGACGCAAGAGGGGACTGTGCGATGAAGACTGACTCGAAACGGCCCATAAATAAGTTGGCATAGCTGGAAGGAAATATAGGCTTATCTCCGCCCATTACGGTCACATGGTCGTGACATTACCACAGGTCCTTCTACAGCATTAGTGAATCTCTACAGGTCCTTAAGTGATGTTACTATATTACAATTCGGGGGGCAGGGGGGAGTGACTATGTTTAAATAACTGCATGACTGAATGTGGACTGATGTGAGTGTAACCACCCCCATAACTGTTTGGTACCTCAGGCACACCTCTAAGCATCTATATTGCTTTTTTTATGATGAATACATGGGGGTTTTTTTTAAACCAGGTTAGTGATGCACAGTGCATGATCTAAATAACATTGGGGTGGGTTAAAGAAAAAAAACGTGCCCTTTAAGATCAAAATACTGTAACCGGTCTTTAATAATACTTTTCATCTCTTCCATAAAGTTAGCAGCTGTCATCTGGGTGAATAAATCCATGGGGTCGCAGCTTTCTTTTGTCACATTGTCTTATGGATGAGATACTAATATTTTCTTGCTGTATCAGGTTCCACTGAAAAAACCTATCATCAAAGGCAAGGAAACTGCCAAAGAATCTGTCAGACCATCGGAGGTTAATGAGGCGTCTGATGTGAAGACTGAAGAGGCAGAGGTTTGTATCTCAGTGTCAATGAAAGTGGGGAGATCTTGTTACCCGCAGGAGCGGTGCGACACATCACACTCCAGTCTGCTGCTGGGCACAGGGTGTATCACTATGTCCTATTATCAATGAAGGTCGCCAGAAGGTTTCCTTTTTTACAAGGATTTTAATGTTATGTGGGGCTACACCATTACTACCTCACAATATAATCACAAAGGTGAGGTCCAAACCATGCAGCTCGTAGGTCAGAGGTCAGGTGCAGAATCGGGAATTGCACTGAGACTAAGTCACACATTGCGGATTGGTCAAAGGGGTTGTCCGACTAATATATATATATATATATATATATATATATATATATATATATATATATATATATATAATATATATACATACATTTTAAGGGGATGAATTGATTATAAATTAATAAATAGGCATATTGTCCTTCTAGCACAGGCCACTCCAGAATTGTGTGTCTGCCCCTTGTAGATCACAGCCTATAGATGGCTGCAGTGATCTGATGACTGATGAGCTTGTCTTCAGAGAAACATCCCCTGATGGTCTTCACTACTCGATCGCTGCTACCGTGACTCTATATGGGGAAGACGCTGGCGGCAGGAGCGCCCTGCACTGGATCTGTGGGGCCTGTTTTTAATCAATTCATGCCTTAAAAAATAATAATTTTACTGATTGTCCACATTTTCTTAAAAGAGTTGTCAATGTGATACCTCACTGCCCATGTTCCAGTCTCTGGAAAGTCTCCATCTTACTTGCCTTAGCTATATGAAGTGACGTGCAGATTCTCTTCACTTTTGTGTCACATTTCTGCATTTGGATTTGACAGGAAGAGTCACCTACAATGTAAATAGCTCTAGTTTTATGTCGCTACAGTTAATCCACGGGGACCCGGTGTAGGGCAGTATAGTCATTCAGGCTCTGGCAGCATTTTCATGTTCATTGTAAAGACCATTGTCTTCTCTCTGAAGGAGGGTTATTCTCTTACCAGAGACCATTGTCTTCTCTCTGAAGGAGAGTTATTCTCTCTGAAGGAGATGCATTTCATTCACCTATACCAGAGACCATTGTCTTCTCTCTGAAGGAGAGTTATTCTCTCTGAAAGAGAGGCATTTCATTCACCCATACCAGAGACCATTGTCTTCTCTCTGAAGGAGAGTTATTCTCTCTTACTAGAGACCATTGTCTTCTCTCTTACTAGAGACCATTGTCTCACTTTGTGAGAACATTTATAGTTACTCTCAGTAATTTAATAATCTTGTTTTTTGATTAATTTTGTACAGAAATCCACAGGTCAAGCACCAATAAAAACAAAAAGTCCTTCCTCTCGGATTGGAAAACTCCAAGTAACTATACTTTGCCATTTTCCTGAACTTCCTCTAAGATTTTTCCAGTGATTTCATTCTATCTTTAAAACATAACTTTTCCTTTTTCTCCCACTAGCGATGCTTGGATCGGGGCTGATTTTTCCTTGCTTAGTGCATGCGGCTTCTTTTCTTACCAATGTGACACTCCTTATATCTATTATCACTACAGGAGATTACTGCTCAAACTCTTGATAAGAACTGCATAAAACAACCATTATTTGTATGCAATTTTTTTCTTTTTCAGGCAAATTTGCTTATTAATCCAGCGACCTTGTTACCGGGTGCTGTCCCAAAACTGTCGGGAGCCAAAGTTGTTGTCGTCGAGGCCGAAGCTTCATCTTCATTACTTGCAGAAGATGACTTGGATTCCAAATCTCCCAGCAAAAACACAGAAGGCACAAGCTTTGAGACCCCAGCACAAGTAGAGACCCTTCGTAGTGCTAATAAGGTATGTTACAAGCTTCTCTAATGACCAGTGGGTTTATATAACGTCCAGGTAAACTTGTTCTAGATTACATCAGTATTAAGAGTTTTCCAGGTTGTCACATGCCCACACCAGAGGAGGAGTAATCCCATATCCTCTGTAGGGATAGGAAGCACAAGAGGGTTAAAAGTCCTCCCACCCCTGACCACCTCAGTGTTTTTCCTGTCACTACACAGCACAGGGGTGCAAGAGAAGTACTGGCGCAGAAGGCACTGGTGCAGGAAGAGGAGCGCCATCGCGCTGAAAATGAACTCACAGGGATTGGGGAGGTCCCGGCCCTCTCGTTCCTTCTATCAAGCGTGTCTAGGGCTGCCACACCCTCTCGGGAGTCCCTCAGCCTTGCCAGTAGCTGAAGCCTCCGGGTGCCGCTTCCCCATCACAGGGGCTCTCAGCGTCCTGCTTCAGGGTGGGACCTTCTCTTTCCGGGTTCGGTGCCCGCCCAGCGTCAAACCAGAAGTGCATGGATGACGCACTTCTGATCGACGGTATGTGTGGGGAATTCGAACACATCCAGCTATGGATGCCAGGGAAGCAGGAAATCATGACCGGTAAGCTACAGAAGGTGGGACTTGGGGAGCAGTTTAGCAGGCTCACAGCTATTAATGCCCCTGGCAGCATAGTAATCCAGAATTTTCAGATGTCCCACTCTGATGCTCCCCCTGGATCGTCCCAGGATAATGTAAGTGGCACCATTACCCTTGAGATGGTTTAAAGGACCCTACCGTCATTAGGCCCTCCATATCTCATATGAGATAACTCTGCCCAGTTACCACCTCCTTCTGAAAAGAAGGACACAGGGGAAAAAGGCGACAATGAAGTCTAAGAGGTGCCTAGGTTGCAAAGCGCATTTGTGCAGAATTTAGAGCCTTAATACTCGCACGTGTCCCAATAGCATGAGATGCGCAGTATGATTAATGAAGAAGTACAAGCTTCAATTACCTCTCTGCTACCCCCCAGTTCAGGAGCCCAGAAAAGCCTGGGACAGAAAACACCCAAAGAAGATATAGCACCATCTTCTGAAGGTGAGATCGATCCAACAGGCGAATCTGACGACAACAGTGAGATCCTTAGTCTTTCTCATGGTGGGGAACATAAGAAATATATGTTCCACTCAGATGGTATGGAGATCCTTCTAAGAGCTGCCTCAAACACAATGCAGGTGGGGGAGGCGTAGAAGGTCAGAAACATTCAGGACGAAATGATTGGAAGCCTTAGGACCCAGAGATCATAGTTTTTTTTAGTTAATAACCATGTGAATAATGTGAATAATAATAATGTGAAGGACATGATCCTAGAGGAATGGGAGAATGCTAAGAAGAGGCTCACTATCCCACGAGACTTCTGCGCCCGCTTACTGTTTGATCCAGGGGACACCATCGTTTGAGACAGTGTACCTAAGATTGATGTCCCTGTGGCTAAGGTGGTCAAGAAAACTTCTATCCCCTTTGAAGATTCGTCAGGATTTTAAGATCCTATGGAGAAAAAGGCAAATGGACTTTTGAAGAAAAGCCTGGGAAGCCTCGGCAACGATTATTAAATCTAATGTTGCTGTGCCGTCAATCCCCAGATCCATGAAAGTCTGGCTAGATGAGTTAGAGGGTCACCTACGGGATGGCACTCCGAGAGATTCCCTCCTTCATTCATTACTCTTATTGAAAATGGCAATGAACTTTATGGCCGACGCTTTGGCAGAATCAATCAGATTTGCTGCCTGAAATAATACTCTTTCCAACTCAGCCAGAAGAGCTGTCTGGTTAAAGATGTGGTCTGAAGATACAGCTTTTCAGAACAAGCTGTGTTCCATTCCATTTTCAGGGCTCAGGGTATTCGGACTGGTCTTAGATGAAATCTTAGAAAAAGCGTCTGACAAAAAGAAGGGCTTTCCTGAAGAGAAAAGAAAGGACCAGTCCTTTTCCCTTCCGTAAACCTAATACTCAGAAGAAAGGACGATCCACAAGCTGGAGCTTTAATAAAGGAAAGAAAGATAAAAAAATTCCAACCCAGTCCTAACTCCCGTTAAAAACGACATGACCGTGTCAGAGTAAGGGGGAGATTGAGGTTTTTCAAATACAGTTGGCAAATCTCTAGATACTGACAACTATTGCTCAGAGTTACAGGATAGTTTTTCAAAATCCCCCTCACAAATTCTGATTAACAAGGGGTTCCCCTGCCTCACGTTTCACGTTACTGTCTACATGCAGACGTAGAGAAGCTTCTTCAACAGGGGTAATTGTTCCGGCTTCAGAAAACGACCGGTTTCAGGGCCATTACTCTTGTTATCCATTAAAAAAAAAAAAAACATCAGGGAGTTCTGTATGATCATAAATCTAACACCCCTAAACCGATGAGTCTGCTACAAAACATTCTGCAGGGAATCAGTGAAATCGGTCATTCCCCTGATATACACAGATGCAGTAAAGTGCACCCTGGACTTAAAGGATGGATATTATCACCTGCCGATACATTCCTTAAGTCAGCAATATCTGAGGTTTGCGCTAGCATCAGGCAGATTCTATACTACCAGTTCCGATGTATTCTTTTCAGCCTAATATCTGCTCCCAGAATCTTTACGAAGATCATGACAGAAGTGGTAGCCTATGTCCGACTCAGAGATATCACAGTCATTCCATACTTGGACGACTTTCTGATAGTAGCAAGATCACGTCAGACAATGGCTCATCATCTGGAGTTTGTCCTAAAGACATTAAACAGGTTCAGTTGGATTGTGAACAAGGAAAAATCTAATTTTGTCCCAATCACTTCAAGAATCTTCCTGGGAGTTCCTCTCGACTCCCGAACGAGAACATCGTACCTTCCAGAAGAAAAGATGCAATGAGTGTTCTTGGAATAATGACGTCATGCATCACCTGTGTCAGATGAAGCCAATTCCATTCCAGACCTCTGCAGAAATCCTGGCAGTGAGGAACAAACACCAGAAATGCCTGGACATGAAGGTGTCCTTGACCAGAGAGTTCAAGAATCTCTACACTGGTGGCTTAACCAGGAGAAGTTACAGAGGTGAGTGCAATGGACCTTGGAACTATGTTTGCTAGTGACCACGGATGCAAGTTTCTCAGGTATGGGGGCTCGAGTTGGAGTCCGTTATCTTCAGGGAACGTGGTACACAGTGATTCAAGCCAGGTCATCGAATTTTCGAGAATTATAGGCAATTTGGAAAGCTCTGCAGAGAAGCCGGTCTGTTCTAAAAGACAAACATGTGAAGATATTGTAAGACAACATTACAGCAGTCTCCTTTACCCGACATCAGGACGGACCCAGACATCACCTCTTTCAAACTCTGACCGCCAAAATATTCTTGGACATGGATAAGATCATAAGCTCTATTTCAGCGGTTTTCCTTCGGGGATCCGACAGTCATGAGGCAGACTACCTCAGCAGACGTCAGATGAAGGCTTTGGATTGGGAACTGGACGAGGAGGTGTTCCAACAACTGACTTACAGATGGGGTCAACCTCGCCTAGACCTATTTGCATCCAGAACAAATGCAAAGACCACATCTTTCTTCTCTCTAGACCTGGGAGACTATCCTCTGGCAGTGGACGCTCTGTCGCCATATTGGGGAGTCTGCCTAGCCTATGCCTTTCCACCTACAACCCCAATATAATTCCAAGGGTCCTGCGGAAGATTCAGGAAGACCGAGCAACGGTAATAACAATTCCAACTTTCAGCCTGGCTTCTGAAGTGGAGATCCTGAAGGCCAAGGGTTTATGCGCTAAAGTGATCTAAAGTATGCAAGCCAGCAGAAAGGCTGTGACTCGGTCCTCCATACTTTTTTATATATGGTCTATCTGTCAGTTCCACAAAATAGTAGACTTCTCTCAACCAAACATTCTTATGATCTTTAACTTCTTACAGGCTGGTTATGACACAGGTCTTAGATCAAGTACCCGATTGCTTCACTGAGTGTCTTCTTTGACTCATTGTTATCCTCACATCCCTGGATGATCAGATTTGTTAAGGCAATCCAGAGACTTGGACCCACCAAGAGAATTTCTTCTCCTCTGTGGGATCTGAATCTTGTCCTGAGTCCTCTGCAATCCTTCCTTTGGTCCAGTTCAAGAGTTAGAGATAAAAAACATGACTCAGAAGACAGTATTCTTGGTGGCAATAACCACAGCTAAAAGATTGAGAGAAATTCAGGCCCTCTCCATTGTAGATCCATATATGCAAATTAGGAATGATTGCATCATTCTCAAGTTGGATCTAAGCTTCTCCCCTAAAGTGGTGTCATCGGTGAATTTAAACCAAGCAGTGGTTCTTCCCTCATTCTGTGAAAACCCAAGAAACCTGAAGGAACAAGAGTTTCATCTTCTTGATGTACGCAGAGAAGTGTTGGCCTACTTGGAAGTAACTCGGTACTGGAGATTAGGCTCTAATCTATTTGTGTAATTTGGGGGGAAAATAGAGGCAAAAAAGGCTTCAAAATCATCCTTAGCTAGGTGGATCAGGCCCATGATTAATCTGGCATACCTATTAGGACAGTCACCCCCTGAAATTATTAAAGCCCATTCCACCAGGGCAGTTTCCACATCATGGGCAACTAGAGCAGGGGCTACTGTTGAACAGATCTGTACCACAGCCACCTGGTCAGGCCATACTACATTTTGCAAACACTACAAACTAGATATTCTCTCACATCAGAGAACTGCGTTTGGTAGGAAGGTACTTCAGGCAATTGCCCCACCCTAAGCTATGAATTATTGGGTATACTCCTATGGTGCTGTCATGTGGTGACCTGGAAAACCAGATTTGTCTTAACGGTAATGATGTTTTCAGGAGTCCACATGACAGCACCCTTATTTCCCTCCCTATTTTGCTACTGTATGTGAAGTTAACATATGTCTAAGTAGTCTAGAATAAATTAGCGTTGTACCCAGCCGATGTGGTTCTTGGAAAATCTCTGAGGAGGTTGGGGATGGGAGAGCTTTTAACCTCTTGTGCTTCCTGTCCCTACAGAGGATATGGGATTACTCCTCCTGTGGTGCGATCATGTGGACTCCTGGAAACATCATTACCGGTAACACTAATTCTGGTTTTCCCATTTATCACCTGTTAACTGGATAGTTCCTGAAGTGTCCAACCACTTTAACCCCACATATCCCTAGAATGGATATACAGTCCTCTGTGTGCATATAGCAGTAGTGTGAATTTGTGACCACTGCTCCAAACACACTTGTGGAATTGGTGGACATGGCGGTTCCATCAGTCCCATAACCCCCACACTAGGCTCTATTTATACAGGAGATTTTTAGGATCCCTGTTGTCATGATGGGTGGAGTTCACAATGGTCAGGCCCCCAGTGACCAAACATTTATCACTTATACTGTGGAGAGTATAGTGGGACAATGATCTTAGCATCTGGGAGTAGAGGGAGAGAGCACCGCGGTCCTTGCAGTGGCAGTAGAGGAGGAGCATTGTTTTCTTCCCTGACCGCATTCTACTGCGATGTTCTAGGATACTGCTCAGCAAACGTGAATGGTATGGGGGCATATGGTGGATATGGATAACACCAGAATCACATGAAATAACTACTCTGACTGTATTTGAAGTGCTGTGGAATTTCTTGGATCGTAACCAAAATCTTCAGGGTGATCATTAGACCTGCTGAAGTTTCCTGGTTCACTATATTGTAGCAGACACTTACGGCTATCCCTATTGCTGGTGCATATATACATGGGAAGTCTCTGACCAGTCCTGGAGACATAGGCCACTTGGATTGTCCTACAACTTGGTCAGATAGGATTACCTGAACCTCTGATGATCCCCACAGAATTCTAAGTGTGGTGGTGAACGTGTCAGACAGAATAGCCCCTTATGCTGACTACTTACAACTTAAGGAGGACCATTTTCATTTAACAAGAAGTATACTGGACAAGATAGTCCCCTGGAGATATTCTTTCTTAACGAGGACTAATTGTGGGGCACATATAGGTCTTTGGCTTCAAGGTTCATTGAATACCATGTGTAGGGGTGGATACAGCCCCTGTTTGAGGTCTGGTATAACTAATTTCCCATCCATAAAGTTTGTTGAAAGGCCGCAGAGCAGCCAATCAGCAAGCTTTTCCAGTGTGAACACTTCTGGACCCATCACAGCCATGTGCAGTATTGTACCACTGTAAAAATAAAAAATTACGTGGGCCTCCGCCCCATGTTTGATAACCAGAGCAGATAAAGCAGCAGCTATATCTGCTTTACAGTGGCTGGCAGTGGTTATCAAAGGGGAAGGGGGCTGTTTTTTATTCAAAATAAAGAATTTTTTGGTGTTTGTGTTTATTTCTTTTGACTTACAGGTTAGTGATGGGGGTTCCCATAGACCCCTATGCATTACTAACCTATAGCTTGATGGCAGCTGTGATTTTTGATAAATCACAGCTGTCTTTAATCTATCTATATATAAAGCTGAGTGTGTGTATGTATCAAGCTCTGCCCACTCCACATAGCCCCTCCCACTCCAATTAGCCACACCCTCTTCATAGCTTACCTCTTCACAGAACCAGACAATATTCTATAGAGAGGGAGGAGCTAGAGGCAGAACCAGACAACATTCTATGGAGAGTGAGGAGCTAGAGGCAGAACCAGGCAACATTCTATGGAGGGGGAGGAACTAGAGGCAGAACCAGACAACATTCTATGGAGGGTAGGAGCTAGAGGCAGAACCAGACAGCATTCTATGGAGAGGGAGGAGCTAGAGGCAGAACCAGACAACATTCTATGGAGAGTGAGGAGCTAGAGGCAGAACCAGGCAACGTTCTATGGAGGGGGAGGAACTAGAGGCAGAACCAGACAACATTCTATGGAGGGTAGGAGCTAGAGGCAGAACCAGACAACATTCTATGGAGAGGGAGGAGCTAGAGGCAGAACCAGACAACATTCTATGGAGAGTGAGGAGCTAGAGGCAGAACCAGGCAACATTCTATGGAGGGGGAGGAACTAGAGGCAGAACCAGACAACATTCTATGGAGGGGAGGAGCTAGAGGCAGAACCAGACTACATTCTATAAAGGGGAGGAGCTAGAGGCAGAACCAGACAACATTCTATGGAGGGGAGGAGCTAGAGGCAGAACCAGACTACATTCTATGCAAGGGGAGGAGCTAGAGGCAGAACCAGACAACATTCTATGCAAGGGGAGGAGCTAGAGGCAGAACAAGACTACATTCTATAGAGGGGAGGAGCTAGAGGCAGAAGCAGACAACATTCTATGGAGGGGGAGGAACTAGAGGCAGAACCAGACAACATTCTATGGAGGGGAGGAGCTAGAGGCAGAACCAGACTACATTCTATAGAGGGGAGGAGCTAGAGGCAGAACCAGACAACATTCTATGGAGGGGAGGAGCTAGAGGCAGAACCAGACTACATTCTATGCAAGGGGAGGAGCTAGAGGCAGAACCAGACAACATTCTATGCAAGGGGAGGAGCTAGAGGCAGAACAAGACTACATTCTATAGAGGGGAGGAGCTAGAGGCAGAACAAGACTACATTCTATAGAGGGGAAGAGCTAGAGGCAGAACCAGACAACATTCTATGCAAGGGAAGGAGCTAGAGGCAGAACCAGACATTCTGTGAAGACAGAAGCTAGGGGCAGAACCAGACAACATTCTTTGGAGGGCGAGGACCTAGAGTAGGGGTCTCAAACACGCAGGCCGCATGCGGCCCCTGGGGCTTCACAGTGCAGCCCGCGACACCGTGGACAACGTGCAGGGGGCGCCACGGTGCGGGGTGTCGTGGTGCAGGGTGCATGGGACCGCAGCTTTATTATCACTTCCTGCACCCACTCCAACAAGCTCCTTGACACAGCTAGATCAATGGAAGCCGGCGGGCCAATCAAATCAGAGACCTGCGTATGGTGTCACCCGGGGTTTCTGATTGGCCCGCCGGCTACCGTTGATCTAGCTGTGTCAAGGAGCTTGTCTGAGTGGGCGCAGGAAGTCATAATAAAGCCGCGATCCCCTGCGCCCCACATCGTGACACCCCTCTCCGCAACGCCCCCTGCACCCCGGCATCATTAAGGTTTGTTTCAGTGTGTATGAGAGAGTTTGTGAGTTTTTATGAGAGTGTGTGTGTGTATGAGGGTCTGTGTGTGTGTATGAGAGTGTGTGTAGAAAAGAGTGTGTGTGTGGGTATATATATATAATACACACAGTCTTTTCTACACACACAGACCCTCATACACACTCACACACCCTCATACACACACACACTCTATATATATGAGATTGTGTATGAGTGTGTGTGTATGTGTGAGGGTGTAGGAAAGTTTGTGTGTGTGAGTTGTGTGTATTTGTGTATGAGTGTGTATTTGTGTATGAGAAGTGTGCGTATGTGAGAGTGTGTGTGTATAGAAAAGAGTGTGTATGACAGTGTGTATAAGAGTGTGTGTGTATGAGAGACTGTGTGTGTGCGCGCGCAAAGAGAGAAACCAGGTTGGGATGTCACTTCAAAATGACTTAAGGATGGGGACATTACTACAAGATGGGGACCACAATGGGGACATTACTACAAGAAGGGGAGCAGGATGGGGGGCATTACTACAAGAAGGGGAACAGGATGGAGACATTACTGCAAGAAGGGGATCAGAATGGGGACATTACTGCAAGATGGGGACATTACTACAAGAAGGGGAGCAGGATGGGGCATTACTACAAGAAGGGGAGCAGGATGGAGACATTACTACAAGATGGGCAGCAGGATGGGGGCATTACTACAAGAAGGGGACCATGATGGGGGCATTACTACAAAAAGGGGATCAGGATGGGACATTACTACAAAAAAAGGATCAGGATTGGACATTACTACAGGATGGGAACATTACTACAAGATGAGGACCAGGATGGGGACATCACTACAAGAAGGGGAACAAGATGGGGACATTACTGAAAGAAGGGGATCAGGATGGGACATTAGTACAAAAAAAGGATCAGAATTGGACATTATTACAAGATGGGGACCAGGATGGGAACATTACTACAAGATGAGGACCAGGATGGGGACATTACTACAAGAAGGGGATCAGGATGGGGACATTACTACAAGGAGAGGACCAGGATGAGAACATTACACAAGATGAGGACCAGTATGGGGACATTACTACAAGAAGGCAATCAGGATGGGGACATTACTACAAGGAGAGGACCAGGATGAGAACATTACACAAGATGAGGACCAGTATGGGGACATTACTACAAGAAGGCAATCAGGATGGGGCATTACTACAAGACGGGGACTAGGATGGGGACATTACTATAAGATGAGTACCAGGATGGGAACATTACTACAAGAAGAGGATGGGGACATTACTACAAGAAGGGGATCAGGATGGGGACATTACTACAAGAAGAGGAACAGGATGGGGACATTACTACAAGAAGAGGAACAGGATGGGGACATTACTACAAGAAGGGGAACAGGATGGGGACATTACTACAAGAAGAGGTCCAGGATGGGGACATTACTACAAGAAGAGGATCAGGATGGGGACATTACTGCAAGAAGAGGTCCAGGATGGGGACATTACTACAAGGAGAGGTCCAGGATGGGGACATTACTATAAGAAGAGGTCCAGGATGGGGACATTACTACAAGAACAGGATGAGGATGGGGACATTGCTACAAGAAGAGGAACAGGATGTGGAAATTACTACAAGAAGGGGAACAGGATGGGGACATTACTACATTGAGCAAAAAATTCTGGAAATAATAAAAATGTCACTTAGTCCTACACTGTCCATTTTTACCCCTTCCTGCAGTTAGTCCCACAAGGAATGCGGCCTCCTGATATCAATTTTTTTCTATGTGCGGCCCACCAACCCAGCCAATTTTTTTAAATTATTTATTTTTACACTACCATATAGCAAACCTGTCTGCAACCAATCACAGATGGCTGAAACAGAGGGTGGGAGTGTGTATAGCAGTCTACAACCAATCACAGAGGGTGGGCGGGGAAACAGTCAATATTTATGAAGCTTTGAGTAGGACCGGAAATGAGTCCGATTGCAGTGTTATTTTCCTGGAAACACTGTATGCATAATCTCCATTACCCCCATTTAATGTCCCTTTGTAGTCCCCTTAGCCCTTACCACCATCATTTTACATCACAGAACGTTTAGTCCCCATTGACATGCATAGGGTTTGTTGTTCAGGTCAAGTTTGGTCTCCAAACCCAACTTCTTTTTTTTTGTCTGTGTGTATTCTGCGATTTTTGAATATCCACAGGTCCGCACATCACTACCTATGATACCACATTTTTCCACCAAGTGCTCAGTAAATAAAGTGCACATAGGGCATTACAAGCAAAATACCAGAAATGGCATTAGGGTACTTCTGTTTTTGGGACTTGAATACCCTACTGATAAGCACCATTGTACTGCCATTGTTGACTCCATCAATCTCCAAGGGAACACCTAGGCCTGAGACGGGGACAAGGGGTATCCTCTACGTCTGGAGGAAGGAAGGTTTAATCATAATCACAGACGTGGATTCTTTACTGTAAGAGCAGTGAGACTATGGAACTCTGTGCCACATGATGTTGTAATGAGTGAGTCACTACTAACATTTAAGAAGGGCCTGGATGCCTTTCTTGAAAACTATAATATTACTAGTTATACATACTAGATTCTTTGATAGGGCGTTGATCCAGGGAATTAGTCTGATTGCCGTATCTGGAGTCAGGAAGGAATTTTTCCCCCAATGTGGAGCTTAGTGTTTGCCCTGTGGGTTTTACCTTCCTCTACATCAACGTTTTAGGCTATGGGGTGAACTCGGTGAACTTAAATCTACCTTCAATCTTAGAAACTAAAAGATTTATGGGTGGCCTTAAAGGAAATGTCACAATTCTTTTTTTTATGTTTTACATTTGTTAAGTTAATTTATAATTGTAAAAAATAAATGGTGTGATTTTTGTTTGCTTTCATTTTTTGCACTTTTTAATTCAGCCATTGTGGGCTGCCCTTTTTATCTGCTCTTCTGTATCAGATGTGAGGCACCGCCGGCATGGTCCTCATGGCTGGGGCGCGTCACATGCAGGATCAAGGTATGATCCTGTGCACACTGGCCGGTTTGACTGATAATGCTGTGTGAACCAACTGTGAACACAAGGTTTCATGAGCCTAATGAGCGGCAGTGAGAGTGGTATGAGATCGATGAGGGCTGAGTGCTGACAACCCGGAACACAGGGAGTTAACCTGAGCTGTGTGAAAGGCTGATTACCCACAGCTAAGGGGGTGTGTCCATGTGGGAGTGGCTGGCACGATAAGAGGCAGCCAGATGAGAGATTGAGAGTTTCATTCAGAATTGAGAGACCAGATGGAAGCTGAGACCAGCCAAGTGCAGAGCAGTCTAGAGGCTCTGAGTAAATGACGGGAGCATGCTAGCTCCATGCCGGTGCCGAGGTCCGGGGTCGTGTCCGCACCTGAGGGGGGAAGCCGTGGTTGACCCGTGGACGCTGGTCCGGGCGTGGTTCACCACACGTCCGGGAAGGGGCCCGTGGGGATGCCTGGTGGAACCTGTGACACAGGTAGCGAGACCCGGATCCGTGCCCGGTAAGAAAGCAGTTCCTGAATGATTGTGTGAACTGTGCACCTTGGGTGTAAATCATGCTAGGCAAGTGTAGCCGCCATTAGGTCCAGTGAAGGACCTGTTGAACCTTATGAGTACTGTATGGCTTTTTAAAAGACCCAGCGAGTGAACGTAGCCCTATAGGGGCCGATGTATGAAGTGTGCCAGGCGGGCATAGACCGCCCTTGGGACCGACTCAGTGGAGTCAGTTAAAGGTCCTGATGAACCGGAATGAATGTAGCCCTTCGGGAGGCGAATGAATGTAGCCCTTTGGAGGCGATTTTATGTAGTGTGCCAGGCGGGCATAGACCGCTTTTGGGTCCGAGTCAGAGCACTCCGTTAAAGGACCTGATGAACCGGATTGTATGTAGCCCTTCGGGAGGCGATTGAATGTAGCCCTTCGGGAGGCGATTTTATGGAGTGTGCCAGGCGGGCATAGACCGCCTTTGGGTCCGAGTCGGAGTACTCAGTTAAAGGACCTGATGAACCGGAATGTGTGTATGAGAGGTCAGAAGCAGGGGTTAGAAGGGCTCCCGTACTGGGTAACGTGTGGTTCACCTCACAGGTTACTAGGGTTTGCCAATCCCTGTTCTGAGCCCAGAGGAGCCACAGTCCATGGATGTGTATGATGGGCTGCGAGCGAGTGAAAGGACGTGTGTGGTCCATGGTGGCTTATAGGATGGATCACATATGGTATGTAAGAACCCGGTCAGGCTGGAGTCCTGATTCCGGGGTAGTATGAAGCTGGGGAAATAGAGCCAGGCGGCTGGTTCCGCCATTGGGACCCATAGGGCCCGTTGATATGGTACTTGATGTTAAATGTATGTGAAATGTATATAGGCCGGAGGCCGTAGCCACCACGGGAGCTGTTAGTAGATCTCCAATGGGGACAGAGAGATGGTTACAGGTCCCGGGTTACTATAAGCATTATGTGCAATATATGTATTATGTAATGTTATATGTAAATGTATGATGTGTTTATGTATGGTGTTTTTAATCAATGTGATATGTGTTAAACATGCTACCCGGGTTATGTTGTTAATATGTGAAAATAAACGGGTAGACATTGGTTAAACTTATAAACACGTGTTTGTTGTCGTTTTGCAAGCGGGTTCCCCGGTTGCTACCTCACACAGAGCACATCAGTCTGAAACTGCAGCAGCCCATAGGTTGGACACTGACCATCTCGTATCTTCTATGCTGTGAACACAACTGTGGATTAGGCACTCCTGGGCAGTCCAGTTCACAGCTGTAGGCCCCCTTCACATGTACATGTCATCCGGTTTTTTTACACCTCATGTACCCATTTTAACCTGGCTATAATTTCTCTGTCGCATGTATCCAACCCTTTCATGAAATACAGTCTGCAGGGCCATATGCCTAATCCTATCATGTGTGATACTGACTGCTGCACTGAGTACTGTGATCTGAGCGCTGCAGCCACAGTCATGACTGCTCTGCTCAGGTCTCTGTAAGGCTGCCTTCACATTGCCTAATTTTTGATCTGTGTCTATCCATTTTAAAATGGATAGCCACAGATCAGTTTTGGCCTCCCATGTATCCCTATGGGCACGGATTGGGCCTAAGTGGCATTCGTGTTTGTCAGTTGTTTTGTCACTGATCCATTTGTATCAGGTTTTTTTCATACACCCAGAATCGGAAATTGTTGCGATTTTGGGCTGCCTTGAAAATCACTGACACCAACGGACAGACACAAATCCGTAGCTGTCCGTGTGAAATAACTTTGGGGTCTATGGAGACAGATCAGTGAAAAAAAATGGATCCAGTTTGCTGTACTGAGCATGCTCAGAAGCATGGTACAGGTCCTCCCACCCCTATCTCTGACAACTGGTGACGGATCCATTAAAAACATGGTCTGTGAACATCAGTTGCCATCTGTGTGAACATATCAATGCCTGTCTGTGTGGGCCTCGAAATTCAAGGAACCACATGGATGTGAAAATTATACAGTGTGAAGGCAGCCTCTAAGGAGCTGTAAGCAGCATAGCACTCACTGACTGTCTGCCTCCCTATACCTGCTCCTGTTACAAGAGTTGGAGGTCCCAGTATATGTTCCTCGGACCATCTCTCCTAAGTATAGAGCTTTTTTTATTAAGCCTATGTGACCTCCCTATACCTGTAAAAGTCTTGAATTTTTGATGCCAGATTTATTTTCTTATATTAGGTTTGTTTTTGTTTACAAATTTATTAAGTATTCTATGTTTTTATATACATCAGACTCGTGCAAAAATTAGTAATAAGAGACGACCCCCTACAAGAACAAGCAGAAAACCTGCAGGCCAAGAATCTGGGCAGAATGAAGACCTGTCCTCACCAGTGTCACCTACGTCAGCGGCTGAGCCTGAAACCTCAACATCAGAATCACACCGGGGAACAGAGCGAGATGAGATTTCTACCATGAAGTTATCCTTCTCAGAAAACGATATACAGCCCAGAACACATCCAAAAGCAGCTGTAAATCCTCTGACTCCCGATGTAAATGATTTATTTGGGTCTGACCTGTTTGTAGATAACTCACTGTCTAAATCCACTCCATCTCAACAACAGACAGAACACTCTCCAGGGAGCACGTTTTCTAAAAAATCTCTCCTGGATCAGAGGAAGAAATCTGGGATTTTATTCGATCGAGATGGCAGTGATGATGACTTATTCAAGTCTGTAAAGGACAAACCCAAGAAGACGTCTCAGTCCAGCTCTCCTATGGATATGGAGCCTGATGATGATCTTTTTGGGTTTCAGAAACCTCAGAAGAAAGTAGATGTTCAGTCTGTTGTTCCATCAGACAAGTCAACAGCCAGTGACATGTTTGAAGTAAGTGAAGTTTCTTATCAAGTCTGTATCTTTTTCTTTAACTTGTCTGGAATTGATACGACCCTATCATTTCTTCCTTTTTGCGGATAGCTTAGATGAAAGGATATTTTTCATGTAATTTTTTTTAAACTTTGTTTTTGTTACCGTTTATAGTGTAAACCGCTGTTTAAATCTTTATCTAATAACAATAATGTAGAGCAAGTGATTATAAAAAAACTTTCAAGTATACTTCATAAGTGAAATCTGGAAGAAAAGCTTTCAAAAATCTTCTAGATGATGTCCCCACTATGGTGTTTTTAAACCTCACATATAAGAGCAGTGGGGCCTACACAGTATGACTGGATGCATGAGATCAGTGTATCTGCAGGTTATTACCTCAGACAAAGGACACTCCAGGCTGTCCGCAGTGCACAGGCTCCAGTGAATGTATCTCCTGCATTCAGATTACTCTGCTTGTGCTAGGAGCTGATGGCCTCCACACAGCTCCTCACTGATAACACGCAGAGTGATGTGAATACAGAGGAGATAAGATTGCAGCAGCTTTGTGCACATAGCCTGAGCTCCCAGTCCCCGAAGTAATCTGATACACTCAGCTGAGAACGCTGTGTGGGCCCCGCCCACTCCACCCTTACATGGTTATATGGCCGTATTCCCTGTGCGGAGCTTGAAGACGGATCTCACTGAGAATGAGCTTCAGACACAGTCTAGTGAGGACATCTGGAAGGTTTTCTTCCAGATTTCTTCAATGAAGTTTATTTAAAAGTTTATTATTACTTGCTCTACATTATTATTATTAAATAAAAATTTAAACGGTGATTACACTTCAAGCACCCACCAGTTAAATGAGTTTTTACTCTTGAGAATACACTTCTTTTTAAGGAAGTATCAGGAGCATTTTGTGTTAACCCCTTCCTACCCTGCACTAATCATTCAATCGCTGCATGACTACACTTACAGGGCAGACATGGCTGTTTCATCTCTTGTGAAACCTGCTGCTTTATACAGTTGACACCCTATTTAAACAGCTTGGATCAGAGATAACTAGCCAGTTAACCCCTTAGTTACCATGGTCAATAGTGAATGCAGCATCTAAGCAGTTGGATAGAGGAAGTGAACGCTCCCTGTCAGCCCCACCAGCACCCTTAGGTCTGCCATGTTAGAACAGGCAGTAATACATTGTATTACAGAAGTAATGAAGTGTATTATACTATCTTAGAGTATTACTTTTTCAAGTCCCTTCCTGTGATTTCTAAAAAAAAAAATTCACTTTTTTTAAAACTATAGAAACATGACCTGAAGTTTTTTGTTTATTGGTAAAAAAATAGAAATTGAAAAAAGGAGATTTTTGTGTACTCACCGTAAAATCCTTTTCTCTTAGCCTCTAATTGGGGGACACAGAACCATGGGTGTTATGCTGCTGTCCACTAGGAGGCGACACTAGGCAGAATCTGCAAAAGCGTTAAGTAGCTCCTCCTCTGCAGTATACACCCCTGGAGCAGGCATTGCTTCACCAGTTTTGTGCTAAAGCAGTGGGAGAGTTAGCAGAGTATAACAGTATAACAAGGCCTGTAACTACACATGCAAACATGTATAAACAGTTAATAGTTAACAAAGTAATAACAGCGTAATGAGGCCTGTAACCAAACAGGCACATGTGTAAACGGGTAAAAGGTTAATCGCGTAATAGTAGTATGACAAGGCCTGTGATCAAACGGGCACAAGTGTAAACAGTTAACCAAACAGGCAATCATGTGTAAACAGTCAACAGCTGAAAAGCAACATGAGAACTGTAGTAAAGGCCCAAAAAAGTCAACAGGGTGGGTGCTGTGTCCCCCAATTAGAGGCAAGAGAAAAGGATTTTACGGTGAGTACACAAAAATCTCCTTTTCTCCTTCGCCTCATTGGGGGACACAGAACCATGGGACGTCCCAAAGCAGTTCCTGGGTGAGAAAGTAATGGAACTAGTAACACTGAACATGGTCAGTGAGGAGCTATGCACCTATAAGTGGGCTAGTGCCTCCTGGAGGATACGTCTACCCATACCTGTGTTTGTCGAGGACTGAGAGTGAGCACTGTAGTGCCTTGTAGATATGTGCAGGCTAGACCCTTGGCTGCCTACGCACTTGTTAAAACTGACGCCTGGTGTTGAACGGCTTGGGGAGCCCCCAAGGCCGTATTAGAATGCACTATGATACCGGGCGGAATGGCGCGTGTTCAATGGTATAAGCGTCTTGGATGGTTGCACGAATCCATCTGGCTAGAGTAGCTTTAGAGGCTGACAAGCCTGTATCCCTGTCCTTAGGAAGAAGGAGGAGAGAGAACCCAACTACCTATAGGGCGTTGTCGTGGGGCCGTGCGTAGGGCCCTGGCGAGGTCCAGTACATATACTTAACGACTAGCGAGTTCACGACACGATGAACTGGAATCGGGCAGAGAGATGTGCATATTTAGTTGGAAGAGGTATACCAACTTTGGGAGAAATGGTTGGACCAGCCGTAGGGCAACCTTGTCTTGTGGGCAGACCAGAAAAAGGGGGTGTGCACACGTGCGCTGCAGGGTCCAATACTCGAAGGAAGGAGTTCCTTGAGGTCTGATAGCAAGAGGCTGAAAACTGCTGCTTGAAAAAACAACTAGGGACAGGCCTGAGTCTAGGCCTAATCGGAGGAAACCGAGAATTCTGGTAGGGAATAGAGCCAAAGTGAATGGCCTCTATGGCTAGTATAGATGTTTTCCATGTGTGATGGAGCTGGTTTCTTGCTTTGATCTTGGTCACTACAATATGCAGCGAAAAAAACTCGTCCTGGGTTAAGGTCCAGGTCTCAAGGCTCACGCCGTCGAATTCAGAGTTGAGGAATTCTGATGGTAAAATGGGCCCTGAAAGCGTAGATCTGGACGGTCAGGCATGCGCCTTGGTACGTCCGCCGTGAGTTGGGGAGATCAACGTACCAAGCACGTCTGTGGCAATCTGGGGCCATGAGGATGCCCTGGTGACATTCTTGTTTTATCTTCGTCAATACCCTGGGGATCAGTGGCAGTGGGGAAAGATGTAGGGGAGACGGAATGGGGTCCAGACCTGGACTGGTGCGTCTGCTCATAATGACTGCGGATCCTGGGACCGGGCCATGAAGGCTGGCGACTGTGGATCCTGGGACCTGGCTATGAAGGCTGGCACCTTGGCATTGAGGCGTGCTGCCATGAGGTCCACGTTGGGGAGCTCCCCAGCATCGGCAGATTTGTTTGAAGACATCTGGGTGTATGTATATGCCACAGCTGTGACAAAGTCTGACTGTATCTTGATGTGGCTGCCTGCCAGAAGAACGCTGAAAGACTTCTGTGTGCTGTGACGGGGAACACCGCGTCCTATCCTGTCAGGCTTGTGATAGTGGTTAGAACTCTCAAGCATGGTATAATGAAGAGCATGAGCGTGAGGGAGAGAGTGGCAAAAAAACACCAATGGTGAAACCGCCTGGTAGAAGACAACGGGTGAAACCTGTCCAGTGACAGGTTCTTATCCTGTGACTTGAGTATGGGTGGACGATGCAGCTGAGCAAGGGGAACTGCCTGTAATAATGCCATCATCTTGCTTTGCGTACCGAAGGAGAGTACGGACTCACAGCTGTAGACCCGAGTCTTGACCTGTGGGAGTTTGACCCAAGCTGTGATGTGTTGAACTGTTTGGAGGTTGACCGGCCATCCCAATCTTGGTAAAGTGTCTACAGTAATGGAGACTTTGTGTACACAGTCCGTGAGGATTGGTGCTTTGATAAGCAAATCGTCCATCTACGGAAGGGTGACGACAACCCTGGAGTGAAGGATAATCATGACGTCCGCCATGACTTTTGTGAGCACTCAGGGAGCTGTAGTTAAGTCTAACGGGAGTGCCACCGATTAGTGGCGTTCTTGTTCGATTGTAATTCTGAGGAACTTTTGGGGAAAATGCAGGTAGGCGTTCTATATGTGTATGGACGCAAGGTATAATCCTTGTTCCTTGTAAAAATTTAAGGAGTGGAGACACCACGTGGGAATGCCTTAGCCGGGCATGTTTTCTTTGGGCGGTAGAGACGTGAGCTCTATGTTGTAAACAGGAGATTACTAGGTAACCCGAGATGTTGAAAATAAAGCAACCGACCCCCCCTACAAGTGGAGTGCCATCTGGGTGGAGGGAGCGTGGTGACCAATTTCTCGTCAGTATCGGTCTAAAACATGACCAAATTTCATGAATTTGGTCTGCTGACAGCGGTTTAAGGGCCGTCCTGGTTTGCGTTGGGAAGGGAAGTGCCTTTGCCTCCCTTAGCATCCAAGGTCAACTTATCCGACTGTTTTCCAAACAAGCATACACTGAGGTATGGGGGAACAGTGAGGGGCTCCTTCGAGGCCACGTCCGTTTACCATACCATAACCAGAGCGCACGTCTAATGGCAAAGGCAATGGAAGGTGCTATTGCTGAGGGATTAACAGCGCCCAGGGCTGAATGTATCAGGTAGTCATTTGTGGTGGCGACTCGAGTTGGCTGGGCCGCCAGAAGTGCCCATGCCATGATGTCTTCCACTGCTAAGACAAAGCGAATGTAGGGGGCTAGGAGAAGCCCTGAGAACTGCAGGTACTGATTTAGTCAGTTGTCGTAGCCGCCGGTCAGTGTGAGCAACTGCCGGAAGGAAATGATAATGTGTCTCAATCACCCTTGGCTGGCAGACCGTGTTTCGGGGTGAGAGAGGTGACTTTTGAGAATGACTATTCAGGGAATGCAGATGCATACATAATGACTGACCCTTGTAGCATTAGATGCACTGACGGGTACGTTGGTTGCTTGTACAGCTCTGGAATTCAGAGATGTAATTAATAGGGTAGGATGGGCCAGTGCAGGACAATCTGACGTGTCTGCACTGTCCCTCGTAGTATTATATTGCTCCGTGTATGGTGTTGATGCCGAACTTAGTGCGTACACCTGATCGACATAGCGCAGGGCAGCCCAGAACTCCTGGACTAAAGCGATCCGCCAGCCTCCGCGTAGTTGGGGTTACAGACGCACGCCACCGCGTCCAGCTAGAGAAGGGGGAGGGCAAGCTGCAGCAGGGTATATCATCGCTGGTTGTTGCTTATTGCACCTCCGGAGGCCCTGTGTGTTTTCCGGAGTCTCAATTAGTTGTTGTATCCCGGAATGGTGGCCGGCGCGGAAGTCCAGTGGAGCTACCGATCGGCACCAAATTACATGGGGAGGTTGTGGGGAACCTGTAGTACACCCCATTTGCCCCAGTATGACAGATTCCGCCGTGAACACTGTGGGCACTGTAAGCTGCAGTTAGCACCATAGTGACCTGAGCAAGGTGCTGCTGCTGGTAGCTGCTGAGCAGGGGGCCCTGGATTTTTTGACAAGCCTGTACCTGAGGGTGTTTCCACCTAATATATTAGGGAAGGCTCCTACCCTCTACATCCAGATGGGGGTCCTGAGCAGCCAGTAATGCTGTTCTTGACATCTTGGAATATCTCGACTTCAACCCAGTATCCACCGTGGGAGTGGGGAAGGAGGACGGCATATGAATTGGAATCGCGACCTCAACCCTCAGTGGGGGAGCGAGGAGGGAGCATGTCGGGGGCCTTAATAGTACCCCAGCACAGCGGATGCTGTGATACCTCCCATGAAATTGGTGGGGGGCACTGCAGACCCGTCACACATTGGCTACTGTACAGCCTGTTTCCCCTGTGTGCCTGAATGCAGGGAAGAGGCACTGTGGGGCTTCCAGTGTAGTGGGGCTCCCAGTGCAGTGAGGGGGCTGTATGGTATGCCCTGCAATTGTATCAGAAGTGCAAGGCCAGTGCAGTGCTTAGAGGCTATGGAGCCTCTTACAGAGCATCAAGGTCCCAGTAATGGCCGCCGCTGAGCTCAGTGCATCATCTAGAGGCTGTGGAGCCTATTACATGGCATCAGAGTCCCTGTAATGGCCGCCTCTGAGCTCAGTGTAGTAGTGATGAGAGGAGGGGCGGGCCTCCAGCAAAAAGAGCGCAGAGAACAGGCCTCCCGCCCCCCTGATGATGGGGCTGGCTCTGTTCCGCCCCCTTCTATGACGCCGGCCGCGTCATTCTGGTCATCTGGGGGGGGCGGGCAAAAGGCGGCGGCCTGGAGTAGAAGTCCTATGCCGAAAATGGCTCCAGGCCGGCGCGGAGGTCCGGGAAGGGGTCGGAAATGACCCGAACCCCACCGTGACTCCTGGGCCCTGCAGTACCGGTATAGTGGTGTCCCTCGCAGGAGATCCAGAAAGCTGGATCTTCTGCATATTGCTGCAAATGCAGGTGCCTGCTGCCACAGGAGCAGAGGCAGCCTGTGCTCCTGGCATATTAACTGGCCTCATATAATGTGTCCCCAGGCCCCTTCAGGAGCACTCAGCAGAGCTGGGGCTCCTGGTGCAGCAGCATTGAAGATTGCTGCGCCTTGTGTCCATTAGAAGCACTCAGCAAAGCTGAGACTTCTGGAGTGTACTGCCGTGTCATGCAACATGTCTATGCCCTACCTGCGGTGTCTCAACCTTAGAACCCCGAGGGGTGATTAGGGAGGGATGCTGCTGTCCACCGTCAAGGGGCTCCTGTGTAGCCTCCACTTCAACCCAGGGTCTCTAACAGTGGGGAGCTGGGGGAGGGGGGGCCATCATCTCGACCTCAACCAGGCACCCCCAACAGTGGCGGGCCGAGGAGGGACCATGCCGGGAGTCTTGTCAGAGACCCACTTTTCTTCTTGAAAGAAAAAAAATAAAGTTAAAAATTTTTGGAAAATAAAATTTAGGTGTGCCTCTGATCGACACTAAGCAAAAACTGGTGAAGCAATGCCTGCTCCAGGGGTGTATACTGCAGAGGAGGAGCCACTTAACTCTTTTACAGATTCTGCCTAGTGCCACCTCCTAGTGGACAGGAGCATAACACTCACGGTCCTGTGTCCCCCAATGAGGCGAAGGAGAAAAAGCTTAATTGGTTTTGCCACATTGGTAAAAAACAAATCATACGCCTAACTTAGATGGAGGAAGAAAATGTCTCAGATCTTTTAATGCAGCTTCATGGTAATAGATTACTTACTGTAAAGAAAAAATGGAAAAAGAAAATCTGTATAAATTGGTATTGCCATAATTGTAATGAAGCAACACTCACACACCTCTGTCAATGGTTTCACAGAGGAGGGTCCTTCAGTTTTATCGTTTATTAGAGCCGGCACCAAGTACAAGAGGTTTGTTGTCCCGAGGACACCTCTCGTCTGGGCATTTTATGAGCTCATTAAATTCAGTATGAGCTCTGCACTTCTGTATGTATCCTGTGGGGGCACTGTAGATAATGATCGCTTGCTTTGTATGGTTTTTGTTGCAGAGTTCAGCTGATCGATGGGAAACCTTTGATTACTACCTAGAGGATGTCTCTAACGTAAAGTAGTATAGGATGTAATCTAGTCACAGCTTTGAATGTAGTGACTATTAGACCAATTCTCTCCAGATGTCTAAACAAATACTTTTTGAACATTTATCGTCATTATTGATACATTAAATGCAACGACAAGACCACTAATATCTCTTTTTGCATCTTTTGCTTTTAAGGATGATATATTTGCAGCAGAAGCTATTAAACCAGTGAAGAAACCAAAGGAGAAGAAAGCACCATCAGAGGCCAGTCTGTTTGATGATAATTCTGATATTTTTGCGGATTTCACACACAAACCTAAAGAGAAGAAATCCAAAAAGAAGACCGAGCCTAAATCCATCTTTGATGATGACATGGGTATGTGTGGGTACAATCAATATCGCGATAGCATTCATAGAACAGCGATTGTCTGCTCGAATGTAGACTGGCAGGTTTTTTGCTATTGCACCCAGTATTATGGTAAGTATTAGTGATGAGCGAGCACTGCCATGCTTGGGTGTTTGGTACCCGAAGCGACAAGACCGAAAGCTCAGACAGGCGTAACTTGATTACCAATATAATGGAAGTCAATAGGAAACGTGAACATTTTTCTGGAAGATCTGTGAAAATGTTTGAGTTCCCATTGACTTCTATTAAATTGGTAATCAAGGCACGCCTGTCTGACTTGATTGTTCCGATCTTCTCGTTTCAGGTACCGAGCACCCAAGCATGGCAGTACTCATTAGTATTTGTCACTAGGTCAAATGTCCAGTGTTTGCTCTTATTTTATTCCCACTGTTCCCATGAGTAGTCCTCTTTTTTGTTTTTTTTATCTTTCTAATGAAATCTTCCATACGATTCCAGAGTTGTGAGCCTTTGTTTTCTGATCATCATAATGGGAGACCCAGACAATGGGGTTTAGGGCACTGCCCTCCGGAGGCCACACTAGGTACTACAAGTTTGTAGACACCGCACCCTACGCTTATAAACCCCTACCGCAGGAGATATCCTCAGTTTTAAACTTAGTGTGCTCGGAGGATCACGCGCTTTGCTTGCACTTCACAGCATTCTCACAGCTTAAGTGATGGCGTATGAAGACAAGGTAAAAAGGTCCCGGTCGGGGACCTCCGGCAGTCTCCCTGTTCACCTTCGGGGAACACACAGGTTGAGGTACCGGAGGGCCTGGAGCCTGGACACATCGTGTCCTCCCGGTACGCTGCCGCACTCCCTCCCATCCCTCCTTGGGGGCTCTGGGGGGTGGGAGACAGGAGCCTTGCACAGCTCCGCTCCGTCCGAGGCCTCCCTAAATGGTGCTCACATACCGGACTGGAGCCAGCCCAGTCCGAGGCCTCCCTAAATGGTGCTTACAGACCAGACTGGCGCTGAACCCCCGTCCGAGGCCTCCCTTAATGGTGCTTACAGACCGGACCGGCACTGAGGTACCCTGTGTATCTCCGGTGTGCCTGGGGGTAGTGTCTGGACATTAAGTGTCCTGGCACTCAGACCGCGCGCAACCCTCGGGTCCGTGGTTCTGATGGTGTGCCCTGTGCTGGGGTCACCCTGGCTGACCGCCCTGTGTGTCACAGGGGCTGCGGCTGTGGGCTTCAGACTTTTGTATGCAGCCCTGGGTATAGTATTGATACCTCCCGTGCTGCGGGCTCCGGCACCAGATTTAATGATGGCTGCCCGGAGAAATGTGGAGCAGCCCAGGGGCTGACGTCATCGCTGGGCGTGTGTGTGTGCTTCCCGCGTGTTTTCGGGCCCGCCCACAGCTTGTCCGGCGGCGGCCATCTTCCCCTCACTTCCCGGCTGGGATCTGATTAAGTGCACGGCTGCACTCCCGGGGAGACCGGTCATAACCCTAGCGGAGGCCACACACACATCGCTCCCTTCCACCGCATTGACGCGGTCGGTAAGCCACCGGTGTACCGGTTCTTTCCTGTTTGGCTTATTTTCCCCTGCTGTGGGTATGTCCTCAGCGAGGAAAAGTGCTGCTAAGGCGGCCAGTACCACCATTGTCTGTGCTACTTGCAACGGGACACTGGTTGGGGGATCCTGCAATAACTGCGGACGCCCAGAGGCCCGGACTGATACTGCTGAGACAGCGGCTCCGGTGCTGTACCCTGAGGTTCAGGTGATCCCAGGGACATGGGAAACACAGAATAAGATTAATGAATCTGTGTTATCCAAACTGTCCTCCATGTCGCAATCCCTGGAGGCATTGACGAGGAGACTGGAAAGCCCAGTTGCTCCTTCATACCCCCGGGTGTCACCCGGTTTAACCGCGAGACCCCTTAAGCGGGCTCGCCGTGACGAATCACCCGAGATCCAGAACCTCTCTGAGGAGGAGCGTCACTCTGATGGTGACGAGGATGATGGGGGTTCAATACTCGAGTCTGTGTCCGAACCACCGGATGGGGTGGAGGATCTGGTATCCTCCATCAACAAGACTCTACATCTCGTGGCACCCCCTGAAGAGGTGGAACTCCACCCGAAGGAGGTATATCAGTGGTTGCAGCCAGAGGCTCGTTCGTGTGGCTCCTTTATGGACCACACTAATTTTGGAAGGGTGGTTAGAGCACCCAGGGTTCACCCTGGGCGGCGTTATGTCCGCAAATCTAAGGACACTCGCTTCCCCTTTCCCCAGGAGGTGCTTCAGGAGTGGTCGCAGTCCCCAAAGGTGGACGCTTCCATGACCAGGATTGCTGCACGCTCCCTTTTCTCTGCCTCTGATAGCTCCTCATTGAAGGACTCGACGGATAGACAGGTCGAACAACTCGCCAAGTCTTCTTATGAGGCTGTGGGGTCTTCTTTTGCCCCTAATTTCGCCACGGTCTGGACCCTACAGGCGATTACCACCTGTTTGGACGGTATCACTGACCTGGCGGGGTCCAATTCAGAGATCCTGGCGCTTACCGACAGGGCAAAGGCCTATGCGGATTACGCCAGGACGGCGACCCTAGAGACTGGCCACCCGCTCTGCTGTGGCTTCGGCCAATGCTATAGCGATCCGCAGGTTGTTGTGGCTGCGTCTATGGGACTCAGATGCCACGTCAAAGAAGATTCTGCAGAATCTTCCATTCTCTGGTGACAGGCTTTTTGGAACCGAGCTGGACAAGCTGATAAAGGATTCTGCGGAGTCTAAGATCCCACAGAATAAACCTAAACCGCGGTATACTGTCAAAAGGAACCCTAAACAATGGTCCTTTCGTTCCAGCTCGCAGCCATCAGCATCGTCCGCTCGCACAGAGAGAGGGGGCAAACCCTCTAATCAGTGGCGCCCCAAGGGTCGCCAGAAGAAGCCAACGGGGGCGGCGGCTGCCACCCCTAAACCCGCTTCCACATGACTCACTCTCTCGTCCTGCCGCCCCACAGGTGGGGGGCCGCCTGTCCCGTTTTCAGGACAGATGGTTGCTCCACGTTCAAGATCAGTGGGTCCAAGACGTTGTCTCGTGCGGCTACAGGATAGAGCTGACGTCGCAGCCGGCACACCGATTCCATCGGTCTGTTCCATCCCCAGAAAAGGCTCAGGCTTTTTATCTGGTGTTGGAGGGACTCCGCAGAGACGGGGTAGTGGTCCCAGTGCCTACGGGGGAGAGGTTCCGGGGTTTTTACTCCAACCTCTTTATCGTCCCGAAGAAGGACGGCTCTTTTCGCCCGGTTCTGGACCTCAAGTTGTTCAACCGTCACGTGTTGGTTCGGAAGTTCCGCATGGAATCCCTGCGCTCCGTGATCGCGGCTGTGTCACAGGGAGACTTCCTAGCGTCCATAGATATCCGAGACGCTTACCTTCACGTGCCCATTGCACCGGCTCATCAACGCTGGTTGCGATTCGCAGTGGGGAACGAACACTTCCAGTTCGTGGCGCTGCCTTTCGGGTTGGCCTCGGCACCGAGGGTGTTCACGAAAGTGATGGCCTCGATGATGGCTCTTCTGCATGCACAGGAACACGCCGTCATACCCTATCTAGACGACCTGCTGGTCAGGGCGCCATCGGAACACCTTTGTCAGAAAAGCCTGGAGGTGACCATGCAGTCTCTGGAACAGTTTGGGTGGCTTCTCAATATCCAGAAATCCACCCTGGTACCGACCCAGTCACTGACGTACCTGGGTATGGACTTCCACACGGACTCTGCTCTGGTGTCCCTACCACGAGCCAAACAGCTGGCCATCCAATCAGGAGTACACGATCTTCTCCTGTCACCGCACTCATCCCTACGGGTGTTGATGAAGCTGGTGGGACGCATGGTGGCAGCAATAGAGGCGGTGCCTTTCGCACAATTTCGCCTCCGTCCTCTCCAACTGGAAATTCTTCGCAGGTGGGACAAGAGGACGTCCTCTCTGAATCGGCTGGTGGTCCTTTCCCAACCGACCAGGGATTCCCTGCAGTGGTGGCTCCAGCCATGTCACCTGTCACGGGGCCGGTCCTTCCTCAAACCGTCATGGTTAGTGGTGACCACCGACGCCAGCCTCAAGGGCTGGGGTGCGGTGTTCTTACACCACAGGGCTCAAGGCCTCTGGACACAGTCGGAGTCGGCGTTGCAAATCAATGTGCTGGAGATCAAGGCGGTCTACCTAGCACTCCTGGCTTTTCAGACGTTCCTGTCAGGACAGCCCATTCGGGTTCAGTCCGACAATGCGACGGCCGTCGCCTATATAAACCATCAGGGAGGGACCAGGAGTGCGCAGGCCCTAGCCGAAGTCCACCGCATTCTATCATGGGTGGAAGACAACGACTGTCTGATCTCCGCAGTTCACATCCCAGGGGTCGAAAACTGGGAGGCCGACTACCTGAGCCGGCAGGGGATGGACGCCGGAGAATGGTCTCTTCATCCGGACGTCTTCCGGGACATCTGCAGCAGATGGGGCATCCCGGATGTGGATCTGATGGCCTCGCGGCTGAATCATCAGGTGCCGCAATACATGGCGAGATCGTGGGACCCTCAGTCTCTGGGGGCGGATGCCCTGGTCCTGCGTTGGTCCAGTTTTCAGCTACCATATGTGTTCCCGCCTCTAGCTCTGATTCCCAAGGTCCTGTGGAAAATCAGGACGGAATGCCGCAAAGCCATTCTAGTGGCTCCGGATTGGCCCAGGAGGTCCTGGTATCCGGATCTGTGGCAACTGTCAGGCGGGAACCGGTGGGCTCTTCCAGACCGCGCAGATCTTCTCGCTCAAGGCCCGTTCTTCCACCTCAATTCCAGGGCCCTCAGATTGACTGCATGGCTCTTGAGGCCTGGCTTCTGACATCCAGGGGGTTCTCTCCTACAGTGGTTGACACTATGAATCGGGCTAGAAAACCCGTATCGCGAAAGATATACCACAGAACGTGGAAAATCTTTTTCACCTGGTGTGCCTCTGGTGGACGGTCACCGTGGCCTTTGTCAGTTCCAACTCTGTTGGCCTTTTTACAGTCGGGCTTGGAGTTGGGTTTATCCCTCAGCTCCCTGAAGGGCCAGGTATCAGCGCTTTCAGTACTGTTTGACAGGCGCTTGGCTCTCCTCCCGAAGGTCCGTCAATTTCTGCAGGGGGTGTCTCGGGTGGTCCCGCCATACAGGCGACCGCTGGACCCTTGGGACCTTAACATGGTTCTGGCGGCTCTGCAGAAACCGCCGTTCGAGCCACTGAGAGAAGTTTCCCTCTCCCGTCTGGCCCAGAAAGTGGTTTTTCTGGTCGCAATTACGTCTCTGAGACGTGTCTCAGAATTGGCTGCACTATCGTGCAAGTCACCTTTCCTGGTAGTCCACCAAGACAAGGTGGTGTTGCGCCCGCGGGCTGAATTCTTGCCAAAGGTGGTTTCCACTTTTCACTTGAATCAAGAGATTGTTCTCCCATCATTTTGTCCCGCTCCCGTTCATCAGGTTGAGCGCGACCTTCACACTCTGGATCTTGTGAGGGCTGTACGCATTTATGTGTCCAGGACTGCCTCCTTCCGGAGTTCGGACTCTTTGTTCGTCCTTACGGCGGGTCGCTGTAAGGGGTCCGCGGCGTCCAAATCGACCTTGGCCAGATGGATCAAGGCACCCATTCAAGAGGCTTACCGGGCTTCTGGTTTGCCTCTACCGGTGGGTCTGAAGGCGCACTCGACTAGAGCCGTCGGTGCATCCTGGGCTTTGCGACATCGCGCTTCTGCTCTACAGGTGTGTCAGGCGGCCACTTGGTCCAGCCTGCACACTTTCTCTAAGCACTATATGGTGCATGCCCATGCCTCTGCGGATGCGAGTTTGGGCAGGCGGGTCCTCCAGGCGGCGGTTGCCCATCTTTGAGGGGGACCGTGTATTTCAACGTCTTTTGAGGAACTCTTCCCGCCCTGGGGTTTGCTTTAGGACATCCCCATTGTCTGGGTCTCCCATTATGATGATCAGAAAAAAGAGAATTTTGTTTACGTACCGTAAATTCTTTTTTCTTGAATCATCAATGGGAGACCCAGCACCCACCCAGTGTTCCGTTGGATGTTATTCTTCCTTTGGACTGTCCCCTGTTGGGACAGGGTTATTTTCGGTTGTGGCACCGTCTGTGCACGGTCTTCCCGATAGTTCGGGTGTGGTTTGCCTCCTCGCAGCTTATGGACCAAACTGAGGATATCTCCTGCGGTAGGGGTTTATAAGCGGAGGGGGCGGTGTCTACAAACTTGTAGTACCTAGTGTGGCCTCCGGAGGGCAGTGCCCTAAACCCCATTGTCTGGGTCTCCCATTGATGATTCAAGAAAAAAGAATTTACGGTACGTAAACAAAATTCTCTTTTTTTACTGCTGATTTTTATGGTTGTTAACAAGGGGACGTGGCTTACAGGGTAAGGCTGCTTTCACATCAGCGGTTTTCGGTGAACAAAAATGCAACTGCCGCGATTACCGCATAATGGCTGCACTTGCGGTTCACTTGCGGCAAGCCCCATACAATGTCTATGGGGTTTGCGACAGGTGCGGCAAGTGCTGTTTTGGCACTTGCGGCAGGTGCGGCCGCGAAAAAAAAAACGCGGTATGCCGCGTTTTTTTTTCCCTGTTGCAAGTGCCGAAACTGCACTTGCCGCATCTGCCGCAAGCCCCATAGACATTGTATGGGGCTTGCCGCAAGTGAACCACAAGTGCAGCCGTTATGCGGTAATCGCAGCAGTTGCGGTTTTTTTCACCGCAACTGCCGCGATCAGCGAAAACCGCTGATGTGAAAGGGGCCTAACAATACAAAGCATAATTAAGACGTGCCCCTTTGTAAAGATTAGAAGAATTAGCACTGAAAGAAAAGGCCCTAACCTCTGGAACCATATGGAGGATTTAGTATAAAAATAAATTGGTCAAACAGTTCTTGCACCTACCCATATCCTTTTTTTCAATCTGTTGCTAACATCTATGGAAATCTACTAGCACTGAACTGTTTGTTTCCTCTAAGGGTGCATCAAGTGCTTGTGCTTGGTTAGAACAGTCATTTTCTGCCGACTACCTTAACACCTTCCTGGCATTTGACTTAATGAGATTTCAGTGTTGGATTACAGTGCATGATGCAGGCTCTGGAGCTGAGCTTGCACCATTCCTAACAGCTAATCGTTGTGTTAGACAGCCAGCACCTGCCTCTATCAGCAAGAAGCTCTGCTCACAGCTTATTATCCTTTTTGACAGTGGCATTTAAAACCCGTAACCCGGATTCTTCCCCCATCGTTCCACCACCTTTATGTTGATTGGTTGCAGGGTGCCGTGAGTTCCCTGCTGCCAGCTATAGCTGTGTGCATCTACAGGGCGCTGTGTTTACATACCCCAAGAGTCGCTGCTTTCTCAGTATTTTGGTGCCATGTGAATTTTTCTCTTTTCCCCCTACAGATGATATATTTTCAGCATCCGTGTCTAATGTAAAGAAAACCAAGTCAAAATCTAAGACCACTCAGCCCGAGTCTGAAGCAAAGCCAGACACCAAGGTTTCCAATGCATTTGATGATCCCTTAAACGTTCTCGGGAAATGAGTGGGAACGGCCAACCCTTGGAGAAGAGAATATTTGCTTCATGCTCCAGACAGCAGATTATCAATAGTCTATTTTACTTACATTGTAGGTTAAAGACGGAAGAGCTTTACTTCTTATAAGCACTTAAATGTCTGTGCCAAACCTTCTTGCCCGGACGGCGAGATCATCTCCCGTGTGGTGGGGTGACCGTGGCGGGTGGATTGGCCATTGCAGGACACATTCCATTACTCTTCTGCTCTTCAGTGTTTGTTCACTGGCGTTGGAGACGAGTACAGTTTATGTATTTCTGATATAGTCTCACCTACAGTTCTAACCTTGAGATATCTTCTTGTAAATTTCATAGAAACTAAAAAATATTGTTATTTACAAGCAAATTAACAGGACCCTGATCCCGCGATTAGATCAGTAATCCATGGCCGTCGGGCGAAAGTGGTGCGAACCACCTCCTACCTGACAACATCACAGCTCCTATTTTGATTAGCTGGTCTGGCGTACCGTCATGTGTGTCACACCACAATGGTCACGTTGCACCAGACCAGCTAATCAAATGAAGAAACCATGGATGCCGGTAAGTAGGAGACCTTCACAGTTCCTAGTTTGATTAGCTGGTCTGGCTTACTGTCATGTGTGTCGCAGACCAGCTAATCAAATGAGAAGCCATGGATGCTGGCAAGTAGGAGATGATCACAGCTCCCATTCACTAGCCTTGGAATACTGACCTGGCCACTGGACAAGGGTCCTGCAAATGCATTTGCTCATCTATTACTTACAATGAGGATCAAGCCGGAAAGTGGACAGTGTCTATATCAGACCATTATCCCACCAAGTAAAGCAATGCACACTCTCCAGCCTTACAGATCTTCACAAGATTGTCCACAATATTTCATTTGACCTCATACTATTTCCAGCCATATTATTGTACTTATTCTAACCATATCCACATTTTGAAGGATTGCATACAGTGTTGACGTTCTGAGCGGCTCCAATCTGTATCCATAATACCAAACATTTATAAAATACTGTAAAATCTTTGTCTTAAAACTAATAATTCTATCCAGATGTCTAACTAATAAATCCTAATTCTATACCAAAGCCTCAATGACTTCGTAATCCAATGTCAATAGAAATTCTCTGTTGTTTGTGTTATTACCTATAGTGTTTTACTTTTATGAAAGATTGTGTGATAAACGGTGGCCATACATATTGGATAACTGGAGGGTGACCACTAGTTCATACAATCGCTGCTCTTATCTTCCGTATATGTGTTTGTCTCAACCTTAAAGGGGAGTGGAGTAAAAGCACCCTATCATGAGAGCAAAAGAGCAGCCATGCTTAAATCCAACATGCCCAATTTTTTTCACCCCCTAGCATTTGCAATCAGTGGGGAAATACGTTAGATGGGCTACCACCTACCAGTCCCAGCTGTACTTGTATCTGTTGGGTTTGAGCACCATACATAGGTTGTCCAAGATTTTTTTTTAATTGGGACGGAAAGCAGGGGATATATTAAAATAACAAAAACATAGCACTCACACAGCACAAGCCTGGCTAATGCAGAAGTCATGATAGCTGTGATACAGTGATAATAATCTGACAACCCTTACATTATTCATGCAGCCAATCAGTGGCCCCTGTGATGATGGTAGCACAGTCAGCACTTGACCACAAATACAAGTGATTGGCTGCAGTGGTCACATTCTGGTAGTCCAAGTTCATCACTGCGGAACAGCAAACAGAAACTGGCATAATCATGGACAATCCAGGCAACCGTGGCGAGGCGACATTTCGCCGCCAAATTCCCTATTTACACGCCACAATAAGGAGGTGATTGGGTATAAATGTGGTAGCGATATTTCCACGACGCAATATCACTGTCAACCATTCTCGCCGCGGTTGAGGCGTGTAAAGGTACCCTAAGGCTCCCACCAATTGCAAGGACAGGTGATCTGTGCATCTATTTCATTGGAGCAGAGGCCGAGGATGTGCGTTGTTGCTTCATTCAAAATCTAAGGGTCTCATGCAAATGGCCAAGTCCATTGATCTCAGCCCAACCCGTAGACTTTGTAGGCAGCGACAGTGTGTGTACTTGATGTAGATTGAGGACGGTGGGTTTTAATTCTCATAAGCAGTCAGAATCCCCAGCGATTAGACACTCATCACTCAATCTTAGGCTGGGTGACAAGTTGAATTAATAGTAATTAGAAATCCCCTAATGTAAAGGTACCGTTACACGGGGAACATTGCCGGCAACTCACGGGAGCGCGCACGTTTTGGGAACTTTTGCCAAGATCGCTGTGGAGATGTTACACGAGAAGACATCGCCAGCAACACAGCAACGATGTTGAAAGCAGCTTTCGCTGCCAGGGTTAAACTCAACCTAGGCAGAGATCATTTAACATCGCTGTTGCAGTGTGACTGGGTGATTTTGCCACATCGCCTGAGCAACATCTCCACTTTTCACATGTTCATAAACCTGACAACTCTGCTCAAGCAACTTAACGCCGTTGAATCGCCCTGTCACACGTAGCAACGCACAAGCGAGTTCAACGGCAACAGCGATGCCTATGTCACTTTTGGGCGATGTTTCCCCATGTGATGGTAGCTTTAGTTATCTGAATGCAAAAATAAGGAAACTTGTATCTCGTTATTCATACAGCACTTTTTTTTAATTAAAAAAAAAAATGGATTTCATAGGAAAACTGTTTAGTAAAACACATGCCAAGCTGTCATTGTATGAAGAAGTTCTTATTCCTAAGAACACAAATTTCTTGGTTATATACAGAGTTGGGTCAGTGACATCCCGATTCCCCCCTGTGGGCACAGTGCCTTAGTTAATCAATATGTTCTAGGATAACCACCTTTAAGTCAAATAATTTGCAGAGATTTGCAAAGGAGAGAACAAAGGACCCAATGGCCTCCCTACAACCCAACTCGTGTAGGAAAGGGTTCCCCGCTTTGTCCTTATTTCATCATGTTTGACAGATCATCACTTCCAGGTCTCTTATTTCTTTAAACCTAGGTAGTTCTTGATGTAATAGGCTGTATGTTTAGGGTCGTTGTCCTACTGCACAATATATTTGGAGCTATGCGGATGCCTCATTGATTGTACTGAATGATGGTATGCATAAAGTGTCTGCCCATTCCTTGGTGTCCAAAATGCTGAGAAATACAGTGTTGAGGACTGGAGACACGGTGGTCAGCCAAGTAAACTTATTGCAGCAGATGAAAGTCAGATCATGCTTACTCCCCTTTGAATTTGGAAGATGTCCAGCAGTGCCATCAGCTCAAAACTAACAGACGAGAAGGACTAAGCTACAGCCATCTACTAATTCAAGAAGACTGGCCAGGAATGGTTCTCATAGAAGAATAAAGGTCAATAACAAAACAAGGCCAAGCAACTCTATAGGCCCCGTTACACGGCATGACATCGTTAAGGATATCACTTAAACGTCACAGGTTTGGAGTCGTTCAAGCACCATTGTTAGGACATCGTAGCGTGTGACTCTGCGATGTTGTAACAATAAATCGTTGGATCGCAGGTTTGAGAACATGTTCTCAAATCACACGATCAACAATCCGCCAACCTGCTATATCGTTGTGTGTGACACTGCGATAACTATGTCGTTTACGACTTCGTCCATTCACAGCAATGAGCAGGTATCGTTCGCTGGGTTGTGCGAACGATACTTGCTCTCAACATTGTTGGTGAGTCGTCCATGATATCTAGAAGTGTGACGTCTCACCAACGATGTCGGAAATGACGGCGCTCCCGCGAAATCGTTGCTGACATCGTTTCAATGTTGTGCCATGTAACGGGTCCTTTAGATGTACAAAAACATAGGAAACAGGAACAGAAAATGTCAGCAGGTGAACTGGACTGAGGAGCAAAATATTTGACTGTAAACTGAGGCACTTTGTGATGGAAGGATCAGAGAGAGAAACCGTGATGGATGGAGGGGGGTTCCCTACATGTTTACAGCCTTATTTTATCAAATGAAGTTGAGGATTTGGTTAGAATTAATGTCCTCAATGCTGAGAAATACAGGCAGATATTTATCCATCATGTAATGCCATCAGGGAAGTCTGATTGGATCCAAATTTATTCTACAGCAGAACAATGATACCAAACATCCAGCCAATGTCAATAAGAACTATCTTTGGTGTAGAAAAGAACCGGGAGTCTTGGAAGAGCTGACATGGCCTCCGAAGAGCCCTGCCCTCATCATCGTTGAGTCTGGGATTACATGACAAGACAGAAGGATTTCACAGGCCTCATACACAGAAGATCCTTTAGTTGGTAGTGATGAGCGGGTGTTAAAGTGCTCGGGTGCTGGTTACTTGAGTCGAGCAGGTCAGATGCTCTCACAGGGTTGACTCAAGTGATGAGTATAACGGAAGTCAATTAGTAATGGGCAGTCCGGCTCTCCAACCACTTGCAGCCAGTCGTAAACCGCATTTCAAGGGGAGGGCGGGTGGGGAATGTGGGGTGGTGTTGGTTTCTCCTTCGCCTCATTGGTGGACACAGAACCATGGGTGTTATGCTGCTGTCCACTAGGAGGTGACACTAGGTAAAATCTGCAAAAGAGTTAAGTGGATCCTCCTCTGCAGTACACACCCCTGGAGCAGGCACTGCCTCACCAGTTTTTGCTTAGTGTCGTTAGGAGGCACACCTAAATTTTATTTTCTTAAAATTTTTTCACTTTTTGAATTTTTCTTCCAAGAAGAAGAAAAGTGGGTCTCTACTGAGACTCCCGGCATGGTCCCTCCTCGGCCCCCCACTGTTGGGGGTGCCCGGTTGAGGTTGAGATGATGGTCCTCCTTCCCCAGTTCCCCACTGTTGGGGACCCTGGGTTGAGGTCGAAGCTGCACTGGAGCCCTCTGAAGGTGGACGGCAGCATCCCTCCCTAATCACCCCGCCGCCCCCCGGAGCTTTTAGGTTGAGACACCGAGGGTAGGGCACAAACCTGCTGCAAAGTCATAACCAGACGCCTCAGCTTGCTGAGTGCTTCTGATGAACACGAGCCGCAGCACTCTTCCAACTCGGCAGCACCAGGAGCCCCAGCTCTGCTGAGTGCTCCTGAAGGGGCCAGGGGACACTGCATCTACCGCAGCACACTCCAGAAGCCTCAGCCTGGCTGAGTACCTCTGATGGACACCCCAGGCCATTCCAGCCACGGCCTCCCCAGCCTACACTGGTTTCTAAGACCAGGAGACCCAGTTCCCCTGGGTTCTCCTGATGGGGGCTAACACCCTTCTGCAGCATCTCTTCCTTCCAGGAGATAAGCTTTGCTGCTCTCTCTTGAGGGGGCGCATACTGTGGGCAGGAGCACCAGTTTTTCTGGGCTCCTTACAGAGCCAGCACAGTACCTGGACTTCAGGAGACCCAGTCCCCCTGGGTTCTCCTGATGGGGGCTGCCACCCTGCTGCAGCATCTCTTCCCTCACTCCAGGAGATCAGCTTTCGCTAATCTCTCCTGAGGGGGCCCATACTGTGAGCAGGAGCACCAGTTTTCTGGGCTCCTTACAGAGCCAGCACAGTACCTGGACTCTAAGAGACCCAGTTCTCCTGATGGGGGCTGCCACCCTATCCTTCACTTCCAGGAGACCAAGTCCTCTGGGTTCTCCTGATGGGGGGCTGCGCTGTGCCAGCGCTCATGTGGCCACAGCCGCTGGGTCCGTCCGGGTCCAGATCCGTTACGGTCCTGGACCGGACCGCCACTCCGGCCTGCCATCATTTGCGGCCTCTTTTTACTTGAGACCGCGGCTTCGGCCTAGCTCGAAGCCACCGCCTCTTTTCCCGCCCCTGGTCCGCCTCCTAGATGACGAGAATGACGCGGACAGCGTCATGGAGGGGGCGGACTGGAGCTGCACAGGGGGCAGGATGGCTATTCCTGACGCTTCTCGCTCATTGCGAGATTTCATGCCTTTTTGCCAGAGACCCGCCCCCCTCTGCCCATACAAGCCCTGAGCTGTGACTAGGGCACTCAGGGCGTTGTACTGGGGATCAAGATCACAGGGTGCTGAAGTTAAAAAGCCCGGATGCAGAACAGGAGCCCCTTAACATTAGTAAAGACTTCTACAGCCCCCACATGAGCAGTGGCGGCCATTACAATAGATGAGGTGGCACAGTGGGCTAACGCATATATAAACTTACAGTTTACACTATGCATACACAGTGCAGCGGAGCCAAGCAGGGCTCCCTCCCTGCTGCAGCTTCACACGCTTCTCCCCTGCGGCACATGATAACCAGGGGCTCTGTGGTCTTCTCCCCTACTACATACTTCCCTCCCTGCGGCAGCTCCGCACAGTACAGCTGGGGCCAGGTGCCCTCAGTGGCCATTACATGATGGCACAACAGCAGCAGGTGCCGGGATCTGGAGCTTAGCAGGCCCCCACACTGCATCTATCAAGTAGTCTGTGCCTAATGGGTTCAGCAGTGCCTCTCCTGCGCTGCAGCCCTCAAGACACATGCCTTGCAGCTGGGGCCCAGCGTCAAGGAACGCAGCGGCACTCCCTCCTTACTGCAACTCTCAGGGCGCGCAGAGGTGCTTCCTCCCTGCTGCAGTTCCCTGAGAAACAGCTCGGCAACAGTCAATGGGCTACAGCCTCAAATAGATCCCCTGGTATCCAACGCCGCGGGTGAGGATGCACCTGACCGCCAGGTTAAACTGACCAGATCAGTGCTTAGAGCGTCAGGGCCTTCAGGGCAGAGCAAGCCTTCACGACATTAGCAGGTTGACCATACTAAAAGAAGGTCTTGTTCAAATGCACAGGCAAACACGGACTGCAGCGGTTTTCAGTTGGTTATTAAACAAACGCAATATAATATCATGCAACAGATTTGTGCAATGCTGCAGCATTGCATTTGCAGTAGATGATAGGACAGAAAGAAGGATAGATGCAAGAATAGCGTTACCAGTGTCCCTGCTCTGTCTCTTTGATGCTTTTGTTGGCACTCGTAAAGCTCATAAATATTCACCCACCAACCCAGAAACAGCAGAGAGTGGGAAGACTGGTAATACTATTCTTGCATCTATTTATCTATCCTATCGTGTACCTGTCTATCTCATACGTTTTTGAGGTATCAAAAACCTGTGCGCTCTAAAATTGCCACTTTCTCCTTCGCATTATTGGGGGACACAGGGCCATGGGTGTATGCTTTTCTAGCACTAGGAGGCAAGACTAAGTAAGGATAAAATGTAAGTCCTCCCTACAGTATACACCCATCCATAGGCGTAGTTAGTTTTAGCTTAGTGTCGCAAGGAGGCACATGTGGTCTGTATCTCTGACCACATTCACCCCATTGCTAATTTTTTTAATATCTTTATTTTTACTTCTATTTTTTCCTTTATTTTTACTCTTCACCTTTTGCCAGGTGACAGCTTCCCCTAGGGTGCCGTTCTCCTTAGAGCATGGGGGCACCCAGGCAGCGCACACCCCTGTTGGAGGGGCGACTGATCCCACCTAGGGCTCCACTCTCCCTACTCCTCAGAGCCCGCAGCAGCACATACCCTACTACATCCTCCTGCAGAACAGGGGGATGCAATGAGTGCACATGCAGCACCTCTCACCTCCTCCAACAAAGGAGCAGGTGATTGAGGCCACCAACAGGCTGCAAGCCACATCACACTGATCCATACCCAAGGGATCTGGTGCATCAGCTCCTGCAGCCTCAGGCCACCATCCCCATCCAGTCGCGGCGGCTCCAGGCCGGGACGTGCACCGCCGATAAGTTCGGGGCGTGTGTCCAGAGCATAGGGCTGTGGGGCTGGACCAAACCGACGCTGCCCATCAGTGCCGGGGGCCCGCACTCTGTTAGGCCCCGGTCTGGTCTTGCGGCTTAGCACCGCCCACCTTAGCCGTGATTGCCTGCACATCATGTCACCGCCCTGCGTCATAGCTGCGCATTCCAATTGTGGCCACATGACATGCCCCCCCCCTATGACGCGGGGCAATACTGCGCATGTCCCGAAGAAGCCAGCCAATGAATACGCGGCCCGCACTGCACTGGCACGCCACAGAGACCATGCATGGGTAGCACAGCTGAAGCCCAGGTGAAAGCACAATCCCTACACTATAACCTGGCCCTCCCCTGGCTCCCCCTCCTCTACACGAAGGGGTGGCAGCACAAAGCCCACACTCAAACACAGGGCGCATCCAACACAACAGCCCTTTCTCCTGGTGCCTCTCATGCGGAAGCTCCTCTGCCCAGTACGCAGCAACGACAAAGAGGGGACACAGGATCTGGGTAAGCTCCCATGGGAGACCCTCTCCCTGCAGTCTCTCACCCCCTGTCCATACAACCTAAAAAAACTTCCCAAAAACTCCACCATCCCAGAATCAGGAGGAAGGAAGGTTGGGCAGAAAAGATCCGGACAGCATATATTTATTTGAAAATGCTTCAAATTTTATTAAGAAATGTAATTTTATATACAAATATAATTAAATAACCTCGGTGAAAAACAAGCTACTGGCTGTGTAAACACAAAAGAGGAACAAAATGAGACTCATATGACCCTGAATAGCTCATCCCTACAATATTTTAACAACACTTCATGCTTTTATGGTGTACAAGTATATATAACCTTTCCTGAGAAAATGATAACTGGCACATAGTACACACAGGTTCTAAATCAGCATTTTCTGCTTATATCTCAGTCTGGGTTCAGAAATCAACCACCAAGTGTTCACCATAAATAGCTTAAATAAAGGATGTCATATATATGAAACCCGCCCCCCTGGATAAACATAGAGCATTATCAGAATAGATATGCCACACTATATCCCAAACAAAGTACCGGTATATCACTACACCATTAATCACCTAACAACAACCCAATTAAACGACATTGCAGCCCAAATGAATGAAAAGTGGTATTTTATTAAATCAGGGGATCACAGAGGAGAGGTGTAGGGGCACAAAATATCCAAATATAACAGGACACAGTTAATCAAAACAATAGGTTGTTAGCGTTACAGTTGAAAGTATGACATATACTCAATGGAGGATTATAAATGTCTAATGGCGGGTTTACACGTTGCGATATCGTAGTACGATTTCAATCAAAAGTCACGTGGTTCAATCGTTGGAGCCAAGATCGTTCCTGCGTTGTATGGTGTGAACGTCCAATACGATGCAGGAACGATGTCAATGCGATATCGGGGATTGAATGAGTGTGCTATTCAATGCTCCGATATTGAAGGGAGATTGGAGCCGGATCGTGCTGTGTAAATGCACAACTACGATGCGATTTGAAACGTCACCCATTCACTCCCATGTTAAATGTGCGATCCTGGGTTGGGGGGCGTAGACATCGCACGGACGTTGTATTCCGATATCGCAGCGTGTAAACATCCAATGCGATGCGGGAGAAACGTGCACTAATTGCGCGCTCCCGCGCCATTGAGTTGCGATATCGGAACGATATTGAAGCGTGTAAAGCCACCATTACTGCAAATGCAAACCCAATTAGCAGTATTTATTGCATAATAAGTAAGATAGAAAAAAGGAGAATTTTGTGTACTCACCATAAATTCCTTTTCTCTTAGCCTCTCATTGGGGGACACAGGACCGTGGGTGTTATGCTGCTGTCCACTAGGAGGTGACACTAAGTATACTTCTAAAAAACAAGAAAACAGTGTGGCTCCTCCCCTGCAGTATATACACCCTGGCTGGCTCCAGCCTCACCAGTTTTGTGAATAAAGCAGTAGGAAAGCCATTAGCCCATCTACACAAATTATCTATATCTGAAAAACAGTTAACCATAACTGATAACACAGAACTGAAATAACAAGATAAGAGCCAATAGGCAACAGGGAGGGTGCTGTGTCCCCCAATGAGAGGCTAAGAGAAAAGGAATTTACGGTGAGTACACAAAATTCTCCTTTTCTCCTTCGCCTCATTGGGGGACACAGGACCGTGGGACGTCCAAAAGCAGTCCCTGGGTGGGAATATATAGACGTATCTTGAACCTCTACAGGTGGGCAACTGCCGCCTGCAGAACACGTCTGCCCAGACTAGCCTCAGCCGAGGACTGAACATGCACATTGTAATGTTTAGCAAAAGTGTGCAGGCTGGACCAGGTGGCAGCCTTGCACACTTGTTCGGCAGAAGCCTGATGTCGAATAGCCCAGGAGGCCCCTACCGCACGGGTAGAGTGCGCACGCAGCCCCGGTGGAACGGGCTGACCCTTGAGTTGGTAAGATTCTGAGATCGTTGCCCTGATCCATCTGGCCAGGGTAGCCTTGGATGCAGGCATTCCTTTACGGGCACCCTCAGGAAGAATAAACAGAGAATCAGACTTCCGAAATACCGCCGTCCTTGAAATGTAGAGGCGAAGAGCCCGAACCAAATCCAGGGAATGCAAGGCCCTCTCCACACGATGAACCGGCGCTGGACAGAAAGACGGCAGAGTTATGTCCTGATTCAAATGAAACGAGGACACCACCTTGGGAAGGAAGGACGGAACAGGCCGTAACACAACCCTGTCCTGATGGAAAGAGAGAAAAGGAGACTTGCAGGAAAGAGCTGCTTTTTGAGACAAAATGCGAAGAGGGACCTCTCTGAGAGGTTCAAAGGGAGGCCTTAGTAAAGCGTCCAGAACCAGGTTCAGATCCCATGTTTCCAAAGGCCTCTTGTAGGGCGGAACCAGGCGGGAGACCCCCTGTAAAAAGGTCCTGACCTGTGATCTGCTAGCCAATTTGCGCTGAAAAAGAACAGACAAGGCAGAAACTTGTCCCTTCAAAGAACCTAGGGAAAGACCGGAGTCAAGACCAGTCTGAAGGAACCCTAAAATGGCTGGCAACGAGAATTGCAGGGGCGGACGGTTCTGAGAGTTACACCAGGAGAAGAAGGCCTTCCAAGTGCGATGGTAAATGCGAGCCGAAGAAGGCTTCCTCGCATTAAGCATGGTTGTAATGACATCCGGAGACAAACCTGCCTGGGTTAACACCCAGGTCTCAACGGCCACGCCGTCAAACTCAGGGCCGAGGATTTCTGGTGGAGGAGAGGACCCTGTGAAAGTAGATCTGGCCGATCTGGGAGACGCCAGGGGGAGTCGCCGAGAAGACGGACCAGATCGGCGTACCATGCGCGGCGCGGCCAGTCTGGAGCGACGAGAATGACTGGCACACCCTCCGCTTTGATCTTCTTCACCACCCTGGGTATGAGGGGAAGCGGAGGGAAGATGTAACAAAGACGAAATTGAGTCCAGGGCTGGACCAGAGCGTCTGCTCCCAGAGCTTGAGGATCGTGGCATCGGGCCATAAACCTGGACACCTTGCGGTTCAGCCGTGAGGCCATCAGGTCCACGTCCGGAGTCCCCCACTTGATGCATATTTGTTGGAAGACGTCGGGATGTAGGCTCCATTCTCCCGAGGCGATGCCTTGGCGACTGAGGAAGTCTGCCGCCCAATTGTCCACCCCGAGAATGTGGACGGCTGATATCACCGATCTCGTGGATTCTGCCCATTCCAGTATCGGGCGAACCTCGCGCATTGCCGTTGCACTGCGCGTGCCGCCCTGGTGGTTCACATATGCCACCGCCGTGGCATTGTCCGACTGGACTCGTACGTGACGCCCTGCTAGCAAATGATGAAAATCCCGCAGAGCCAGGAAGATGGCACGAATCTCCAGTAGGTTGATGGGAAGGGTGGTCTCTTGGCGGGACCACCTGCCTTGAGCCGTGTGGTGACTGAGAACCGCTCCCCAGCCCGTTAGGCTGGCATCGGTGGTCAGAACGTTCCAGTGTGCCGGCAGGAAGGACCTTCCCACCTGGAGAGAGGCAGGACGGAGCCACCAAAGAAGAGACTTTCACTGCTGCGGTCAGTCGCATGGTCCTGTCTAAAGTAGCCGGATTCCTGTCCCAACGAGACAGGAGAGCGAGTTGGAGTGGTCTGAGATGCAATTGAGCGAACGGCACCGCCTCCATAGCCGCTACCATCTTTCCCAGGACTCGCATTCCTGAGCGAAGGGAGTGAGGTCTTGGAAGGAGAAGAGTACGAACGCCTCGACGTATGGCGACCGCCTTCTCGCGCGGAAGCAGAACGAGCCCTCGACGAGTGTCGAAGTCCATTCCCAAAAAAGTGACGGTCTGGCTCGGGATTGGAGAGGACTTGGAAAGGTTTAACAACCAGCCTAGACGGACGAGTGTGTCCATGGTGATTACACTTTCGTCGCAGTCGGGGAATGATGGTGCCTTGATAAGAAGGTCGTCCAGATAGGGCAAGACCACGATTCCTCTGGAATGAAGTAGCTTCATGACCGCGGCCATGACCTTCGTAAAAACCCTTGGGGCAGTGGCGAGGCCGAACGGCAGGGCGACGAACTGAAAATGGTCCTGACCCACTGCGAAGCGTAGGAATCGCTGATGGGCATGAGAGATTGGTATGTGGAGATACGCATCCCTGATGTCTATAGACGCGAGAAATTCCCCCTTGTCCATTGAGGTGATGATGGATCGCAACGACTCCATGCGGAAGTGACGCAGTCTGATAAATTTGTTGAGAAACTTGAGGTCGAGGATCGGCCGCACCGACCCGTCCTTTTTGGGCACCACAAAGAGGTTCGAGTAGAACCCTGTGTACCTTTCGTTTGGAGGCACTGGCACAATGACTCCTGCCTGCCGAAGAGAATCGACGGCCCTGAAGAAAGCGCGAGCCTTCTTTGGAGACCTTGGGGGGAAGACAGAAGAAACGTTTGGTCGGTCGGGTGTGGAATTCTATGGAATATCCGGACGAAATCACCTCCCTGACCCACTTGTCGTCTACGACTGCGAGCCAGATGTCCCGAAAAAAAGAGAGGCGGCCGCCTACTCGGGAGGGATTGTCCGGGAGGGGAAAAAGAGTCAGGAAGAAGAGAATGGTTGGGACCGTGATCCCTTGGCCTTTGACTGTCTGGAGCGTGCCTGCCAGGAAGTCGAGGTTCTCTGGGGAGCCTGAGAGTTTCTATCTCGCCGTGGGAATCTGGTATTAGCCTGTGAGGGGCGGGAGGTCGACCATCCAAATGAGTTGCGAAAGGACCTAAACCGAGTCTGCTGACGCCTGAACAGGGGACGTTTTGGCTTGTGTTGCGGGAGGGAAGTGCTCTTCCCTCCAGTGGCATCCGAAATCAGCTTGTCAAGCTTTTCCCCAAACAGTCGTCCGCTAAGATACGGCAGGCTGGTCAGGGATTTCTTGGAGGCCGAGTCTGCCTTCCATTCACGCAGCCAGAGCGCTCTGCGGATGGTGATTGCGTTAGCTGCTGCAATAGCTGAGCAGGCAGCAGCATCCAGGGAAGCCTGAAGGATATATTCAGCCGCGACGGAGATCTGGGCAGCCATCTCTGACTCTTCCAGAGATTGAGAATTATCACGGAGAGAGGACGCCCAGGTGGTAACCGCCTTGGCTACCCAGACTGAGGCAAAAATAGGGGACAATGCCGAGCCAGAGGCCTCAAAAATAGACCGAGCTAGTTGCTCAACCTGACGGTCAGTAGGATCCTTGATAGATGATCCGTCTGGAAGTGAGAGGAGAGTGCGCGTGGCCAGCCGGGAGATTGGCGGGTCAACCTGTGGGGACTCAGCCCAGTCCTGGCTTACAGTAGGGGGAAGGATAGCGAGATTCCATGGCCCTTCGGTTACCAAAACGTTTATCCGGGCGAGTCCTGTACTTGGTCATGAGTTCCTGGAACTCATGGTGGTCCGTGAAAACCTTGTGTGGGCGCTTTGTTCGTTTAAATGATATTGCGGACCCTGGAGTTTCTAAAGTGGGGCTGTCAACTTTACAGGTCTGATTGACGGCCGTAATCAGGTCCTGAATCATAGACTGAGTGTGTCCAAGTCCAGCGACATTTCCTGCTCTGGGTCAGAATCGTATGGACCCTGAGACGAAGGGGACCCTGGTCCCTGGGCATGGGACGGGGAACCCTGGGAGCTCCCTGAAGGGGAGGGAGGGGGTCCCGTCTCTTAAGAGAGGCCCGGTGGGAGGAAGATTCCTGTCTCTGATCCCTGGGGTCAGAAACGTGGCTCTGAGCGACATGCTGTTCGGGTTCAGGGGGCTCAGGGGTGTCAGCCGAGGGTTGGTTATGCAACGCCTGCATCAGGGTCGAAGTTAATCTTTCCATGGATTGAGACATGGATTGAGTTAAGGACTGAGACAAGAAAACCACCCATTCAGGGGTAGTACAGGAGCTACCAGTGGCGGCAGAGGCGCTGGGCTCCGAGGAAACCTCAGGAGCAGGGGCAGCTGTACTGACCGGCTCTGTATTAGATGGGTCACAGGCCTGGCAGAGAGGGGTCGTCTGACCGCTGGGCAGATGGTTCTTGCAGGTTGTGCAAGCGGCATAGAAGGTAGCCATCTTAGAGCCCTTTGTGTTACCTTTGGAGGTCTGCATAGTTATGGAGAGCTGCAGAGCCTAGGAGACACTATGTATGCTGCTGAGGAAAGAAGCAGCAAGTGCAATACACTGAAGGGGGGAGTGCACAGCTAAAAACCCAAGCAGACTGAGGGCACCAGCGAATGCTGTGCCCCTTACCACTTCCAATGGACTGCAGGCCAGGCCAGGTCCGGTGTCCCCCTGAGGAAAGCGTCCCATGTGCAGCTGGGCACAGAAGATGGCGGCCCGGGCGTCTTCTCCCAGAGAAAAAGGCGCGCAGGAGGTCTCGCGATGAGCGAGACGCGCCAGGGAGCAAAGATCCGCCCACAGTGACAAGGCCAGGATCTCTAATTCCCGGCCGCATGACGTCACCCGGAGGCGGCGACGAGGGGCGGCAACAGGGGCAGGCTTCGGAGTAGGCCGCAAGCCGGGGGCTCAATTAGGCCCCGGAGGCCGAAAACGAGCGCGCATCGGCGCGGAAGTGCGGGAAACCCCGCCGCGAGCGCCCTCGGCCCCCTGAATCCCTGCAGTGGAGGACTCAGCCCAGTTCCCCAGGGCAGGGGAGCCAAAGGTAAAGGTTGTAGCCCTCCAGGGGCTACAATAAAGTCCACAAGCAGGGCTATGGGAGCTAAGGGGGGAAAGCTGAAGCCCATCAGGGGCTAGGGAGAAAACCTGCAGCCCAGAGGGGGGACCACAAATGCATGCAGGGTCCCTCAGGAGCCCTGCTTACCTTATGGAGGCACCTCAACCCAAAACCCCTGGCAGGGAATGGGGAGGGCATCTTGAATGCTCGACTCATAATCCCAGGATTATGAGGAGAGTGTCAGCCTGGCGTCTCTGTCCGGCAGGATCTGCTCCAGAGATCCTGGAATGTTGCTGTGCATGTCACCCTGGGTCCCGCAGGGGATAGGGGAGAAGTAAAGAATAACGCAGGCGAAAAAACGGAACACAAGGAAATCGGAACGCTGAGGAACCGTCGCCTTGCTTCCTGTCCACCGAAGCAGAAGGGGGTACGTGGAGGTAACACCCCGCGTTCCCGTCTGTTGTTGGTTTTGGGAGATCGGTATGCAGAGATACCGTCGCCCTCCAGTATGCTTGTAAAAAGAGAAAAGATCTAAAAATCTAAGGAAAAAAACCTAATTATGTACTAGTATTGTGGTCCTTGGACCGCATCTACCTCCTAATGAGACACTAAGCAAAAACTGGTGAGGCTGGAGCCAGCCAGGGTGTATATACTGCAGGGGAGGAGCCACACTGTTTTCTTGTTTTTTAGAAGTATACTTAGTGTCACCTCCTAGTGGACAGCAGCATAACACCCACGGTCCTGTGTCCCCCAATGAGGCGAAGGAGAAAGTGCTATAGTGCTTTAGTGAGAATACTCCCATAATCATATAAATGAATTTATAGGGTGTAACCGTTACAGTATACCATTTAAATATAATATATCCCGAGTATGGGAAGTGTAGCTGTACATTTTATTTGATTTAAAAAAGCCACATACAAAGCAATGCTCAGAATCAAAACCAATAGTATGGATCTATAACCTAATACACAACCTGTACAGCTGTATACTATAGTAGAAAACAAGATTAACAAAGTGCTATAGTGCTTATAATAATGGAAATGCTCCTATAAGTTCATACATGGATCCATAGGGTGGAATTCCAATATACCATTTCATTATAATATATCCTGAATATAGGCAGCACAGCTATTAAAATCGTACTGGATTTCAAACCATACATAGATCAATTCATAAGTCAGAGTCAATATGGGTATACATAGAGCTACACTTGTATAGATATATACCACAATACAGGGGACGTATAAATAAATGATACAAAAAACCAACAAGGGTCACTGCACCAATAGCCAATTACCCATACAATTGCAATACCACGATGTATAATACAGCAGAGACTTTAGTAGATGGATTAATCACAACCGGCATCTACAACCATCTATAAGACTAACCTTATGTTCTAGCACAAGTCCAAACCATGGACACAGAGGCAGAACTAAAATATCCACCGCTGTCATAATATATCACCACTACCTTAACTAAGATCAAGTAAGAATGAGAACAATAATCCAGGTATGTTAGACAGCAAGAGACAGCCTAAGATGGTATAAGACACACTGCTGCTACTGGGGACTCAAGCGCAAACAAACCAAAGATAAAGGAACCATATTTACCTCGCGTCACTGTCAAGAAAAAGAGCCCGCCTGACACGTGTTTCGGTAAGATACCTTCGTCACGGGGCGTGTGTGAATAGGGAGGAAGTGTGTCTTTAAAAAGGCCGCCCAGCCAATCACTGTCCTAGAAACCTAGACAAATTATCCCCAACGCCTGCCCAAACAATAACCTTCCTAGGGATGACATTCGACACCGCGCAAAGGCTAGTCATACTTCCTCACTCAAGACAAAGCCACAGTGATTCACAAAGGACTTTGCACTCTGTGCAGTCGTCCACCTAAATCCATCTGCTTCGGCATGGGGTCCTAGGAAAAATGGTAGCTGCAATGGAGGCAGTCCCCTTCGCTCAGCTTCACTTCCGACCCTTACAGCTGGCCCTCCTTTCAGCGAGGGACAAAAGCCCCTTCCGTCTCGACCGCAAGCACTGCCTATCCGCGCCAGTCAAAAAGGCATTCACCTGGTGGACACGACCATCTTCTTTAACACAGGGAAGATCCTTCCTCCCAGTTCAGTGGCTAGTTGTAACCACTGACGCCAGTCTGCTTGGCTGGGGGGCCGTCTATCGCCAGCACACGGCCCAAGGCCGCTGGGTGCCCCACGAGTCACTTCTCCCAATCAACACCCTGGAGCTACGGGCAATCCACTTAGCGCTCCAACACTTTCACCACCTCCTAGCCGGCCGCCCCATTCGCATTCAATCAGACAGCGCAACGGCAGTGGCGTACATCAATCACCAGGGCTGTACATGCAGCAAAGTGGCAATGCGCGAGGTGGAACATATCCTACACTGTACCAAAAAAACAAAGACCATCATATCAGCAGTCCACATCCCAGGAGTGGACAACTGGGCAGCAGACTTCTTAAACCGCCAGGGTCTGGTCTCAGGAGAATGGTCCCTACAACCAGACGTTTTTCTACAGATCTGATGACACTGGGGAACCCCCAACGTAGACCTCATGGCACCAAGAATGAACGCAAAAGTCCAGATCTTTGTAGCCAGGTCCCGGGACCCCCTAGTGCTAGCAGTGGACTCGTTAGTCCTCCCTTGGTGCCAATTCAAACTCCCATACATCTTCCCCCCACTGCCGCTGATCCCGCGAGTGATCAGAAGGATTAAAGCGGAAGGAGTTCAGGTGATACTCATTGCCCCAGACTGGCCGTGACGAGCTTGGTATGCAGAGCTCGTGCAGCTCCTCGATGATGCGCCCTGGCCACTCCCAAACCGACCGGACCTTCTATACCAGGGCCCCATTTACCACCAGAACTCGGGGGCCCTGTCTTTAATGGCGTGGCGATTGAATCCTGGATCCTGACCCAGGCAGGTTTCTTCCCCGAGCTCATAACCACCATGGTTAATGCTCGCAAACCAACATCCTCCCGCATTTATAATCTTACCTGGTAGATCTTTTTCCAGTGGTGCAAAGACCACAGCCATAACCTACTCCTCTTTTCCATCCCTACAATCTTGGAGTTTCTTCAGACCGGCCTTAACTCTGGCCTAGCTCTCAGCTTCATCATGAGCCAAATATCGGCCCTAAGCGTTCTGTTCCAACGCAGGATTGCTACCAAACCACAAGTCAAAATGTTCATCCAAGGGGTCTCGCACACGCGGCCCCCCTACAAGGCATCCAAAGCAGTCTGGGACCTAAACTTAGTCCTGGGCACCATACAGAAGACCCCCTTCGAACCCCTGCAAGAAGTATCCTTATTGCACGTCTCATGGAAAGTCGCTTGCCTAGTCGCAATCGCTTCGATCAGGCGCGTGTCGGAACTAGCCGTCCTATCCTGCCGCCCTCCTTTCATAGCCTTCCACAAGGATAAGGTTGTCCTTCGTCCAGCACCGTCCTTCTTGTCCAAGGTCGTGTTCCTGTTCCACATCAATGAGGACATCGTCCTACCATCACTTTGCCCAGCTCCGGTACACCGCTTCGAAAAGCAGCTTCATACCCTGGGCCTAGTAAGGGCCCTCAGACCCTACATCTCACGAACAGCTTCGTTCCGTAAAACTGAAACGCTGTTTGTCATCCCCGAAGGACCTAAAAACGGGATGCCGGCCTCAAAATCTACATTGGCACGGTGGATTTGCTCAGCAATCCATGAGTCCTAACGCGTCAAAAACAGACCAATCCCAGCAGGGATCAAGGCTCACTCAACTCAATCAGGGGGCGCCTCATGGGCCATTCGACACCAGGCCTCGGCAACTCAGGTTTGCAAGGCAGCAACCTGGTCCAGCTTACATATCTTCACCAAACACTACAACATTCACACTCAGGCCTCTGCTGATGCAAGCCTAGGAAGAAAAATCTTGCAAGTGGCAGTCACGCATCTGTAAGTGGCTGGCGCATGATACTTGATCGCTACTCAGCTAATCCTACCCAGGGACTGCTTTAGAACGTCCCATGGTCCTGTGTCCCCCAATGATGCGAAGGAGAAACAGGGATTTTTGTGTACTCACCGTAAAATCCTTTTCTCCGAGTTTATCATTGGGGGACACAGCACCCACCCTGTTAAATTTCATTACTATACACAGATCTGTGCCTTACGCCTCTTGTACCTTATCGCTTTATCGCCTTTTCCTACTGCTTTAGTACTAAACTAACTATGCCTATGGATGGGTGTATACTGCATGGAGGAGGACTTAAATTTTATCCTTACTTAGTGTCGCCTCCTAGTGGCAGAAAAGCATACACCCATGGTCCTGTGTCCCCCAATGATGAACTCGGAGAAAAGGAGAATTTTGTGTACTCACCGTAAATTCCTTTTCTCTTAGCCTCTTATGCTATTCTGCCACTAGGAGGCGACACTAGGCAAATGAAAGAGAAGCACAGTGGCTCCTCCCAGAAGTATATAACCCCATGACTGGCACAGTTCAGCCAGTTTTGTGCTAAAGCAGAAGGAGAAAAACTATATAAGCGATAAGGCAACCAGGAACTTATAGAAGAGAACACCAACCACAGCAAGGCCAACGGGCCACAGGGAGGGTGCTGTGTCCCCCAATTAGAGGCTAAGAGAAAAGGAATTTATGGTGAGTACACAAAATTCTCCTTTTCTCCTTCGCCTCTTTGGGGGACACGGGACCATGGGATATCCAAAAAGCAGTCCCTGGGTGGGAATAAACATCCACAATCTGTAATGCACAGTCTACAGATTAGCAGCCACTGCCTGTAGGATGCGTCTACCCAGAATTGCATCTGTCGAGGCCTGAGTATGAACACGATAGTGTTTCGCAAAAGTGTGAAGGCTGGACCAGGTGGCAGCTTTGCACACCTGCTTAGCTGTAGCCTGGTGCCATCCCTTTACGGTGTCCTTCTGGAAGGACGAAAAGTGAGTCCGACTTCCTGAAAGTTGCTGTCCTGGAGACATAATTCCTGAGAGCACGGACAAGATCCAGGGTGTGCAGAGCCTTTTCAATGTGGTGCACCAGAGCCGGACAGAAGGACGGGAGAGAAATGTCCTCATTCAAATGGAAATAGGAAACCACCTTTGGAAGAAAGGACGGTACCGGACGCAGTACCACCTTATCCCGGTGAAACTTGAGGAAAGGTGCCTTGGAGGGGAGTGCCACCAGTTCCGATACCCACCGAATGGAGGTGACCGCCACGAGGAAAACCACCTTCTGAGAAAGCAAGCGGAACGAAACTTCCCTGAGAGGTTCAAAGGGCGGCTTCTGAAGCACCTTCAGGTCCCAGGCCTCCTAGGGCCTCCTATACAGTGGAACAATCCGAGAGACACCCTGCAAAAAGGTACGAACCTGGGGTCTCTTGGCCAAACAGCGCTGAAAAAGCACAGAGCCAAAACTTGTTCCTTGAGAGAGCCTAGAGAAAAGGCCCTTATCCAGCCCAGATTGAATAAAACTTAGGATTGCTGGAAGCGAAAACCACAGAGGTGGAATGCCTCCAGAATCACACCAGGCAAAGAAAGCCTTCCAAGTCCTGTGGTAAATCCGGGCAGAGGCAGGTTTTCTCGCGCAGGCCAAAGTGCGCGCAACCTCTTCCGGACATTCCGGCCGATTTAAAATTTGGGCCTCAAGGGCCACGCCATCAAAGGGCCCCTGAGTTCTGATGACAAGATGGGCCCTGGGAGAGAAGATCAGGGGACGTCTGCGGCGAGCTGCACGATATTGGCTCCTGGGCCAGTCTGGAGCCACTGGAATCACCTGGACGCGCTCCGACCTGATCTTCTGAACCACTCTGGAAATGAGGGCCAGATGTAAAGGAGACGAAACTGTGTCCAATTCTGGATCCCAGGCTCATGAATCGCGGGGTGGCAAAGAAGTTGGGAACCTGCACATTCAATCGCGACGCCATGAGGTCCACATCCGGAGTCCCGAAGCGACAGCAGATCTGGCAGAACACTTCTGGATGGAGAGCCCATTCTCCTGAGGCAAGGCCTTGATGGCTGAGAAAGTCCGCAGCCCAATTGTCGATCCCCGGGATGTGAACCGCAGAGAGGACAGTCCCGGAGGACTCGGCCCAGTGGAGGATCGGTTCCACCTCCTGCATAGCTGATTTTCTGCAGGTTCCGCCCTGATGGTTGACATATGCCACAGCCGTGGCATTGTCCGACTGAATGCGGATGTGACGGCCCACCAGGAGACACTGAAAACTTTTCAACGCCAAGTAAATGGCCCAAATCTCCAGGAGATTTATGGACAGAGAAGACTCCATTGGCAACCACCGACCCTAAGCTGTGTGATGGCGAAAAAACGCTCCCCAGCCGAGGAGGCAGGCATCGGTGGTCAGCACGTCCCACCGGGCTGGCAGGAAGATCTTCCCCGAGAGAGATGACTGGATCAGCGACCATCGGAGAGAGTGCCTCGTTGCAGCCAACAGACGGAATGTCCAGTGAAGGGTGAACAGGTTGTGATTCCAAGCCGATAGGGGGGCCAGCTGAAGTGGCCTGAGATGTAGCTGGGCAAATGGTACTGCGTCCATTGCCGCCACCATCTTTCCCAATACTCTCATTGCAAACCGGAGGGAGTGCGGAAGAGTACGAGGGAGCGTCTGAACTGCACAGCGCAGAGACTGAGCCTTGTCCTGAGGGAGAAGCACAAGTCCTCGAGACGTGTCGAGAACCATCCCCAGGAATGTCAGCTTGCGGCTCGGAGTTGGCGAAGATTTTGGAGGGTTGAGAAGTCACCCTAGTCGCGTGAGAGTGTCTATCGTGACGCGGACATTGTCCTCGCAGTCCCCGAAAGACTGACCCTAGATCAACAGGTCGTCCAGGTAGGGGAGAACAGAAACTCCCCGTGAATGCAGAATGGTCATGACAACCGCCATGACCTTGGTGAAAACTCGCGGGGCAGTCGCCAATCCGAAAGGGAGGGCGCCAAACTGGTAATGGTCCTCTAGGACAGTAAAGCGTAGTAACTTCTGATGTGCCTTGGATATCGGGATGTGTAGGAAAGCGACCCAAATATTGATGGAGGCGAGGAACTCCCATGTTGCATGGACGTGATGACGGAACGAAGAGATTCCATCCGAAAGTGCGGGTCGAACAACTTGTTGAGACGTTTCAAATCCAGAATGGGACGGGAACACCGTCCTTCTTGGCACGATAAACAGATTCGAATAGAATACCAAGAACCGCTTGTCCTGAGGTACAGGAACTACGATTCCCGGTCGCCAGAGGAGTCCGCTGGCCAGAAAGAAGGCGTGCGCCTTTGTCGGCATTCCCAGAGGTTTCCACTTGTCATATGTAACAGCGAGTCAGATGTGCCGAAATCGAGAAAGTCGGCGCCAACTTGGGAGGTGTCCTCCGGAGGAACCAAGTCAGGTAGAGAAGAACTCTGAGACCCGGACTCCTTCAACTTGGCCTATCGGTTGCGGGCTGCCAGCTCGAACTCGACTTCTGGAAACCTGGGAACCCCTGTCTGTGTGAGGCGCAAGGGACAGCTGTGACGGGCGGGAAGCAGACCACCCGAACAAGGTCCGAAAGGACCGAAACCTTGTCTGTTGACCCTTGGTAAACTTACGCTTTGGTTTCTGCTGAGGGAGGGAAGTACTCTTTCCTCCCATAGCGTCTGAGCTTAGCTTATCAAGCTTTTCCCCAGAGAGGCGCCCGCCTAAATAGGACATGCTGGTGAGAGACTTCTTTGAGGCCGAATCTGCCTTCCACTCTCGAAGCCAGAGGGTTCGGCGAATCGCAATGGAGTTCGAAGCTGCCATCGCAGTGCAATTGGCTGCATCCATAGAGGCGTGAACCAAGAAGTCCCCGCTACAGAAACCTGAGCGGCCAGATCCAACAATTTCGGATCTGAGGCAGAGTGCAAATCACCTGCCCAGGTCACAATGGCCTTAGCCACCCACATGGAGGCGAAGGAAGGGGATAGAGACGAGCCTGAAGCCTCAAACACAGACTTTGACAAGTGTTCCAGCTGACGTCTGTGGCGTCCTTAATAGACGCACCATCAAGGAGAGAAAGTAGAGTCTTTGATGCCAAATGGGACACCGGAAGGTCCACCTGCGGAGAGTCTGCCCAGGCTTGGGAGACCGCTGGCAGGAAAGGGTAGCGGGCTTCGATCGCCTTATGATTAGCAAAACGTTTATCAGGCTGGGCCAAATGTCTCTGTAGAATCTCCTGAATCTCGGGGTGATCTGAGAAGAACTTTTGAGGTCTCTTAGGTCTCATGAATGAGACCACATGGTCTGGGGGAGCGACCGGAGCAGGGTCAGACACTGACAGGGCCTGATTACGGTTGAGAAGGTTGAATCAAAGGAGGCCTCCTGGCCCGGATCAGAATCAGGATCACGGAGCTCACGAGATGAGCGTGAGTCATGAGACAAGCTCTTTGTGGGTGAGGTACGAGAGCCTTGTGACGCAGCCGAGGATGTGCTCCTGCAGAGCCTCTTCCTGCCAGAATCATGGAAGAGAGGGGAATGTGAGCTCGTCCCGAAAAGCATGCCTCCTCACGACTGGAGAAATCGTCCAGGGAGGCAGGTTGGTCTGAGGTGCTGGGCGAAGATCGGGGCTGCACAGCCTGGATCAGAGTCTCAGAAGGTTGCTGTATAGATTGTCTCACAGATTGCGATAACGCAAACGCCCATTCGGGGGTAGCAGGGCCACTAGAGAATGTATCCTCACCAGCGGGGGCTTGCACAGAGGCAAAATTTCCCCTGCTACACACAGTAGAAGTATACACTGCTGTAAGGTACCAACAGAGTAATGCTGCAGCAGAAATATTAAATCACTGCTGAGCACACAAACAGACAGATTAGGGCTGCAGCAGAAATAGAAATCGCTGCTGAGCCCTGTCACCTGAGAATGGCTGCAAGCTGTAGCGCTGGCCCAGATCCTGGGTCCCATCGCAGAGCCCGGCTGTGCCCAACTGAGGATCCCTCTGCTGCAGAAAATGGCACCCATAGCAGAGAAAAAACGCCAGAATGATGCCTGGAGCGGGAAAATGCTAGGCCATGCCCCCCCCCCATCTCCAGGGATGTCTAGACCAGGGTGGAATGCAAGGCAGAGGGGCCGGCCGGACGTTCGCCGATTGCATCATCCCCGGGGGCGGGGAAAAGGCGGATCGCACTATGAGGCCCGAAGCCGGGGCGTGAATTAATTCAGCAGGCCACTGGCCGAGAGGGGTCCGATGCGGAGCACACCAGACTGTGAGCAGCGAGCACAGGGGACTACAGGGGGACCCGGGCAGCAAGCGCAGCACAGTACCTTATGATGGCTCTCATCCCTGAGCCCCATAAAGGGCAGGGGAGCGCAGACCATCCATCCCGGGGCATGATGATGTCCTCTTCCTTTCCACATGCTGCAGGATCCAGAGCCAAGGGAGATCTCCTACAACCCAGAGACCCAACTGTGGGGTTCGGAGAGGGGTGCTAGTGAGCCAGCCATCAACCTACTGTCGGGCCCACTGGGACAGGGGTACTCGGTGCCGGACCGGGTCGGCTGCTGGGGAAGTCACGGGTGGTCCAGGTCCGGACCGTGTCCCGGGCTGGCAAATAAAAGGGGATATTTACAGGGGATGGTCAGTCGTGACCCACCCACTATATGTGGCCAGCGATGGGGCCGCCGCTGCTGCAGAACCTCCGGGGATGATGGAATAGCAGCTTAGATGGGATAGTTCCAGTGGGTAGAACTGTATTCCCCGGGGCAGTAAGAGTTAGTCTATTGTGGACTGTGCTGTACACTTACTATGCAGACGCTGCAGGAATCCTTCCTCTGCGCTGGAGCTGACAGGCTGTGGTTCTGCAGGTGGGAGATTTGCTGTAATCCTGTATGGAGGGAATGGCATTCAAGCAGATAGACGCAGACAAGGGAGGCAAGTTCAGGGTCTCCTCTTCAATACAGCTCACAAGTTAGTTACAGTTCTTACAAGTCTCAGTTCAAGTACACGGGCACACTCTCCCCTCCGGGTTCCCTTTACTCTCTGCAGCCAGATCTCCATTCTCTATGACCCCTCACACTGTCTCTGTGTCCTTTCCGGGCTGTTAACGTTCTGTGTCTGGTTGTGGTGACTCGGAGCCCCTGTGGGTCTTCCTGTTTGTCACTGAGCTGCCTGTCCTTTGGGGTAGGGACCCTAACGTGTAGCTGTGGTCCCCCGTCGGTTGTCTGGGGATGCCGGATGAAACTACGGTCCCCTCTAGAGCCGACACTCTACTCAGCCCAGCCTCCAGCAGTCCTCAAGGTGAGCTCTACCAGGCTCTCTCCCTCTGTGTCTTTCAGTATTATAGAGGGATACTCCGCCTGCAGTCGGTTGCTTCAGCTGTAAGTCTACGCCCGGGTATCACCGTCCCTCTCTTCCCGTCACACTCCTGGGGGTACTGGCTCCGGATAGGCTTTCTCTCTCCTCCGGCTCACGCTGGCTCGGTACAGATTTTGTGCTCCTTACACCCCACTTTGCCAGGACGTGTGATTCCTTCTTCTGCTCAGCTTAGCTCGGCCTTCTGCTGTCTCTTTGGCCTGTGTCGTGTTCCTCAGCCTGCTGCTGGTCTGTGTCTATTCTTGGTCTTTTCTGGTCGGCACCCTCTGGCCTACTAACTCCTTCCTCCTCCCCCTTCACTATTTTTACTGTCAAGTCACCTGACTACGTGTGTGCCCAACCCACTCCTCTAAATCCACCACCCCTCGCTTGCCTAGAGTTTCCAATCTCAGGGATGGATGCTACCATCTACTGTATGTGGGTTGTGTGGGCTGTGAGGGTGTTGTTGTGCAACTGTTGTCCTACCTGCTGGCTGCAGTTCCCTTTTGTGGCCTCCTGGACGCAGGGGCGCCACACTACAACCCACAGTCCCAACTGTGGGATCTGGGGAGGGATGCTGCAGCAGTCCATGCATAGGCTACAACCCAGAGTCCCAACTGTGTGGTCTGGGGAGCAAGGCGATGTCATTACAAAGAACAACCATCCTGAGAGAAAATAACAAACGAACAAAACAGTGTCTTGCCTCCTAAGACACTAAGCAAAAAACTGGCTGAACTGTGCCAGTCAGGGGGTTATATACTGCTGGGAGGAGCCACTGTGCTTCTCTTTCATTTGCTTAGTGTCACCTCCTAGTGGCAGAATAGCATAACCCATCGCCATGTGTCCCCCAATGAGGCGAAAGAGAAAAGGATTTTATAGTGAGTACACAAAAATCCCTGTTTTGCTGTCGCAATAGAGACCGTTAACCTAGCCAAAGAGACATTCAGAGACTGCAATTAGCCCTCACTGGGGAGCCAGCTCTTTCGCAAACAATACATTTGAGCACCAGTGCTACTTTACGAAGTATCAAGCGTACCCAAGCACCCTGATGCTTGATCGAGTATCCAGCAGTGGTGAGCACGATCACTCTTCATTAGTAGTACAGGGTGGGCCATTTATATGGATACACCTAAATCAAATGAGAATGGTTGGTGATAACAACTTTAACAACTTCCTGTTTGTGGCACATTAGTATATGTGAGGGGGAAAACTTTCCAGATGGGTGGTGACCATGGCGGCCATTTTGAAGTAAGCCATTTTGGATCCAACTTATTTTTTTCAATGGGAAGAGGGTCATGTGATACATCACACTTATTGAGAATTTCATAAGAAAAACAATGATGTGCTTGGTTTTATCGTAACTTTTTTCTTTCATGAGTTATTTACACATTTCTCTTTGTTTACAGCCAATGACATGTCACAGAGATTAACACGCGAGGAGCGATAGAAATTGTGTTGATGTCTGGTGAACGCAGTACCCGGGTCATTGCAGCAGACACCCTACGAGATCACCCATCTCCCATGCTACAGTTAGCAAACTGCTTGCCAAATTTCGTGTAACAGGTTCAGTGTTGCATTTGCCAAAATGTGGATGTAAGAAAACTGTCACTAATGAATAAACATCAGTGGCTGTCCTGGCTTCATTCAGCAAGAGCCCACAGCGTAGCACTCACCGCATGTCACTGGAGAGTGGCATTAGTCGAACATCCCTTAGGCTGATATTAGCTACTCACAATGGCACCCTTACAAAATCCAGCTGTTGCAGCATCTCAACTAGGATGACCCAGATCGTCACAATGAATTTGCAGAAAGGGCAAAACAACAATTGGAACAGAACCCTCAGGTTACACAGAACACTATGTTCAGTGATGTGGCAAACTTTTTTTTCAATGGTGAAGTTAAGAAACAAAACCAGCGCTATTGGTCTGACACTAACCCACAGTGGATAGATCCCTCCAAGACGTTGGAACACAAAAATTGATGGTACGGTGTGGTATATGGGGTTCAAAGATAGTGGGGCCATTCTTCATTAATGAAAACCTCAGTGCCACTGGTTATCTAAAATTGCTACATGATGATGTGTTGCCTTTTTTGCACTGAAGATGGCACGTTCCCTGAGTTTTTCCAACAAGATGGTGCACCACCACATTATGGGTGTCAGGCCCGAGCATTCCTACATGAACAGTTCCCTGGAAAGTGTAATGCTCTTCATGGGCCAGTTAAATGGCCACCAAGGTCTCTTGATCTGACCTCCTTAAGGTGGGTTTACACGTTGCGATATCGGCGTCCAATTTCAATGAAAAGTCACGTGTTCGATCGTTGGACCCGAGATCGTTCCTGCGTTGTATGGTGTGAACGTCCAATACGATGCAGGAACGATGTCAATGCGATATCGGGGATTGAATGAGCGTGCTATTCAATGCCCCGATAATGAAGGGAGATTGGAGTCGGATCGTGCTGTGTGACAGCCCAACTCGATGTGAAGTTCAACGTCACCCATTCACTCCCAAGTTAAATGGTCGTTCCTGGGTTGGGGGGCGTAGACATCACACGGACGTTGATTCAGAAATCGCAACGTGTAAACCTCGATGCGATGCGGGAGAAACGTACACTAAATGCGCGCTCCCGCGCCACTGAATTGCGATATCTCAACGATATTGAAACGTGTAACCCCACCTTTAGACTTTTATCTTTGGGGTCATCTGAAGGCAATTGTCTATGCTGTAAAGATACGAGATGTGCAGCATCTGAAGCAACGGACACTGGAAGCCTATGCTAGCATTTCTTCTGCGGTGTTGCTATCAGTGTGTCAAGAGTGGGAGATTTGCATTGACAATCCAACACAATGGGCAGCACTTTGAGCACATTTTAGAAGTGGTCATAAACTTGTAAATAACTCATGAAAGAATAAAGTTATGTTAAAACCAAGTACACCATTGTTTTTCTTATGAAATTCTCGATAGGTTTGATGTGTAACACAAGACCCTCTTCCCAATGAATAAAATAAAATTGGATCCAAAATGGCCGAGTTCAAAATGGCCGCCATGGTCACCACCCATCTGGAAAAGTTTTCCCCCTCCCATATACTAATGTGCCACAAACAGGAATTGATATCACCAACCATTCCCATTTTATTTAGGTGTATCCATATAAATGGCCCACCCTGTAGTTCTCCGAGATGTTTGGACCATCTCCCTGCTGAGGTCCTTCACAAGGTGTGGTGGAGACCTAGAGGAACTGATGAAGGCAAAGAGCAAATACTGACTGGATTAAGATTCCCTTTTGTTCATTCACTTTACATTTTGTTGCTTGATAAAAAATTAATTAAAAATTCTTAGTTTGCAGCGTCTTTTTTGTATCCACATTAACCTAAACCTTTTCCACAGTACTGTGAATCCTGTCTGATCTCTTTATCTCTTCAGTTTACATCAGA